>CM060356.1:133356861-133778762 GCA_030545235.1 Helianthus tuberosus | reverse complement strand
GGATGGTCCAGAGGCTACTATCTCTGGACCGAAAACGCTAGATCCCAGCCCGAAAACAGATGTAGCAACATAGTCCTACAAGGGTTATAACTCAAAATCTCCAAAACCACTGGAGTTCACTTAATAATAATAATAACAAGATCAAGAAACCCACAAACTTAATAAACAAATTTCATTAACATCAAATCATAACGAATAAAAATACCCTTAAATTCAATTATTCAAACCCTAAATAAAATTATCAATCACCCAAATAAATTAACAATTAGTGTGTAATAATAACTGAATACCGGAGGGAAAATTGAAGTGAAAATTCCGGTGGATGACGACTGTGAGTCACCGTCACCGAAAAGTTCCGCAGTGAAAGATGGGGGCGACGGCAGCGGCGGCGGCGGCGGTGACGGCGGCGAGAGGGAGGAAGTGGGTTGATTTTTGTTTTCCATAAATGGGTGTAGAATTGTTAATTGGGAAAACAGAGGAAGTGACAAAATAGAAGTGACAAAAGAAGTTAGAAGTTAGAACAGAGCAGATTCACATGAAGGAATCAAGTTATATCTGTGGTCGCATCAAACACATAAAAAACAAAACAATTATTCATTCGTTAACGAGAAAAATATATAATATGATGGATACATTGTACTAAAAATCATTTTAGGAAGCAAAATAATAATATGATGGATACATTGTACTAAAAATCATTTTAGGAAGCAAAATAATATTTGTACAAATAGGTTATTTAATTCTTTGATTTTCTAGGATATATAGATAAATCTTATATAAGTACACCAAGATCTACTTTCGTTAGGATTTGAACTTCTAGTCTTAGTTGTATAGCATATCACTTAACCACTGAAATGTAGGGCCGTTCAAACCGCTCGACGCTCGCTCGAAAAATGTTCGTTCGATTTGAGGCTCGGTTGTAAACGAGCCGCTCTGCTCGGTTCGGTTTGTAATCGAGCCAAGCATGAGCAAAGGTCCGCTCAGATCGGTTTGGCTTCAATTATTATTTTTATTAGTATATATATACATATAGACATACTGTGACATAGAATTGCGCTAAAATAAGAACCACCTCGAGTTGTAAGAACCGTGAGAACTTTTTGATCCGGGCCGAGGTGGACCAAATTTTTTTTTCATAAACGTAGATGCGTGTATTATAAACACATTTGTAAAAAAAATTCAAAAAAAAATGTCGTGTGTGTAGTTTTGAGCACCACAAGTTTGTGTTTACGGTACCCGTAAATTTTCCGGTTAGATTTACGGTACCCGTAAACACAAACTTGTGGTGCTCAAAACTACACACACGACATTTTTTTTTTGAATTTTTTTTACAAATATGTTTATAATACACGCAACTACGTTTATGAAAAAAAAAATTGGTCCACCTCGCCCCGCACGGTGTAGTTCTCACGGTTCTTACAACTCGAGTTGGTTCTCATTTTAGCGGTCCCCCTGTGACATACATATATAAACATATGTATATAGGGCATGGATGTATAGAAAACTTATTTCTACTAAGAAAACCTAGGAAACCCAATCTATGACCATTGATCAAGATCATCCAATGGCTCACAAAATTTAAAGCCTTTTTGAATTAAATTAAATAGAGTGATAAAGTCAATAAAGTTACTTCAAGGGCATATGGGTAAAATTACCTATGATATTATTACATTTAATATATTATTTCCATATTTGATTAGACATGCATGTCTGCATGATATGATATGAAGAGAAAGAGGCGCGCGTTCCTATAAGCCCCAACTCATTTCAAAACTGTCTTTCTCTCTCAAACCTTCCATCTACCCCTCAAACCTTCCATCTTCCTCTAAAACCCACTGCCGATACCGGAGAGGAAAGAACCCGGAGAAGAGAGAAGCCGGAGAAGAGAGAAGCCGGAGAAGAAAGAAGCCGGATAAGAACAATCAGCGGAGAAGGTGCCGGAGAAGAAGGTGCGGCTGCGAAGGTACGGCGGTGTATCGAAATCGCCGGAAAAGAAGGTGCGGAACCCCACAGGAGAAGAATAGATATGAGATCTTCCTTTCAGTTGTTATCGTCCGGTAAACGTCGCCGGAAATGGAAGAAAGAAAGAACACGCAGAAGCAAGTAAGTTTGATTCGGTGTTTTATCTTCTTTTTTTTTAACGCCCGAAATGTAGGTTTAACACATGTTTTTTTTTTTGTTTTTTGAACGCCCGAAATGTTGGGTTTTCTGTTTTCTTAGTTCGATCAGTGTTATGGTCCGTTCGGGGTGGGGTTTTTGATTTGAAAGTGTTAATGTTGGTCCTATTGAGGTGGGGTTTTTGTTTTGAAAGTGTTAATGTTAGTCCGATTGGGGTGGGTTTTTTTTTTTTTTGAAAGTGTTAATGTTGGTCCGATGAGTGATGATTTTGAGTAGAAGTTGTCTTCTGTTATTGTTTTGAATGCCACTAGGAAGTGTCTCGGGTTATTTTCAGTATCGGACTAGAGTGTCCGATTTTTGTGTTGGTGGTTAGGCCATGTATGGGATTGATTTGGGATTGATTTGAAACAATAATTTTGTGGTTCGGCCGTGTATTTGTAGGTTAAAGTTACGTGGCGGTAAGAGCGGCGAGTTTAAGAGTACGCCGGGAGCGGGTCTGGCAAACCAACAAACAATAGGTAAAGCCACTGCTTAAAAGAATTAATATTTATCAGGTTCTGATTTTTTATTTCGAAGCTACAGATATTGACGATTGGGACTCGGACACACCAATCGCAGAAATACAAAAAAGGAGATTGGGTTTGTTCTTTTTATATTGACTTTTGTTTTCGTAGGTAGTAAGTTCGGTTGATTAAAACACTTCATAATTTTTTTATAGGAGCGGTTCGTATTGATGTCAGCAGCGCTACTCCGCCGACTACGGGGCGAAATGGTACGTATGTTATATTTTGTATATATGATAAGCTAGGGGACTGTAACGTGTGTAACGGTTTGTTATTCTTATTCATTTGCATAGCCAAACATCCAATTGTAGTGGGGAGCAGAAGTGAGCAAAGTCAAAAGCATAGAGGTATGAAAAAATTTATCAAAATTAGGTAACATGTGTTAAACCTATCTTGTTTTTATAGAAAACAAATTAAGTAAACCTGTCTTATTAGGGTTTGATGTGTTAAACCAGTCTTATTTTTATCAAATTAGGTAACAGGTGTTAAATCTGTCTTATATTTTTATGAAAAACATATTAGGGTAACATGTGTTACACCTGCCTTGTGTTTTCTCAAAAACAAATTAGGTAAACCTATGATATTAGGGTACAAGTGTAAGGGCTCAAAAGCATATATATATTAGCGTAACATGTGTTAAACGTGTCTCAATTTTATAAAATGATGTAAAATGTGTTAAACCTCTCTTATTACCATGTGCTAAACCTCTCCTATTAGGTAAACATGTTAGTGTAACATGTGTTACACCTGTCTTATTTTTATCAAAATAATGTAACATGTGTTAAGCTCTCATATTTTTTCCAAGTTATCTAACAAGTGTTAAACTTGTTTTGTTTTTATAAAAATATGTAACATATGTTAAACCTGACTTTATTTAATCAAAAACATAGTAGGTAACCTGTTTTATTTTTATGAAGTTAAGTAACATGTGTTAAACCTGTTTTATTTGCAGCTACAAAGAGAGTAACAAGATCGCAAACTGGTAAGATTCCGAAAAAGCGAAAGAAAGTAGACGAAGAAACTGACGATGAATGGGATGAAGAAAGAGAAGAAGCTGGAGCGGAGGTCGAGGGTAGGTTGAGGAAAAAGTCGAAGCGTGATAATTGGCCAGGGCTTAGAACGAGATCATCACCAATCCAACTGGCCCGATGCATTAACGTGCTGTCTTTCGAACAAAGAATGGCAGTAAAACAAATGGGATTTGGTCGACTTCTAAAGTTTAAAGTGGATGGCATGCCGGGAAAGTTGGCAAATTATGTGGTTGAAAGATTTAATCCTTCAATAATGGAGATTAATTTGCCGTGTGGGGATATCAAGGTAAATGTTAAAGCAATACATAGGTTGTTGGGCATACCTCGTACCGGTGTCAACTTATGCTCTCTGCCTAAGCTTGCTGAGATGGATGAAGCTGTTCGAGGATGGAAAAATGGGTTCACGGGAAGATATGTTTCGCCAACAAGAATGGTTGATATGATTGAGTCATCGGATGAAGGGGATAGTTTTAATTTCAGAATGGACTTCCTAATGTGTTTTGTGGCAGTCATGATTGACTGCCACAAACAGGGCTGCCTTCGTCCATGGATATTAGATCATATCACGGGTGATCTTGATTTTGCAAGTGTTAATTGGTGCCAGCTGGTGTTGGATAAGCTTAAACAGTGCAAGAATGGTTGGAAAAGCAATGACGCAAATAGGCCATTTACAGGAGCATTGACAGTCCTAGTTGTAAGTTTTTGAATGATTTTGCATTTTAAGTACTGATTAATATGTGTAACACGTGTAATGGGTTTGTTGTGAAATTTTCAGCTGCTTTACGTGGACGGCGTCAGGTGCCGAGGGATGGAAGTGGATTACAGTATTTATCCCATGACATTCTGGACCCAAGAAAAGCTTAAACAAAGGCAGAAGCTGGAGATTAGTAGGGGTGGTTTTGGGTTGGGAAAATTGAAATCTTTGACAGTTTGTAAACACAAGATGGATGATGAACCAACAATACAGGTTTGAAAGGATAAATATCTAAAACCATTGTATAATACTTATCAATGTAAATGTATCGGCTGACTTTTTTACATCATTGACGTTGTGTGGGGAGACAGGAGAGGGCAACGGTGGTTTATACCCTAATAGATGTTGCAGAGAGAACAAAGAGAAAAATAGAAGGCATGTTGGGACGTTTGTGTAGTGAGAGCCCAGAGGATGTAGATGTGCAGGCGTTAAAAGCTAAGTATCAATCGCTGCTAAATGAAAAGCCTTCATGGTTGAATGATGAAGAAGAGAGGGGTGAAAAAGAAACAGAAGTAATTAATCAAGTTTTAACGGAGTTGAACTTGGAGACGGGTAATATAGAAGCTGATGATTCAACAGGTGAAGGTAACAAAAAACTTGTTGCTTTGTTAGTTAATTAAATAAGTCATGGGTACTATTATTATTATTATTATTATTATTATTATTATTATTATTTTTGATACACAGATGAACCTATTGTGGAGATTGCAAGTCCAAGTATTACCAGTCCAATTATTCCAAGCCAGTATAGGAAAACAATTGAGAAAGAACAGAAGTTAAAAACAAAGAATAAACGTAGGTGTTACATGTGTAACATGTGTTACAGATCTTTGTAACAGGTGTTATAAATCCATGTAGCATGTGTTACAGATCTTTGTAACAGGTGATACATATCCCTGTAACATGTGTTACAAATCCTTGTAACATGTGTTACATATCTTTGTAACATGTGTTACACGTGTTACACTGTGTATTTAGCTGTAAATCTGACACTACTGATGTTTTCAGGATGTAGTGAAGGCCACCGCAATGAGACTACTGATGTTAAATTTGAGAAGCCGATAGAGAATGATGACGGAACGAGGAAAGATCTAATGGAGGAATTTGAGAACGCAGTTGTAGCCGATGGCAGTGAAGTAAATGTTGCTGTTCATGCTGATGTTCATGATGATATTGAATCAAGGGATGTAGGTATGTTTGTATTGATACAAAGTGAAAAAAGTGTAAAAGTATAGGTAACATGTGTTGATATTAACTAGTATTTTTTTTTCTTTTGGGAGAAGGTACGAACGATGATGAGATGGAACGGGAAGAGAGTGATAAGGCGGTGAACAAAGAAGTTCCGGATATTCGTGCAGTTGAAAGTTGTGGTGAAAAGGACACACAGATATCGGACACCAAAGATTTCGGTATGCGTGTTAGAGTAATAAAAATCTTTTCTGATGAGTCTGTCGGTCTAAGTTAGACTCGTAAAACAGGTTCATATTAACCATTAGGTTTTTACTTTTTTTTTAAACAGGCACGAAGGTTGATGAGGATAAACGAGAAGATGCTGCGACAGATGCTGATGGTGAAAGGGAGTCATTGATAACAGACGACGAAGATTTGGGTATGTGTAACAACCACGTCAGTTGTTTTAAATTTATTGTGGATAAGCAGGTTGATATTAATAATTTTGTTTCATGACTTGTAAGAAGGCACAAAGGTACTTAAGGAGAGGCTGGTAGAAAGTGCTAAGGTAGTTGGCACAGAAGTTCCAGTGATTGGTGCGACTTTTAACAAGCTTTTTAAGGTGGAAATAGAAACTAAAGGGAAGCAGTCTGATATACAAGAAAAAGAACAGGTGGAGGAGACGTTAAATGTTGAGAGAAAACAACCCTTGGATTCGTTTGACTACGATGGGCCTAACTGGAGTGTTGGGTTGACCCAACTAGAAGAGATTGGGAATGAGAACAAGACAGGTACGCATTTATATAATTGACAGTATTTAGCGGTCTAACAACAAGAATGTAACACATCTTGCCATTGATAGTTATTGATGAGGAAGCTCGAACACCGGATGTCCGCACGAGGAGTGAAAGCACATCTGGTACTTCTTGTTTACCCTTCTTGATTTACATGGTCGTTGCATGTGAGTACACATGTTAGAAGGGTGTATTGTTTTCAAGTAACAATAGAATTGTCAAAAGTATTCCTTCACTATTACTTCACAAAAATTAGGCACTTTTAACATGTGTTACACTTGTAATAAGGTAAATGCTTGATAACAAAGATATCTCTTTGACATGTGTTACAGGTCTTTGTAACATGTGTTACAGGTCTTTGTAACATGTGTTACATTTCCTTGTAACATGTGTTACATTTCCTTGTAACATGTGTTACATATCCTTGTAACATGTGTTACATATCCTTGTACCATGTGTTACTTATCCTTGTAACATGTGTTACATATAATTGTTATTTCAAAAAACAAGAAGCCAATTCTAAGATGTGTTACACATCATTGAAGTAACAATAGGAATGCTAATATGTGTTACTTCACCTTCACAGGAATCATACATGAACAAGGGCCCATTGTAATGTCGGCTGAGCCGTTGATGGTAGAGCCCGTCACCGTCTTTGACGGGTCGAACTATGTAGAGAACATGGGTTTTTATACAGAAGAGATAGAGACAGCGAACAAAGAAAGGATGTTAGCGGAGATAGATGCGAGAAAAAGAACACTCCCGGGTAGAGAGAAAGGGATAACATATGTTAACAGATCTCCTTTCTTCAGACGGGGAGTGGACCTTAATGAAGATACAAGTAAGGATGATAATCGTATATGGGATTACATCCGCAACGATGAAGGGTTAATACATATGTTACATGGGGATTCAAGCCGAAAGGAGACGATGAAAATAAATCTGTAAGTGCTCTATGCAGTGAAACCAATTAGGAAAAGCTACCTTTTTCGTTGTTTTCTATTTTGTGTAACATGCGATAACCCCCATGTCATAGGAGAGAGCGAGGAAAGGCATGGGTGGAGGGCTTTACTAATGAAGAATATAGAGCAAACCCAAGAGCAGAGTAAGAAAATTTACATTTGGAATACATAACATTTAGTAACATGGGTAACAAAGTAGGTGTTTTCACCGTGAATTTGGGTTGCAGGGAGCTACTCTATAGGAGCAGTGCATATGTTGAGGCAACTCGAAGAATGTTCAAGACATTGAGCGTAGGGGCCCTGGTGATTGATCGAATTATTGATTGCTGGGCTGAGGTGCTGAACTATGAAGACAAATTCAAAGCACCAGGGTCGACCAGCCGTTTGTTTATGGGGACGAGAATAGTTGTGAGTTATTTTTTAATAGCCATAAATTGTTTATGTGTGATGAAGCATGATATAATTAATGCCAATTGAATTGTCTTTCAGTTTGAGTGGATGCTGCTTGATCAAGAGATGCACCGTGAGAAACGTATGGACAGGTTTAGAAAGAATATGCAAGGCGGAATGTGTGGCAACGAAAAGCTGTTTGACCTTAGAAGTTTCGACATGGTGCTGTTTCCGATATTAGAGGCCGGCCACTACTATCTGCTAGTGTTTGAGATGAAAAATCCCACAATTACGTTGATCGACAATGGTGCAGAAAACTTCACACGTCTGGTCTTCGATTGTGATGTTTACAGCAACAAGTCAGTACCATACAAATATGTAAGTACACTATAAAATGCGAATATTCATCAGATTGTACGTAACATGTGTTATACCAACTCACTATGACTTTTGTAACGTGTGTTACCAGAAGGAGATGTTTGTACGTTACCTGGAGGAGGTAAACCATCCAAGGGGGTCGGTGATCAAGGGGTTGGAAATCAAGAGGAAGAAGCTTGATTGGGCCACGAATGGGAACAATACAGACTGCGGGATCTTCTTAATGAGGCACATGGAAAAATTCAAGGGGTTGCGTGAACCATTTGAAGCTGGGTTTAGTACAAATGGGAGCAGGAAAATGAAGGAGGTGAGAAAGCTGAGGACAAAGTATGCCACTCATATTCTGTTGTCGCCTTCTAACACTTTGAAAGGCAAGGTAGAAGCCGCATCATTTATGGGGGGCCACTGAGTGTGGTCTTTTCTACGGGTTTTGTGGGAACATCTATTGTGGTTTTTGTAGTTATCTTGGGTAGCAGAACATTGTTTATAACAAGTCAACTGGCTAGTGATATATGCGTGGTGGTTTTTGTTACTATCCTAGTCACCACGAATTTTGTTTATTTTACTAGATGGCCATAACCCAAAATACAATATGACCATACTGGTCTTCTCTGTAATGTGTTGTAACTATCGTAGTCACCACGAATTTGGTTTATTTTGAACAGTTATGGTGGGAAATGTATGTTGTTAGCAGTTATCAGTTAACATGTGTTATTAGTTAACATGTTTTATTCATTACCAAAATGTAAGAAAAGTAGTAGACGAGCATTGGGTGGTCAACATATTGTTTCAATTGTAACCTGTGATCCTCATTAACAAGGTATACCTTTACTGTTAGTTGAAAACAATAAGCAATTGTAACATGTGTTACACATATTACGTAAGTATGTGCAGTACATGGGGGATCATGTAAGTAAGATGTGTTACATACGACGCAGTGAATAAAAACAAGGTTTAACATATATAGTGAATAACATACGTATACATGTAACATGGGTAACATGTTTTACATACGGTGTAGTGAATAACATACGTATACATGTAACACGAGTATATGCACCACAAAAGGCATACCATGATACATGGCTGTATGAAACACTTAGTATATGTAACGTGTATACATCCAAACATGTTAGTACACGTGATTTGTAACACACGTTACAAAAGTATATGCAACACATGGGAATCATTATCATTTAATATAATCAAAGTAATCGAATAAAAGCAGTGTGTAACACAAGTAATATATGATGGTTGAATTGGTTACCGAATTGGTTACAGGGGTGCACCCTTTTAAACAAAGGAAAATAGGTCATTAAACATAAAAAGGGGTAAAGGGTAACATATAAAAGTGGTACCATACACAAGAATATACACATCTAGTAAAACAAGTTAAGGGCAACCATGCCATTGTTAAATTACAACCAAAATACATGTTGAAACACGGAGCGGCATATTGTTTATGTTTCACATGAAACGTACATACGTTAAACTAAGTAACGGAAAACATACTGAGCTTGACCAATGAACTTCCAAAAGTAGCTTACCTAAACAAAAACAACCATTGGATAATGCGTGTTACACAAGTAACAGTTTTACTGCTGCATCGAGGTGCAAAGTCCAAAAATACAGTTAAACGTACATAACATGTGTCAAAAATTGGTGTCTGGTCAGCGATTGTCGTCAGCTAGCATATTCAACTAAAGGGCAGATGAAGACCCCATGTCATTCGGGTTGGGAGGATGATTGATACTATCGGGATCGGTGAATTTTTTTGCAATTACGGGAATCATGGCCAGTGACGTACTTCATGCAGGTTCGGCACAGTCGAGCGGCCTTTGTGGGTTTTGGAGCAGGCTGGTTACTGCTACCACTAATGCGTCGGTGTTTACCACATCCTTTATTGCGTGCCACATCAGGGTTATTCACCACCACCTCGTTCTCTCTTGGATGCCCAATTAGTTCTTCTAAGACATCCTCACTTGGCGCTTGGGCTGGCATCTGGATAGATCCCTTTGTTAACAAATTCATTTTGATGAGTTTTAGCTGTTCAAACAAGGATGAAAGTGAATCAACGTCGTTTCGAACAACATCCACACAATCGGAGACCACGTCAATAATCTCAGATCGCATAACGTCCTGTGGTTGCGTGTCTACACCATAACGACTCTGGACGGAAAACACTCTCTTAGGTAAGATATCACGCCGCCACCTATCGGAGATGTATTGGGTTGGGATCGTATCAACATGTTGTAAGCGATACACATAAAAGATGTGGCGACATAGGTAGCCTATGCGGGTAAAACCACGGCATGAACAATCTGCTGTCCTATCAACGTTGTCAAACTTGACCTGCATATTTTAAAACTAAACCAATGTTAGGCACTGTAACGCTAGGATGTAAAAAAATATTATATGTAACACGTGTTAGGCAGCCTATTGTGAAAAAAATAACCGTGAAAACGTTGTCTTCATGTGTGGCAGAAAAAACCATTCTGCCGTCTTCGGACGCTTGGTTTGAGATGTAGCAGTAAAACTTGCCCTTGAGGATTTCCTTTCGAACAATATGAAAAACAGAGTGAGTATAAATAGCGAATGCATGTTCTTCAATCGGCAGATTGCTTTTGTCATTGAAAACGATGGAAGAAGACTTGAAATGAGCAACTCTTTGGCGGTAACGTTGTGCATCAATTCGCGCGTCATAACATAGCAGCCATTGAACCAGAGTATTTGCGCTGCTAGAGTTAACTTTGAAAGATGCATTTGAACTTTCGGAACGTGATGTCATCTTCATCAAACAGCACATAGGGATGTCCCTAAAGTACGTAGGTACCCAACGTTCCCTGATTTCGTACATCTCATTGAGCCATTGGTGGTCTTGTAGTCCAAATTTTTCCAGCAACGCTGCCCATCGCGATTCAAAGGTAGATGGCTTTATATAAACATTCCAAACCAGTCGATGAATGCAAGCCCTCACATCAGTGTTTTGCAACAGGTCACCCGCAATCTGTTAACGAGGTTTAAGGATAAAAACAAGTCAACGATAAGGTACTGAAATAAAATAACTTCAGAATAATATCTCAGTGCTTATCTTTGACCTTGGTTGGTAGCTTTTTCATAATATGCCACATGCAAAGCCTGTGACGAGATGTTGCAAAGACTTGTTGAATTGCCTGTTTCATCGACGGGTCCTGATCGCTTAAGATAAACCGGGGTTCAGTCCCATGTGCTTTCATGAAGGCTTGGAGTACCCACTTATAAGATTCAACAGTCTCATTTAAAAGCAACCCAGCACCAAAGGTCACGCAATGCATGTGGTTGTCTACACCAGTGAATGGTACAAAAATCATGTTGTACCTGGGAAAAAAAGAGGGTAGGCGGTTAGCACAAAATCATGTTACATGTCAGGAGTAACACATGTAACAAGTGTCAGAACTCAAAATAAAATGCATATTCTTTTTCGAACCCTTAACATTATCCAGATACATGTCACAATCCCTGTTGTTATTTGAAAAAGATAGACAATTTTAAGATGTGTAACACATGTTACAACTACATATTGTTTTGAAGTAACAATGAAGGAAACTTTTTTCACAACATTATGCAGGTACATGTAAGAATGCCTATTGCTACTTCAAAACAATAGATAATTTTAACATCTTTAACACATCTTAGATGGCCCACATGTAAAGGTATCAAAAATGACAAAAAAATGCAGATCTGTAACACATGTTACAAATGCTTATTGTTTTGAAATAACAGAAAGGTAAAGATATCTTACTTCACAACCATTATCTTAAATGTTAGATGTCTAACACATGTAATACGCCTAACGTTTCTTAGGAGACATTGTAAGAAAAGAGCTACATGTGTAACACATGTTAGAACTGCCTAATGTTTAGAAATAAGAATATAGGTTGTAGCAGACAACTGAGTAAAGTGAGAGCTACATGTGTAACACATGTAACACATGTTACAAATTGTAAGATAGTAACAGAAAAGGTTGTAAAGTAAGAACAACATGTGTAACACATGTTACATATGTTAGGAGTAATATGTCTACTAACTTGTTTGTCTGGTAAGTAGCATCGAACGCTAACACATCCCCAAAAGCCTTGTAGTTTAGCTTCGAGATCTCATCAGGCCAAAACACAGCATTCAATTTCCCATCAGATACAACAAAGTCATAGTAGAAGTTGGGAAGACTTTCCCTTCGATCACGAAGGCGATCCAGAAAAAGTTGAGCATCTCGGTTACCTATAAAAATCCTCAACTTCTGGCTAAAGTTTTTAAAGTCATCGGGAGTACCATGCACGTTGTGATGACCACCTTTAATACTTACAAGGCACCTGCGGGCCTTGACCGGACCAATACGATTAATGCTCATTCGGTGAATAAATTGTTGCGTTGCAAATGGGAGTTTTCTTGATATTTTTGAAAGGTCTCGATTGAATGGGTCAATAAGGGGGTGATTATGCACATCAATCCAGTTGTGTACAACAAAACGAGTAGGTTTTTGCGTGATGAGGACAAGAATCTGCGCCTTGCAATCAGTGTGTGTGAATGTACTTTTCCTGTTGGTCATCACCGAAGACTCACAGAGAGTGTTGAACGTCCTTTTCTGTTGTGGTTTAGCAGCTTTCGAGCACCTCAGGTATTTGTGCGTCGCATACCCATTCCAAACCTTTGTTTGCCCCTTTTTTACATTGAAGCCAGCTTGATATCCGTATGCGTTATACATTGCAATAAGCTCCTCCAATGTGTCGTAAGATTTTCCAAGAACGGGATGGAACTCCTTGTCAACAATAGGAGTCCAATATTTGGTTCCTTGTGGGGTCTGAGTTACAAAGTAGCGGGAAGTTCCTTGTTCATCTGTATATAAAACGTGTAAATTAAACAAAAACTGAATCTTTTCCGAAAAAAAAAACATAACAGCTACATATTTAACACATGTTACAACTGAGTAATTTTGAAAAATAACATGAATTGTATATTTTTTGGAAAACCTTGTCATAAGGGCTACATTTTGTAACAAACATCATGGATTTTTTTTAATTTTCTGTAAGGTTGTAACACATGTTACATGTTACATGTGTACGTGTTACGTTGATCAATGCATATGAGACTTGTAAACAATGCATATTTTTTTAAAAAATAAAAACGTAAAAGTTATTTTTATTGCAGAGCTAACACTTTTATTGCAATGCTAACACATGTTACAATTTACCAATGAATATTTTTCAATAATATTTAAGGTTTCATGCTGCCAAAAAGGTTAAAGCTAACCTTCATGAACATCAGGTCCGGTTAGCGGGAAATTCCATCTGTCGTTAGCTCGTGCGCGTAGCGGTGTTTCCTCGTCATACTCATCACTCCACATATCTGAAAATCGAGTTTGCACCGGTAATTAGAAAAACAAGAAAAAGGTTTTTTTTTTTAAGAAAAAAAAGCTTTTAAATCAAAATGTTAAACCTTCTTCATTTGGTGAAAAAATCTGAAAGTGAGACTATTGAAGTTCTACCTCTGTCTGCATGTTCTCAGTTCTAATATGTCCAACACCTGATTATAAAATAAATCACAAACTGGTATAGTAATGGGTTTCAAACACCAACACAACAAAAAGAAAATACAAATTGGTTGCTTGGTTGTGCAAGATATTAAAAATGTGAAAAAACTTTGAATAAGTTGAACAAAAGGATCCAAAATAAAACTTCAAATAAGTTGAACAAAGGGATCCAAAATAAATCATCTAATCCGCAAACACCAACAAACATGTAAATGGAAGGGTGTTCATGATTGACTCATAAAAAATGAAGAAAATGAACCAAAAAGAAGATGATTACCAACAAAAGAAGATGAATGATTCCTAACAAAAGAAGAACATGAAAAAAAAAAAAACAACATGATTGTCTACTAAAAAAAAGAAAACAAATTTTTCATTGATTCACATACCGTAAGATCCTGATGCATGCTGGAAGTATACCGCCGGTGATTGATCACCGATGAAGTTGTTCCGGAATACACGGCTAGGAGAACAAGCCTGAAAATCAGCCATGGAAAGATGGGAGAAAGCAAAGGTATTTAGGGTTTTGGAAGAAGAAACGAATGGGGGGAAATAAGAAAGAAAGAGATGCAAAGTTCTGTATATTGTTGGTTTTAAAAAAAAGTGATATGATGGTAATAAATGACTTGATGGGATTGGGGGAGATGGTGAAATGATGGCTTGAACAAATGACTATTTTGCCCTTTTAACATGTGTTTAAAGATATGATGTGGATCAATCTTGACCACACAATTCAGGTTTCCTAAGTTTTCTAGATTAAATGGGTTTTCCATAGATACTTACACTATGTATATATACACAAATATAAATTACACAGATATACATAAATATAAATTAAATTTATAGTTATATATATATATATATATATCACTCTATTAGATTTTGGCCCACTATATACAAATTTACGACTATATCTATACCTACTAACTTAATCACGCCAATAAAAATCTTAACACCAAATATAAAAGTTAAACCCTAGACCGCTAAACGACAGTCTGCTCATCGCCTCAAAGTCTCGTGTTGTTACCCTAAGTCAATCGTCTCCTGCTCTCAACGTCATTGTTCGTGTAATATGAACATCGCCTCATCTGCCACAACATGATACAGCATTAAACGTTGATTGCACGTAAATCAAATCTTTTATGAGATACTCTAGATCGATTTTATAAAAGCTCGAACCGAGTCGAACTTAAATGAGTTTGAATTGACGTAAACTTTAATTGAAGTATTTATTAAACGAGCTAGAGCACAAGTCTTATACAATAAGATTAATTATGAGTAAACGAGACTATTTTTATGTGCATATAATAATAGTTGTTAACTAGGGATGATTGATATACTTGGGAAGTCATATGTATTTATTTCGTTTATCCTTGCATTTTTTATTTTTTTCCCTGCTAATTTTCATGCTTTGGATACTTATTTGATTATTTGGTGAATTTATAGCAAATTAGCAATTGGTGGTGAAACATGAAGTTTTAGGGAAAAACTCAAAGTCGAAATGGGGATTGGATCAAAAGCATGAAACATAAAGAAGAAACTACTAGTCCAAACAGGCATTCTCTCTATTCCTAATTTTTCTTTGTGTGTATCTGTTCCCAGCTTCTTCTTACCTATTTCTTCTCGTTTTCTCGTCTAGTTGTGGTTTATTTGCATGTTTACCGTTGTTCTCTAGTTTATTAGTTGAAAACCATGCTTATTTACATGGATTTAGGACTCGATAAATGTTTAGTATCAAGGGTTGTATTTTTGTGCCCACTGATTTATATCCGGTCTTACTTGCTCTATACATTACAACCGGTACACTTGTTGTATTGTGTTTTTAGTATGATAATTACCCTTTAAAGTCGTTTATGTGAGTACACCTTTAAGCACATCAATGGCAATGGGCCAAGTATTGGAAATCGTAGTTACATACCCAGTTGGAAAAATCGTGTCCCATACCTGACCCAATATTTATCATGTATTTGTGGGATAATTACCCATCGGGTAATGGGCGTACCCAGTTGAAAAAATCGTATAAGTTATTTCACTTAGTTTATTAAAAAATACCCATCGTAACTTCCAAATAGATGTTTTTTTACTATTATAATTATTATACATTAAACTACATAAGTACATATACAAAGAAGATGGCGGGGAACAGTGCCAGGCTCTTGCCTGGCACTTTGTCATTGGACCGTGAGTGTGGCTTTTCCAATTTGTTAAAACAACATTTTAAAATTTGGCAACACCTATTGCACTGACAGAAGACAACGACCAACACCACCACCTCATATCTCTCCGCCTAAAACCGCCGACGAAGACCATGATGCAACCAAAACCCCAAAAACCTATAACTGATACTTGCAACGCCTCAACCGCCGACGGAAAATTTATTTCCTTGTCGTCAGAAGGACTTGTGTGGTGCGACGATGACTGGCGGTGGTCGGAGGTGAATGGCGGCTGTAAAATCAAAAGGCGGCTAGAGTAGGCGAACTGTTTTCTCCAGCTTGCGGTGGTGAGAAGAAGATGATGAGGGGTGGGGCTATCTATTTTTAACTTTTTAAAATTAAATGTCATTTTAGCTCTGTGGTTTGGGTCATTTTCACAGTTTAGTCCAAAAGTTTTATTTTTCGCTTGTGGATCCAAAAAGATTTCACCATTGTCATTTTAGTCCACTGTGTTAACTTCATCCATAATTTCTGTTAATGAGAAGGGCAATTCGATCATTTTATATGGCCGAATTGCCCTTCTAGTTAACAGAATTACATATAAAATGACCAAATTGTCTTTCTCGTTAACACAAATAATGGATATAGTTAACCCAATGGACTAAAATGGCAATTGTGAAACCTTTTTGGACCCATAATCGAAAAACGAAACATTTGGACTAAAATGACATAACCGTCCAAACCACAGGGACTAAAATGGCATTTAACTCATTTTCATTTTGTCGTTTTGCACACACTTAACTGAGAAACTTAACATAGGTTAGTGATAAAGACCATATAAGCGCAAAAATTACAACCACTAGGACCAACTCTGTAATTACTGAACCACTAGAACCAAGTCTACAATGTCTACAAACCATATAGACCAACCAAACATTTAACTTCAAAATGTTACAAAGCACAAATCTAATATTAAAAAAGGAGTTAAATGCCATTTTAGTCCATGTGGTTTGGGTCATTTTACCAGTTTGTTTCAAAGGTTTGAAACGTTGCCATTATAGTCCAAATAGTTTGAAACGTTGCCATTTTAGTCCACTAGGTTAACTCCATCCCATTTTTATGTTAACGAGAAGAGCAATTCGGTCATTTTATATAGTCGAATTGCCCTTCTAGTTAGCAGAATTACATAAAAAATGATTGAATTGCCCTTCTAGTTAACAGAAAAAATGGATGAAGTTAACCCATTAGACTAAAATGGCAACGTTTGAAACTATTTAGACTAAAATGGTAACATTTCAAACTTTTGGATCAAACTAACAAAATGACTCAAACCACAGAAACTAAAATCACATTTAACTCTTAAAAAAAACTAATAAGTATTGCTATTACTATTACTATTTTAAATGATTTAACAAATAGTCACAGTACCAAAGTACACACGTTATCATTTTATAAATGATATCCATATAGAAAAAGATTGCAATCTACTTAAAATAACAAATAAACAAATCTTGTGTTCCAGTCAAGTATTCCTTTTGAAATTACCAATATTATTTCCCCCCTTTTTAATATTATTAGGACGGTGCCAATTGCCAACACACAGCCATTGTTGATCTGGTGCATCATGGATCCTTCCCACCATGATTTGTACATATTCCCATCTTGTTTCTTCCAATTTTATCAATCTCATTCCCCCCCAAATCTCACACCCATCTTCACGATCACGGTAACATCTTTTTTTTTATCACATTTTCACACTATGTCTTAGTGTTTTTTAGTTACTGATTTCTGATCAAGTGTTTTTTTTTTAAATTAGTTTCTGGGTTTTGTTCGAAATCGAACAATTGAAGTGGGTTTATTTTGGATCTGATTAGATCTATGTGTATGTAGTGAATTGAATATATAATCTCACACTCTGTTTTCGTGTTTTTTAGTTACTTTTCTGATCACTGTGAGTGTTTTTATCGAAATGGTTTCTGGGTTTTGTTCGAAATCGAACAATTGAAGTGGGTTTATTTTGGATTTGATTAGATCTTGGTGTATGTAGTAAATTGAATATATAATTTCACACTCTGTTTTCATTTTTTAGTTACTTATTTTTTTTTATCACTGTGAGTGTTAGTTTTAAAATTGGTTTCTGGGTTTTGTTCGAAATCGAACCATTGAATTGGGTTTATTTGGGATTTGATTGGATCTATGTGTATGTAGTGAATTGAATATATAATGAGGTTTAGTATGTGTAGGGTTTTGGAGCAATTAAAGAAGAATGGCGAGTAGGATTGATCACGAGTATGATTACTTGTTCAAGATCGTGTTGGTAGGGGATTCGGGTGTTGGTAAATCCAACATTTTATCGAGGTTTACTAGGAATGAATTTAGTTTGGAGTCCAAATCCACCATTGGAGTTGAGTTTGCTACTAGAACTCTTGAGGTTTGTGGTCTATTTCATTTTGGTGCTAATTTTGCTTTTAAAACAAGAGATCTCGTTTTGAAGAGGGAATTTGTAGGTTATAATCACTATGACCGGTCCGATTGAGTCTTTTCTAAACCGGTCAGATCGGTTAAACCATTAAACCGGTCATGGTGGTTATACCGGTTTTTTTTTCTAAAAAAAAAATCCATGTTGAATTTTATTTATTATTATTTTTTTTTTTGTCTATTTCAGTCTTTAAAAATTTCTTTACACTGCAAATTTATTATATACAACCATAAAGTATACTAACTATGTATATTGGGGACCCAACCTTTTATTAAAAAATTAATATCTTTTTCTTCCACCTACACACCCTAATCTTACTCAATTTTTAACACATATTCACAACCCATCCCACCTAAAAATATATGTTTTTGAACGAACTTGATTTAAAAAAAAAATTATATCAGGTTGTTCACAATAAATTGTAAGAAATACCGTGTTTTTAGTGTTTTTAAGTTTAAATATTATAAGTTATTTGATTAATTAAATTATTAGGGGTATTAGTTTGGGTTGCAACCAAGGTTGCTCAACCAACCTGGTTGTCAACTTTGGTTGATGTGAATTTCTTTTTTAATTTTTTTAATTACTTAAACTTTTGTCTTATTGGTGACCAACCTAACACTAGGTCACTAATGAACATAGCCTAATATTTGGCTTTAGATGACTTGTATATAATTTGAACTTATTAAGGAACTCATTCAGTTTTTAAAAGTGGTCCGCCCCATGGGCCAGTAAAGCGACCGATTCGATTACAGTCTAGCTATGAAAACATCGGTTATAATTCACACTTTTATACCCATTTGACATGTTCACTTTTTAACTAAGCTAGTAATTTTATTTTACCCACTTGATCAGTATGATCTCCGAATCTACTTACCCCATTTGATACTTTTGGTTTCCTTGCGTCAGAGGTTGTGGACCTACTTAGTCGAGTCCAAAGGCATGCATAGTAATGTCATGACCCCGAGATCTATAAACGTAGTTTTTAAAAGACTTGGTTTTGCTATTCAAAAAGGGGTAGCGGCGCATCCTGTTGTCCGCTTACCTTCTATGTCGATGTAATTTCTAATTCTACATGGAGATTTAAGAAAATGTTGAACCTATACCATTTTGGTTCTTCATATCAATATCCAAAAAATACTCTATTTTAATACAACTCACTTTAATTACTTTAAAAAAAAAAAAAAAATTAAATGCCACCATCACTAAAAGGCTATAAGAAAATCATGTTGGAATTTCGAGTTTGACACGTTCCTTTTCTAGCTATTTTTTATCTGTTTGATCAGTTAGAGATATAACATGGTATGAATCAATCCATTTAACATTAAACGTGTTGAAATCATCACCTCTAGTCAAAACTTATGAAGACTCCATATGGGATTCTTGAGTGTGACCCAACTATTTGTCCACAGGTAGACGGAAAGACAATAAAGGCTCAGATTTGGGACACAGCAGGCCAGGAGAGGTACCGAGCCATCACCAGCGCCTATTACAGAGGTGCGGTTGGAGCTCTTTTGGTTTACGACATAACCAAAAACTCAACCTTTGACAATCTTCAAAGGTGGTTACATGAGCTTAGAGAACACGCGGATGCTAACATTGTTCTTATGCTGGCTGGAAACAAATCTGATCTGAACCACTATCGAGCCGTGAGTGAACAAGATGGTCAGTCATTCGCGGAAAAAGAAGGGCTTTTGTTTCTTGAAACATCTGCACTTGAATCGTATAATATTGAGAACGCATTTCACACAGTTTTGACTGATATATACCGTATTGTTAGCAAGAAAGCGTTGGTGGCAGAAGAGGCGGTGTTGGGTGTACCGGGGAAGGGAACCGCCATTAATGTTGGTGGTGGTGCATCTGGGAACACAAAGAAAGGTTGCTGCTCAAGTTGAAAAAACATGTTTTGAGAAGTTATTAGATTATGTAACAATGAGCCTCCATACACAAAGAAAGGTTACTTGCCTAAATCTCCCTTTTAATAGAGACATGTTGTAGAATATTGTTGTTGGGTAATTTTATTTTGATATGAACATTATTTCATTGGTTGCTGATTGCATAGAGACCACATGAAGTTGCAATGCAAGAAATGTGTACGGGACATACATTAATGCATGTTTGTATATACTTACTATATGTATGTTATATAGGTATTTAAGCATGCACGCATGTAATTGTGTATGCATATTTGTTATTGTAAGAATCAAACTATCAAACTTAGCATTATATTATATGACTACCTATTAATGTGCAATTAGTGGTGAAGCTTGAGATTTCCGACCGGGGGTCGAAAACGTATATACCTAAAAGAGTTAACTGCCATTTTCGTCCCTGTGGTTTGGTCACTTTGGCCATTCCAGTCCATTTTTCAAAAATGCGCCATTTTCCTCCCCGACGTTCTGGAAAGGTGCCATTTCAGTCCAAAAATCATAACCCAGTTAAGTCAGTTAGTAAATAAGGACTGATTGTGTAAATTTGTAACATAAAGGACTGATTGTGTAAATTTGTAACACCACCACCACTAGCCCTGCCACCACCACCACTCCGCTGCCACCACCACCACCACCGCTGTCACACCCTAACCGATGGCGAAATCGGTCGTTGACTTTGACCTTGACTTTGACTTTCACTCGTGAAAACACGGGGTGTTACAGCCTCCCCTTGTTTAGGAAATTTCGTCCCGAAATTAAGCTGAAAGCTGTAACTAGGTCGTGAATCACGTGTGAGAATTGCTGATTTTTTTGGATATGATATGCGAAATTGTCTGGTCTAAAAGCCTATAAAGTTTCAAATCTTAATTTCGAAGCCGTTTGGGAGAAATTTGAATTTTTTGTTAAAAAGATGTTGAATGTTGCTGTTGACGTTCACCGTACGGATAACAAATCCGCGTTGACTATTGTTGACTCGGAATCGTGCGGAGTCCGTGAACGTGCTTGACTAAACATAATCGTAACGGAGTCAAAACCTATCCTACAAGTGGTATCTGAGCAGGAGATCGATTGCGAGGATTAATCACACTCATATTTGAGCAATTTCTTCATCTTTCATATTCATCACGTTTTTTTTTTCTCTGAAAATCGCTAAATTAAACAACTTTTTACGGATAAAATTGCTAAAACTGGAATATGTTGTGCGAAAACACTTGATCTACAAGCCTACAAAATTTCTTAATTAAACAACTGTGGGTACTTTGCCTTCATGTCGCTTTCGAGTTCCCAAGTAAACTCCGCGCCTCGTTTACCTTCCCATCGGACTTTCACAATGGGAATGCGTGAGCGCCTGAGTTCTTTGGTCTGGCGATCCATGATTTCGACAGGCTTTTCCACGAAGTGTAATGTTTCGTTCACTTGTAGATCATCTAGAGGAACATGCAAGTCATGGTCGGCGATGCACTTTCGGAGGTTTGACACGTGGAAAGTCGGGTGGACATTGCTAAGTTCCTCCGGTAATTCGAGCCTGTAGGCGACTTTTCCGATCCTTTCCAGAATCTTAAAAGGTCCAACATATCGAGGCGCGAGCTTCCCCTTCTTGCCGAATCGGACTACACCCTTCCAAGGTGATACTTTAGGAGTACGTAGTCACCAACGCCATATTCACGGGGCTTGCGCTTTTTATCGGCGTAAACTTTCTGTCGATCCCGAGCTTTCGCTAAGTTGTCTCGAATTTGGAAAATTTTGTCTGTCGTTTCTTGTAGCAGCTCCGGGCCGGTTAGTTGCGAATGACCGACCTCGTGCCACACAATAGGCGATCGACATCTTCTTCCGTATAAGGCCTCGAAAGGTGCCATCTGGATGCTAGCCTGATAGCTGTTGTTATACGAGAATTCGACTAACGGAAGGTGTCTATCCCAATTACCACCGAAGTCTAGAACACACGAACGGAGCATGTCTTCAAGCGTACGAATCGTTCTTTCAGTCTGACCGTCGGTTTGTGGGTGGAACGCAGTACTTAGATTAAGCGTTGTACCGAGTGCCGTTTGAAATGTTTCCCACAATCGCGAAGTAAACCGAGCATCACGATCAGAGATGATGTCACGAGGCGTCCCATGTCGACAAATGATCTCATCGGTGTAGATTCGGGCTAATCGTTCTACCTTGTAGTCTTCTCGTATTGGTAGAAAGTGAGCTGACTTAGTCAAACGGTCAATAACAACCCAAATGTTGTCGTGACCTGATGACGTGGTTGGAAGCTTGGTTACGAAATCCATAGCTATGCTCTCCCATTTCCACATGGGAATTGGTGGTTGTTCGAGCAAGCCAGAGGGTCTTTGATGTTCAGCCTTGATTCTAGCATAGGTTAGGCATTTTCCGACGTAGAGAGCGATATCCCGTTTCATACCCGGCCACCAGTACCTATAGCGAAGATCGTGGTACATTTTGTCAGCACCGGGGTGGATAGAATATCGGGATTTGTGGGCTTCATCCATGATAATCTGTCGCAGGTTGGTTCGCTTGGGAATCCAAATTCGGTCTAAGAAGTGGAATATCCCATTCGATTTGCTCACAAGCTGGGCTCCATCGTGGTAGATTCTTTCTTTCTTCAAAGTGCGCTCGTTGAAACATGCATGCTGGGCGTCGCGGATGAGAGCTTCGAGGTTGTGCTGGGCTTGAACATTTCGAGTGCTAAGCAGATAGCTCCGTCTGCTAAGTGCGTCGGCAACATTTGCTTTGCCTGGGTGATAACGAATCTCACAGTCGTAATCGTTGAGAAGTTCTACCCATCGGCGTTGACGCATATTTAGTTCCCTCTGATTAAAGATGTGTTGTAGGCTCTTATGATCGGTGAAGATCGTACACTTTGTACCATACAGGTAGTGTCGCCAAATCTTTAATGCAAAAACAACCGCGCCTAGCTCGAGATCATGGGTTGTATAGTTCTTCTCGTGGATTTTGAGCTGTCGAGATGCGTAAGCTATGACCTTGTCTCGTTGCATGAGAACGCAACCAAGACCAAGGTTGGAAGCATCACAGTAGACAATGAAATTATCGTTTCCGTCGGGTAGTGTGAGAACAGGAGCATTGCAAAGCATGTGTTTGAGGGTTTGGAAGGCAGTCTCTTGTTTGGTTCCCCAAACAAAAGGCTGGTCCTTATGAGTAAGAGAGGTAAGGGGTACAGCAATCTTCGAGAATCCTTCGATAAATCGTCGATAATAGCCCGCTAGCCCGAGAAAGGAGCGGACTTCAGTCGGGTTCTTAGGCGTAACCCAGCTCTTGACAGCTTCAATCTTCGCAGGATCGATGTGAATACCCTGACTATTTACAACGTGACCCAGAAACTGAACCTCCCCCAACCAAAATTCACACTTGGAGAATTTGGCGTAGAGTTGGTTCCCCTGAAGTAACTCGAGAACCAAACGTAGATGTTGCGCGTGTTCGGCTCTCGACTTGGAATAGATCAAGACATCGTCGATGAATACGATGACGAAACGGTCGAGATATGGTTTACACACGCGATTCATCAGATCCATGAAAACTGCTGGTGCGTTCGTTAGGCCAAACGGCATGACAACGAATTCGTAATGGCCGTAACGAGTACGAAACGCGGTTTTGGGTATATCCTCCTCTTGTATACGCCGCTGATGATATCCTGAACGTAGATCGATCTTTGAGAAATTGTAGTTGGTCAAACAAATCGTCGATTCGAGGCAGAGGATAGCGGTTCTTGATAGTCAACTTATCCAATTCCCGGTAGTCGACGCACATCCGGAACGACCCGTCCTTCTTTTTGACGAAAAGGACTGGTGCGCCCCAGGGAGAGGTGCTCGGGCGAATAAAGCCTTTTTCAAGCAATTCCTGGAGTTGGGTTGAGAGTTCGCGCATTTCGGACGGCGCGAGTCGATAAGGAGCTCTGGCGATAGGATTAGCTCCAGGAATGAGATCAATGCGAAAATCAATATCGCGCTTTGGAGGTAGTCCGGGAAGATCCTCTGGAAAAACATTAGGAAATTCTCGAGCCACGGGTACGTCTTTTACTTCCTTCTTCTCTTTCTTTTCCTTCTCCGCTGCTACGACGTTAGCCAAGAAAGCCCTGTATTCCTTGCGGAGATACTTGCTGGCTTGGAGACATGACATAAGCTTGAGGCCCTTCGAAGTAGTATCACCATAAACGCGCAATGAATCACCGTTTGCGAGCGAAAAACGAATCATTTTATCGAAGCACACAACTTCGGCATGGTTTTCGCGAAGAAAGTCCATGCCTACTATGACGTCAAAGCTTCCTAGTTGCATTGGAATGAGATCGATTGGGAAGATGTGACTGTTGAGCTCGAGAGTGCAATCACGAATAACAGAGTTTACAGCGACGGTTCTTCCGGTAGCGACTTCAACATCGAATGCAGAGGAGAGTCGGGAACGTTTACGACTAAGGAGTTTCTCAAATTCGAGTGACACAAAGCAATTATCGGCTCCAGTATCAAACAAACATGAAGCATAAATACCATTCACAAGGAACGTACCATTGACCACGTTGTTGTCGGCCTGGGCTTGACGCACATTGAGATTGAAAGTTCTGGCGCGTGCGGCCTGTTGTTGCTGCTGTTGTTGCTGCGGTGGTTGCTGCTGTTGCGGTTCTTGTTTCACTACCCTGTTCGGGCACATGTTGGCGAAGTGATTCGGGTCGCCACACGTGAAGCATGCTCTGGCTTTGACTGCGGGTGCCGGAGGAGCTTGTTGACCCTGTGGGGCAGCGAGTAGAGCTTGATTGGCAGGAGCTTGGCGAATACGGCAGTTGGCAGTAAAGTGGCCGTACACGTTGCAGTGAGCACAAAAATGGCATTGAATAGCAGTCGGGTGATGATAGGTGCAAGTGGGGCAGAGTGGATGTGGCCCAGTGTATGCACGCTTTGCAGGCGGTGCATTGGTCACAGGCGCTGCCGCTTAACGTTGTTGAGCAGGTGCAGCTTGAACTGGTGCAGCAGTAATCGCACAGTTCTTGTTGGTGGAGTTGCTCTTTCTCTTGTTCTTTCTCTTGCTGCTTGATGAGGTAGGTTCAACAGTTGATGCAGTGGCGGTAGCTTGATGCAGATGCTTGGAGGTTTTATCCCACACCCCAGCCTTAACCCTTTTGTCATTGATCTCAGTGGCTAGCAGATAGGTTTCCTCGATCGTGGCAGTCTTAGCCGCTTGCACGAAATCAGCAACGCAGTCGGGCAAGGCTCGGATGTACTTCTTGATGGTGATCTCCGGGGTCTTGACTTGATCGGGACAGATAATGCTGAGCTGTTTGAAACGAGCAGTGAGACCCGCATTGTCTCCATCCTTCTGATGTATGTGCCAAAATTCATCTTCAAGCTTTTGACGCTCGTGAGGAGGGCAGAATTCTTCCAGCATGACTTCCTTGAGTTCGTCCCACGACAGACCGTAGGCTGCATCATTCCCTCGCTTGTTCCTCTCGGCCGTCCACCAGTCTAGAGCACGGGACTGGAAGACGCCGGTAGCGTTCAGAGTTCGGAGGTCATCAGGGCAACCGCTCTGTCGTAGAGTAACCTTGATAGAGTCAAACCAGTGAAATAGTGCAGTAGGACCTCCTTCGCCTGTGAATTCTTTCGGCCCACATGACTTGAATTGTTTGAAACTGAAGGGTCTTGCGATAGCTTTAGGACCTTCAGTCCTCGATTCCTCGGATGATTTGCTGGCGTTCTCGTAGGCATCGCTCACAGCTTTAGCTACACTTTTCGCGACAATAGAGGCAAGACGTCTGTCCCTCTTTTCCTGACGAGAGAGCGTATGACGAGATCCAGACGACATTGTCTGCAATAGACATCGCCAAGGAACTCAACACATGTATTCGAATCTCACCTCACACGTCTATTACTACTAAAGCTCAGTAACACGTACTATGTAAACGCATATAGTCACAAAATCACATAATTGCACGAAATTACATAGACACATAGAGCACATAATCGCAGTATTCCTAATTACATAAGCATAATAGCAACACACATATACTCCTAGTCACTAAGGCATATACGAGCATACCAAGCATTCTGAATACCTCTATTGTCGATTTGTTAGCGATGAGTTGTGTGGGTTTTGTGTTTTAGCAGAAGCAATAGTGTTGGGTCGAAACCAATAGTACCTCAAAACGTTAACAAATAAACAGAAAATACATCAAATCTTCATAAAGATCGATAAATCAAAGGTAGACTGTCTGCGGCTAATAGACTTCGACTAACCAAAGTGGCTCGACTATCCGCAAGGATCCTGTGTGCACAATTACCTCCAGGACTATGCCTTTGCCTCGATTCTTGGGCGTCGGCGCAATTTCCCATTGGTTATATTGTGTCTTTAGATCGTTGGAGTCCATCGTAACTTTGGTGGGAATTTTGTATAAAAGCAGGACGAGTCGTCAAGGTTAGGGTTTCACCCCTATCTTGCAACTTCTGTCCCTGTTTTTGATAAAAAATTGAGGAGATTATTCATCAAAATATGGATTTCACTCCTAATTTGGTATGATTCACCTCGTTTGTAGCTAAAACGCAAGCTGATTAGGCAACTTTAGTCGAGAGTTCGCGGTTTCCACACCTATTCTCGACCTCATTACCTGTTCATAACTTGAAAATTCGAGTGCGGTGATAGAAAAGAGCGAGTGATAGTGGCGAGTTTACGCATACGCGTGAGTTGGTCTGTTGGTTCTTAACTATAGACTAGGTCTCTAAGACTTCGACCCGGACTAGGTCGAGTCTTGCCTAATTCCCTATAGTTATGGCTCTGACACCAATCTGTCACACCCCAACCGATGGCGGAATCATCGGGGCATGGCACTGAGCGAAACAGATTGTCCAGAAGTTTCCATAACAACTATCATTACCATTTAATTAAACATCACGTCCCATACCGTAACTTAAACAGTTAAATAGTTATTACAGGCAAAGCACCAAGACAAATATTCTGTTCCGACAACTCAGATTTAAACATAACAAATTTATTCGTTGGTTTCTAGGACTCCAGTTCCTAGCTTCAATTTCATCACAGCCCGAGAAGCATATAAACGACCTAGGCACCTGTCACATACGTTAAAATAAGGTCAATACATATAATGTAAAGGTGAGCATACAAGTTTGATAATAGCATATAGAGTTCGAATTCGTTTACGCATAACCAGCACGTACACATAGTGAAATGAAGCACGTTAGTTATCGACATAGATCCATCGATACCAATGACTGCGGGTTGACTGCCCGAGGCAGTTCGCAATACATGATTACCACCGTAATCCATGCAAGTAAAAGATCCTTAACAACCCCCGTGTGAACGGGTGCTGAGTCCAAACTATAGTACTATCGTTGCTAAGGCAGGTAGACAGCATTCCATGTGTAAACATAACAAACAAGCATTCATAAGCCACGTATAACATGCGTAAATGGTTTAGCGTTAAAATAGCTTGAGTAGTGTGATAGTTGTAGTTGAATATTCGTAACGTATGTAACACCCAAAAGTGCTAAAAGCAAAAAGGGTTCGAGTATACTCACAGCGATTGTGGATTGAAGGGAGCGCTTTACAGCGAGTACGGTTAGCCTGAATAGATTCGATAACGTACGATAAGTGGCGCGTAAAACAGTACAAAGTGAGAGTGGTTAGGATGGCTGATCGTGCGGATCAGCTATCCGTGAGAGGGAGTCATCCGTGCGCATGAACTATCCGTGCGGATGGTGATGCGTGCGGATGGTGATCCATCCGGATAAGCTATCCGTGCGTGCGAGCTGTCCGTGCGGATGGTAGTCCGTGCGGATTAGTTGTGCGTGCGGATGGCTTATCCGTACGGACAAGTTGTTTGTGTGGATAAACGTTCAAGTGGATTGTTTCTTCCTAAGTGTGAGATGTGTTTGTGTATGATGGCTTGTGCTTTGGAGTTTTCGTTGTAGCATTTAGAAAACACATAAGTGTTTCTACCTTTCAATCCGGTCGCGCGGACAACAATCCGTGCGTATGGTAGTCCGTGCGGACAATGGTGATCCGTGCGGACAGTCTGTGCGCGCGGGCAGAGACCATCCGTCCGGATAGCCTGTCCGTGCGGACGACTTGGCCGTGCGGATGAACACTGTTTGAATTTATTTTAAGGCCTTAGTATCTCATGATCCGAAGAGTAATCCATTCAGAGGTCGTCCGTCCGGATTGCTCATTCGTCGATACCCAAACCTTGTTTGGAAGGTGGGTCCCAAGGGTAGCTCGTCCAGGTGACAATCCGTACGTATAGCCTGTCCGTGCGCACAGCTTGTCCGTGCGGACCACTGGTCCGTGCGAGCAGTCTCTGGTCTGATTGTTCCGTTCGTCTACTCTTGGTTTCTGTTGTCGTTTATCGAGACGTTCTGATTACGTGGCAACCACTTGGGATCGTATCCTTACCCGCACGACTAAGCCGGCCAGGAACCACCCTGACTCAACATGTCGGCGACTCAGAACGGTCATTCCGGTTGACCCCGAAATCAGGTGTCTGTGGGTAGAATCCAGATCCAGGACTAGTGCTTCACTATTATCGAGTAGAAGACTAGAACCGATCAGATTCGTACCGATTCTAAGGGAAAAAGGAGGAGAGAACTTAGGTTTATTTCTTCCAACTCTTTTATCCTTAGGAAAGTTTAGATCTAGGTGAAGTTATTGTGAAATCTTGTAGAAATCGTTTAGATCTGAGTTATTTTTGGTGGAATGAGGTCAAGCTTGAAGTTCATAAGAACTTCATGATGACGTCACCCGAGAATACCTCAAATCCGGATGATTTCATGGTTAAAAGTGAAGATTTGAAAGATGGAAATGTGTAGAATTGTGTAGTGATCAAGAATGTACAAGAATTAGTGCAAGATCTTACCTGGATTGAGAGAAATCTGAGAAAAAGTGAAGAATGCGTGCGGTTCGGACGTCACTTGCCAAAAGTGGAAAAGTTGGAGAGTGACCCGTGTATTTATAGGATGCCAAAAAGGGAAAGGGTGAGCCGTGCGCATGGCACGTACCCGGATGGGCTATCCGCGCGGATAGGTCATCCGTGCGGATTGGCAATCCGTGCGGATTGACCATCCGTGCGGATGCCGCCTGCTTTGGTGCGTTCGGTGCAATGTTGACTCGGTTTCGATTTGCGAGCGATTCGATAGGGTTTCCTAGTCAAATTACTTTCAGTCCCAACTACTTCTTATATGGTTCGACTCGGAATTCGGGTTCGGGTTCGTTTACATTCGAGTTAGACTTCGAGTTCGATTGAGTTCGCTTTGATTATCGCAACATAACATACAATAAACATGCACAGGTAACACGTAAAGCACACACACACACGTATAAGTGGCAAGTAAAATACATAGTTCGAGTTACGGTTCGATGTCGATTTGATTTGCGTAGCTTGATTAACTTTATCGCATTGTTACTTCCTATCATGTACAGTCGTAGGTCGATTGAAATATGGTTAACACGATTCGATTATTGTAATGAACAACACTTACTCCACATAATATAAATAAAATCAAAACATTTCTACGAGTCAAGTCGCGCGAAATCGGTCATTGACTTTGACCTTGACTTTGACTTTCACTCGTGAAAACACAGGGTGTTACAACCGCCACCACCGCCACCACAGCCACACCGCCACCACAGCCACCACAACCACCACCGCCACCACAGCCACTGCCACCACCACCACCACCGCCACCACAGCCACACCGCCACCACAGCCACTGCCACCACCGCGACTACGGGATCTTGTGCGATTATCTTTGGCTTGTGCGATCAAGAGTTCATCATCATCGTCAATCATCACGTTAATCATCATCAACAGTTCTTCGAACCACCATTCCATACATAACCCGACCTGCTACCACGTCTTACCACAGGAGATACACCAATCCATCCATCATTGTTCATCAACAGTCACCGTTCATCATCGTCATCATCAACGATCACCAAGCACATCACCACCGCTGTGTTCGGAGTTCTCGATTTACGGATGAAGATGATTACCGGAGACGAGAAGTGTAACCATGGATGATGATGACTGAAAGAATTGAAATGGTGAAGATGGAGGTTTCAAAACGGAAGATGGAGGTGAACGGTGATGATGGTAAGATGACGGAGAAGTGAAGTTGCAAGTTTCGATGACGGACACATGAAGTTGCAGGTTCCGGAAACACTTCAGATTCAAAAACTCCTTCTCCCATTGATTCGAAACACTTCAGATTCAAAACTCCATATCTTCATCATCGTCATCAGCTACTTCCATATCGGAAACACCACTCCTTGTCCGTAACATCATCTCTATTCTCGAATTTTTTCCGAAACACATCATCACCATCTTCTCCGACTACCACCGCCTATTATCTACATCATCATTGTATCTCCACAACCTACAACATCATCGTTCATCCGAATTCAGGCAGATTCGAAACCGGTCACCGGAACCTGCAACTTCATCCGAATTCAGGCAAATCGACCACTTCCATCGTCTGCATCCTCCATTTCGTTTTGCACGTAAACGTTCCAGAAAATGTATAAAACGATTAAGAGGAGAATTGGTGATAAAGGTCTGATGATGATGATGAAGATCGCGATGATGATGATGAAGGTCGATGATGATCGATGATGATGATAACAGATGATGAATATGATGACGTTGATGGTGGTGGTGGCAGTGGTGGCAGTGGCTGTGGTGGCGGTGGTGGCGGTGGTGGCAGTGGCTGTGGTGGCGGTGGTGGTGGTGGTGGCAGTGGCTGTGGTGGCGGTGGTGGTGGCAGCGGAGTGGTGGTGGTGGCAGGGCTAGTGGTGGTGGTGTTACAAATTTACACAATCAGTCCTTTATGTTACAAATTTACACAATCAGTCCTTATTTACTAACTGACTTAACTGGGTTATGATTTTTGGACTGAAATGGCACCTTTCCAGAACGTCGGGGAGGAAAATGGCGCATTTTTGAAAAATGGACTGAAATGGCCAAAGTGACCAAACCACAGGGACGAAAATGGCAGTTAACTCTACCTAAAAAATTATAAAACCGGAGGTCGAAAACGTATATACCTAAAAAAATCTATACGAAAACTACATATCGGGCACTACTTAGCGAAAAGTTCGGGGGGTCGGGCGCCCCTCCCGACCCCCACAAAGATGCGCCCCTGAATTTACTTCCCTTAAATTTTATATACTATATTTACATTACCATCAGGCTAGATGGGGCGGTTTAACTAAAAGACGATAGTTAAAGCGTTACGTTACTGGCACGTATCAGAGATTCAGAATGATGCTCCCCAACTTGGCGCCACATTTTAACACCCGAAGGGCGGTGTATTGAGGCGTTAACGTTCGACATGGGATGGGGATCTAGACGACACCGGTGAGCCTTAGAATTATATTAAATTTAATCAAATACGCCTCCTCCACAAACGCCTTCTCCATTATGCAAATAACAACAACCATCATCAGCGTCCTATCACAATAACATCAATCGTCACTCCCTCACTTGAATACGTGTTTTCCATTTCGAGTTGCATATTTAAATTTGGAGTTTGAGTTTGATTTTAACTTTACGGGTTGCAAGGGTGTTTGTAGGTTTGATTGATATTGGGTGTGAACCATGGTTATGTTGTTGAAGGAGATATAAACGCCAGTATCTATAGGATACAAAGATGTGAGCATGATTTGGGTAAATTGGGTTTGATTCGACATGGGATGGGGATCTAGACCTCTCTTTAGGTTTTTGGGTGGTGGTGGGTGTTTAGATTTTTTTTTTGTTTTTTTAGTGTGTTTATTTTTAAGAGCCTTTATACACTTCTTATATTAAGAAGTCTTTGTATTTGATCATAATCCATAACATCATAGAACACTTTATCATAGAGATTGGTGCTTTTAATCAAATAATGGTATAGCATCAAAAACACTTTCTGATAAATATATCAAATTCAAATTTTAGTTTTTTCTAATCTCAAACTAAAAACTCATATATACTTGTATATATGTATTTTGCAGTATCTGAACCATTCACCTCTTGAATAAGAGAAGAGACAGCTTACCACCACACTATATCTCCTTAGGACCTTTATGTAATACCCCTTAGGACTTTCTGGTAAGCCACTAAGACCAACCGTACTTATGATTTAGGACCACAAGTTGAACATGTGTTAATAACCCGTCAACCAATTATAACAATGTGATACACTCTTGAATCACCAGAAATCATGTTATTTTTATGATTTTCGGTTTCGGAAAACCGATATTGTATCGCTAATGTATCGTATCGTACCGAACCGAACAACATCGGCATTGTTCCGGTACCTGTATTCATTTTTATGGTTTCCAGTTTCAATAATATATCATTTATACAACTCCGTCTGAAAACAAATAAATACCAAAATACCATACCGATACTGATACTGTGATAAGGCGAACTGATATCGTCCGGATAAATCCTGTTACCTAACATTTTAACCATACCACTAAAACAAGCATAAACAAAAAGGTACGAGGTACCCAAACACCCCCACAAAATTAAACAAATATCAAAACCCTAAAATCACATTCCAATATTCCCAAATTCCGACCCATCAATTCAAAACCTAAAAGTTGACAATTAGCGGCAGAATATCAAACACCACCACGGTATCATCGTCCTCACAATTTTGATTCTGCAACTCGCCCTCTCCGCCTTCTTCATCGCTCGCTGTCATTATATTCCATTTTATCCCTTTTTTTCCCTATATATATTCATTTCTTATTAATTCAATACAATTTATCACCATTATTGTTGAAGAAATTGTTGCTTTCTTGTTTAGTTTACGCGTGTTTGAAAACCTAGGGTTTATTATTACTATTGTTGTTGTTTGTTCAAAAGAAGGCCGATTTTGGGGATATTTTTGAGTGATTAATGGCTCAAAACGGTCAGGGGATAGAGCCTGTGTTGCTTGATGATATAATTAATAGGTTGTTGGAGTTTCGGCAGGCGAGAACCCTGCGGCAGGTTCAGTTATCCGAATCGGAGATTCGACAGCTTTGTACGGTTTCTCGAGAGATTTTTCTTCAGCAGCCGAATTTGCTGGAGCTCGAGGCTCCGATTAAGCTATGTGGTAAAGATTTTGATTGCTTATTGTTTGTGTATTGAGTTATCGATACGCTGTTCAACTGTTTTCGTGTTCGTTTGTTTGATTATATGTAGTATGTGTGAATATTTGACAACTGTGTATGGTTATTGAAACAATAGTACATTATAGGTAGTATAGTTAATATTTTTCTTCAGCAGCCGAATCTTTTAGAAGGGTTAGACCGGTTTTTTTATATATTTTTTCAGATTTAACATATGAAATTGAACAATATTTACGACATTTTACGGTTCTTATGTCCAGTCGAACCATTGAACCGGTAAGGAGACCGGTTCGACGTCCGGTCTGGTTCTAAAAACATTATTGTTGATTATAGGTGACATTCATGGGCAATACGGTGATTTACTGCGGCTTTTCGAATACGGTGGTTTTCCTCCAGAATCGAATTATTTATTCCTAGGTGATTACGTGGATCGTGGCAAACAAAGTTTGGAAACAATTTGTCTCTTACTCGCTTACAAAATTAAATACCCCGAGAACTTTTTTCTTCTAAGAGGAAACCACGAGTGCGCTTCTATTAACCGGATATACGGTTTTTACGACGAGTGTAAACGTCGTTTTAATGTCAGACTTTGGAAAACATTCACCGAGTGTTTCAATTGTCTTCCTGCTGCTGCACTAATTGACGACAAAATCTTATGCATGCACGGCGGGCTTTCTCCAGATTTAACAAATTTGGACCAGATTCGGAATTTGGCCCGCCCGACTGATGTACCGGATTCGGGCCTGCTTTGTGATTTGCTTTGGTCGGATCCGAGTAGAGATGTGAAAGGATGGGGAATGAGTGATAGGGGAGTTTCGTATACGTTTGGAGCTGATAAAGTTGCGGAGTTTTTAATGCAACATGATATGGATCTTGTTTGTCGAGCCCATCAGGTAATTGAATTATTGAATGTTGAACAGTGTTACTTGATATACCGTTTAGAAGCGTGATGTGATTTTGTTGTCATTTTGTTTAGGTTGTAGAAGATGGGTATGAATTCTTTGCTGATAGGCAGCTTGTTACGATATTTTCGGCCCCAAATTATTGTGGTGAATTTGATAATGCTGGAGCAATGATGAGTGTTGACGAAAGCTTAATGTGTTCTTTTCAAATTTTGAAGCCAGCTGATAGAAAACCGAGATATTTATGAAGTTGTGACCCAAAGCTTTTAAGGTCAGTATCAAGAGTATTCCTTTTGTTTTATGAGCCATCTTATATTGCTATTGGTCAAAATATTTTCTTTGTGAAACCGGAATCTATTTCTTTTAATCAAGCTAACTTGTGGTGCAAGAAAATGTTTTGACTGAACGTAAAGGTTTCTGAATGTGTACTCTAAAACTCCTAATTTGGAGTCTTGGATTAATATCTTTTGTCTGCATTTCATCTGTAGATTTGGAGGATTGAATAGTTTTTTTTTTTTTTTTCCAAATATAGAGGAACGCTATTCATTTCTCTAAAAAATATTTTTTTATTATAACCCTTTTGGCTATTAGAACTTTTATTGTTTGTCGTTATATAGAAATGAACTCTTCAAGGCTTGGAAACATATTCGAATATCTAGACAATAGCGGAAAATGGTTCTTTATATGCATGTTTTGAACTCATATTTAAGTCGACTTAAGTGATTTCTAGTTACTAATTGAAGTTTAACAAACTCTATCTTGATTGAATGCTAATTATTATGATAGAACCATTGTTGATGTTGATCAAATCTTGGAAATTGGTTTCGTTAGCACCTTCGTGTAATTGTTTTTCATCTCAATCCTCATTTTAATATTATTTTTGGTATGAATAAATTGATATCGTATGTTGATATGTCTGGTCCAATATGGTAACTTTCCATGCCAAAGGAAGGTCATTACATGATCAGACCAAACGTATCATCATCCGATAGATTTGAAAAACATTAGCTTTTGGAAATTTTGTAATCAGTAGATTGTAAGTTAAGGTAGAGACTAGAGTGGTATAGAATGTTAGACAAGTGACTTGAGGAGTTTATTATACTTTCTATAACACTTTCATATATTTTGACAAGTTATATACTTTATATTTATCATAAAAGGTCAAAATTAATTAACATAATTGGTTTAGGGAACACTTACTGGTGGTTGGAATTTTAAAAATTTTATTTTCTAAAAAATCGAACAGAGTGTCGACAGGTTAATGCAATTCAGTTTGTGATATATCGGTTATATAGGTCCCCTAGTAAAATATCGGTACCGATATTATCGGCGATATTGACCGATATAACAGATATATCACTGAATTCTTGGTGTTAAATTGCTATATATATAAATTCTGCATTATATTAAAATTACCGATATGTCACTGAGATAACTTATATCTCAAATATCGGTCCTTGACCGATATCCGATATTTTACCGTGTTAACTGCACAACTTATTTTATGTTTGTATATGTGAGCCATGAAGTCTTTCATGTGCAGAATCCCCTGGGTGCCGGCCTAGAATGCTTGCGATGGACACACTGCTGTTTTAGTTTTGTGTCGTAAACACTTTTTGAATGAAGTCTTTTTGTTTTAAGATGGGATAACATTACCATGCTGCTATGGAGATTGGTGGACAGCTTGCTTCTATACATTCAGATGACCAGTTTGCCTATTTTTCAATTAATCATTGTTATTGAATCATTTTTTGTAATCTGTTCATGCCCAATTTATATGCTGCATCTTCTCCATTGACATTTCTAATTGACCCCCTTTTGTTACATTGTTAGAAGGTTTAATTTGATTCTTTAATTACTACGAAAATTTTTGGAAGTCATTACACGTGTTACAAGAACTCCTTAGTCCTTCCTGATCGATTAATTGGCCGTACCTTTAGATCACTAGTTGGACCAGACTAAAAAAATCATATTGTCATAATTAAATTTAAAAAATATTTGTACACTACATAAATGTATACTGATAAAAATTTTGAAGGTAGAAAAGTGTCAGTTGTTTTAATGTGTTTGGGATGTTTTAAGTTCATTCGTTAACTTTTTTCTTTTACTCAAAACCGGTGTAGCTTGTTGGAAAAAAAATGTAAAAGTCCAAATAGATTTGCGTTCTGCTATGTGAGTGTTTTGCGATGAACCAAATTATGTCAAAATAGAGGTAAGATAAATAAGATATTGTCATTCGAAGTTGTATGGTTGAGAAACCAAAATTGCAAAAGAGTTGATAGAAAAACCAAAATTGCAAAAGTTTTAGAAGAAATGTGATTAACCTTGGAGTGGTTTATAAGTCGTAGCACTTCTTAAATACTGTTTCCTTAAAACAAAGAAACTAGCAGGGACCCTAAATGATAGCCTAGCTCTCGCAGATGCATGTGGCGCTTTGAAGACGTACTTTGAACACACATTACCGTGAGCTGCTTTGAACGACCATAGTGCAGAGCTTCGACTCAGTTACTAGTTACTACTAAGCTTGGATTGGCTTGGCTCCTAACACGGGTTGGCTTACTACCGAGCTTCGGTTGATTGGGTAAGTTAGTACTGAGATATGGGTTGCCCTGGTGGCTTACTACTGAGCTTCGGCTCATTTAGTAGTGAGTTGTGGGTTAGGGCTGCTGCGCATTAGATTGCCACTAAACGGTTGGTACTGAGATCCGTTAATGCTGGGCAGTTTCAACTTGTGTCATGAATTAAAATGACGGTTTCAATAAACATTTTAATGAAATTGAATCTTCTTTGTTACAAGATTAATGTTGCAAATGGATTAGGGAGGACGGTGTGGTTCGGTCGATGGATCGGGGACTCCATTTCACCAATCGGTGAATCACCCCTTCCCCTTTTCGGTGATCGGTGAGTGTGATGTTTCGGTGTATGGTCACCGATGCGGGAAGAGGAGAGGAGGAGGAGGAGGGAGGAGGGTTTAATGGTGGGTCCCAATCCCTTTCAACCAATCACAATTTTTTTTAAATTCTTTACCATTCTCTAGGTGTTTGAACCATACCCTCTGATTGAGTGTAAAATGGGGAGTAGAATGGGGAGTTGACATGACATGCTATTATTGGATAGAGAATAACTCAAACACCCTAGAGTGATTGAACCATACCCTCCACCCTTAGACCATGCGTAGTGGGCAAATATTCACCCTTGGGCGTTTTGCGCCATGTGGCAACCCAGTCAGCAATGGGGCATTGGGCGTTTTCTCAATTGGTGTAGTGGGGATGAGGCATTATTGGGCAATATGTTTTGTAGTAAAATAAAATTAAAAAAAAACACCTAAAAATCTTATTGGCCAAGCAAATGGAATCTCTAATGTGATTGGCCAACCTTTTCCCCATTCGGCGTTTTTCAAACCACGCCAAGGAGCATTTTTTGCAAGATAACGCCCAATAACGCCCAGGTGTAGTGGGAAAGGGGCGTTATTGGGCGTGATTGGACAATTTAAAAAAAAAAAAAAAACCGTCCCACTACGCATGGTCTTAGTACTAAACACGAAGCCTCAACAAGATAAAATGGTTCATTTGGCTCCACCCCTTGATGACTTTGGTTTGAATATTTTTACATTTATGTTTAATTACCTATATCTGTTGTTCTTTTGTATACGGTTTCGTGTTACAATTTCTTATACGAATTAAAAGAGCATCTTTATTGTAATTTTATTGTGAAAAATAATAGCTAATAGCCTATTAATTTATAAAAAATAAATGTATATTATATCGACCCACTTTCATAAAACTTTCACATTGGTAAAAAAAGTTATTATATCAATCAACAAGTGCTTCAACTTTACAAAAGAACATACAGGGTTTAAATTTTCGACACCAACTGAATATGGTTAGGTTCAAATCAAATATGTGAACATGTTCAGCTGAATAGATTCTCAAACCAATATGGCAAGATCACGGGTATAGTTAAAATTTACACTATTTAGATATTTTATGCTAAAATATAAAAGTTAAAATGAGAAACGAGTGTTGATTACGTAGGTTATTTTTTTTCAAACGGAAAAATTCTATATAAAATATAGAAAGCAGCCCAACAAGAAGCTGAGACCCGATATTAAAAGATTACATCACGGACATTAAAATCACACCATCTATCCCATTCGATGTTTCAAATTTCGGTCTATTAATGATCCAAAAGTAAGAGTTTTCCTTTATAATATCCGTCGTTCGATTGTAGTGGACTAGATGACTGTTAACAGTCTTTTCATTCCTTGCCTTCCAAATCCCCCACGCCGCAACGTAGGTTAAATGTAATTTTTTATAAACTATATGTGATTTTTAAGGGCAAATACCATGAAAAAACCAATATACTTCCCTTCACATGTTAAAATCAAACAAATTATGAAAAAAAAATTCTAAAACTTCTTACATGAAGTTATGTTTCAACCTAAGATATATTTGAAAATGTATAGGTCATTGCTACAAAACCGAAAACAGTTAAAATCAAAATTCGACTAAAAATTATTAAACCCGAACCAAATAAAATGAATTCGGTTTATATGTAGCCCAATAAACATAATAACCAAAGTAAACCATACTTTATATTTAGACGAATAAACCGAATAATATGAATTCGTTGTATTCGGTTGAAACCGAAAACCAAACCAAATTCGAGCGCGATTTGTGATTCAATTTTGAAGTCCTTAAATTCCGTTTAGTTTGGTTTGATTTTTGGTTTAATGCAAAAAATTTCAAACCGAATAAAAGGAACCAGATAATCAACTAAACCAAAAAGAACTGAATCAATAGACACCTCTAATGGTTTCAAGTTGTTTAAATTTTGTTGTCATAATATTGTTCAAATTTAACATGTAAATGTACTTTATGTTGTGAAACAACGGCCTACTAGCAATCAACGTACATATATATATATAAACATAAAGAACAAGGAATAGAAAGTAAGAAAGAGAGAATAGAAGAACTCATTCTTATATTCATTGAGTGTGTAATACCAATTACATGAAACCTCTGTTTATAGAGGCTTAACATTAATACAAAGGTAATAAATATATGGAGGTTACATATGTGGAGAGTCACCACATTATGATGCATTTATAACACTCCCCCTTGACTATCCACATGTTGAAATATAATAGTCTACCGTTCTTTTAATACACTAGGTGATGCTGCCTCGTTAAAAACCTTGCTAGGAAAACCCAGTGGGATAAAACCATAGCTAAGGAAAAAAAGAGTGCAGCGCGTATTTCCCCCTGATACTTTTGGATCAGGTGTGTTGCCTTATTAAAAACCTTACTAAGAAAACCTATTGGGATAAAACTTAGTTAAGGGAAAAAGAGTGCAACTTGAATAAATCTCCCCCTCATTATAATATGTATCCTTTAAGTAAAGTGTGTCCATCATCCTCGAAAGTTGCTCAAAACTTTTGTAGAATGATTTGTCGTTTGATGCCTTGAAGTGCAATACTTTATATTGAGTAACGTTGTAAAATCTTCTTGTAAGACTTCTAGTGCTTCCTCTTGCGAACAAATACCATAAGATCCAAGACTATTTGTGTTACATTCTTTATATCTACAAGACTAACAGAACTAGCTTTCATGGGTTGGTAAAATATAGACACATATCATTCTTACCTTTAGGGTATCGACATATCTGCTTTACCATTCAAATGTCTCCTCATTGGACAAGTGCTATATCATGTTGATAAATTCAAATAAAAATATATATATATTATCATGCATAGCTAGAAAGTTAAGTTAATGCACAATTGCACTTTAGCCATGGTACTTTTGAAATGAGAATCTCTACTTTGGTAGGAGATGATAATAATCATTTCTTACAAAAAGTGTCTGAACAACCTTTAACATACTATAAGGTTGAGCTCTCTACATACTAAAATGTCCCACCAACATCTTCTAGTTGTAGTTTGATAGATGAATAAAAGTATGATTACAAATATATTCGAACTGCAAGTCGAGTAATAATTAGATTGTGCTAGGGTCATTAAAAAATCCCCTTCTAAAAGCTCGCCAGTTTCTCTTGATGATGCTTTAGACATCATCACTGTAAATTGCGATTATAGTGAACTTTTAAGAAAGAACATTTGATAAAGATGGATAATATTATCAAACTTATATTGCTCTTTATCAGAATATATCATGAGTTTTACAACACTCAACTTGACTATTTTAGTTCATACTATCTTTAACTTTATAAAGATACATTCTTGAGGACTTCAAATCAATGCTTCAGGCATTTGCAATCATATACATACTTCTTTCAACTTTGAAAAACAATGTATGTGCATTCACTTTTTAGGAGTTCTATTACATATACCTCCTCATTGATTTCTATATCATATGCAAGGATGTATTGAATATTTAATCCATATTGTACCATGCTTATACATTGTACATTAAGATGCCATAATAACCAGACACAAGTTTTCTATGTATAGTTATTGGTGCACAAGAATTACATCCTTAAGATGTTTCAACTAACCTTCTAAGCACTTAAATGCTTTACGATACTCATCAGGAGTTCCAGTTATATTCAACGTATTCAAATATGAATTTGTATACAATGATCTTATCGTTCTCGAGAACTCATTTTACATGATTTTTGATAATTCAAATCCTTGAGGGACTTTCATGTAAACTTTTAGTATCAAGTGATACATAACATTCATAAGACGCATATCAATTCTCTCTTTATATTACCAGACTAATAAAATATTGGACAGTCATTACATCCAGCACTAGAGAATGTGTCTCATTATAATCAATCATGGGTTTTTGCGAAAATCCTTGTGCACCATATTTGCCTTATCTCATTTAATTTGATTTTCACATGATTCGCATAAAAGCCCCATTAATATCCAACATACTTTACAAATTCAGTTGTATGGAGTGTTGGTCCGAAAACTTTTCATTTCATTAGAGAATTTGAATCTGCCATACTTTACGTCTTTCCATTTTGGCCAATCATTTATGTATTTTCATTCATAGGCACATCTTAAATCTTGATCCTCGTCATTTCATCATTTCAAGCGCTATATTATATACAAAGGTATAACGACGTCGATTTTGTTTCGATTCCATACATATCTTAGACATGATACAGCTTATCGAGATCTCTTTATTTTCAGGTACCTGAGGTTCTTCTTGAACCATCATGTCTACTGTCTCTTCAGGAGATCCTATTACTATAACCTCAACTTGACCATCTTAATTACTTGCTCCAATTTTCGAGGAATTTTATTATTGGAATCAACTAGTCTACCATGCTTTACGCATGCAATAGACTCATTACAAAATATGTGGTTGTCCTCTTGGGACACAAATATGACTGGAGCATAAGCAGTTGATTATGTGACTTACTTAGTCACTCTATTTAGGTCAGTGAACTTGTCTAGTAATTTGTTCTTTAATATTGGTAAATGAATTATCCTTTGAACTTCCAGTTCACCGTTTATACTATGAGGATCAAGATGACATGATAATTCATTCCAATTTTCACTTTCTAACTGCTTGTTATCTCCCCCTAATGTTGGGAACATTCATTCACTAAAGTGAAAACCAATGAGCTGTAAGCAAATCTCTCCCAATGGCTTTAAGTATTTAATCATAGATAATTATTTTTTTACCCAACATATATTCTCAACCCTTTTAGAGGTCCCAGCATTGTGCTAATGGTGGATCAATATTATATATACCGCACAACCAAAATCTTAGAAGGGACGTATTTGATTCCTAACCAAAAACCAACTATAATGGGGGAAGTATGATGACATATTGGCTTGATGTGAATTAATGTTGTACATGTAAAATCACATGTACCCAAATACAAATATGAACTCTTGCTCTTATGATCATTGGCTTTGCAATCAATTGTGAACGTTTAGTGATCGTCTCAACAAAGCAATTCTTGTATAAACATAAGCTATATGAAGTGTAACATTTATTACAATAATCATTAATAACTTGGGAATTGAATTCACCGTTATTACCAAAATAAATATATCAATCTGGATTAATATGCTTGCTATCACATTAGCTAAGCCACAGTTACAAAAGATTCAGGTTGTAGATTTGATAACCATTTAGACGATGCATCGATTTAAAACACTAAATGGTATCATGTTGGGATATGCATATCCTTTAGTCACTTCAAGAATATTTAGGGATTCCCACCCTACTTTGGTTGGTAAATAACGAATTTCCCTTGAGAGCAAACATGATATGTTTAATTGTAAGGAAGAATCTTCTGGTTCTTCATTAAGTTTCACATCATCATTGATTCGGTGTGGTCTAACCGGTCATGCCAATTAAGTAAATAATTATGATACATAAACTTCTGGTTTATGATCGTATGTGTATTAGTTGCATTATACGAGAAAACAACGCATTATCATTGCAAACTATCATTTTATATAACTTTTATCCTTTCACATTTCGTTCTCATATAATCACTCCAATAGTGGTCTATCTCATTATGACCATTATTACAATTCTGATAGTCGGTTTACATTAATGGTCAATCTCATTATCAACTTGTCTATCAAAGCACTTCTAATGATCAATCTCATTATTAACATGACCATCATTACAAATTTCTCAACTATGTCCATGATCACGACATTTTCAATGACCGTTATATAATCACATTCACTTCAGGGAATGAAACAACTAGAACAAATTTCATATCTTTTCATTATTTACTAGGTCACACGAATATAAAACCATTTCAATCTTTTCATATTCTCTTAATGATATTGCTACTTCAAGAGCATATCTCACGTGTGATAATTGTAATAAATTTTTTTATCCAATTTTCCCTTATTGATAAACTTCTCTTCACATAACATCAATTGAGAAGTAATTATATGTCCGAGTCATGTAATATTACCGGTCTAACATTTTACGACCTTTTTATAATGAGATACAGAAAGTCTGACACTTTGGATGTCAAATGTAAACGTATTTATACTTTTCATGATATTGATAATAAACCACAACTTTGGTTTAGTTGTTCAATCATGGATTCATGTCACCAGTAAAGCGAGCGAGTTATGATAAAACTTCATAACCCGTTTTTATCACTTACAACTTACAAATATATATGATTAATGTGTTATGCTATCGTAGTATATATATGTATCGTACATGCACAAAATTACATGTATAATTCTAGCAAAATAACCAATGATTTTATGTCTTACAAGGTAAAAATAGATATACATCCCATTGATACAAGATAACGCTTAATCAGCAAATTAAAAAAAAACATAAAATTTAAGTATTCACAATATAAATTATTATAGCTACAAAAATAGAATAAACCCGAGCTCCTATGCAATAAAATAATAACAAAAATTATACAAATATGTATCGTATAGATAAACACAGTCATAAGGAGAATATCTCTTATTTCAAAATTGCTATGAAAATTAGGATACAAATTTTGAATAATCTTAATTGTTAGCATAATCCAAATCGTATATAATTTCAAAATTTGAAAGTTTATTAAGTAAATATACATCAAAATGAATTAATGATGAGGAAATCAGAATTAACTTTATAATTAATAATATTCAATTCACGCTCATAAGTTATATATTAGAACTTTAATTGAATTTATGCTATATTAATTAAAATTAAATATGATGAAAAAGAAATATAAAACTCATTTAGATTACATTAACCTAATAGTCAAACTAGAAAGCAATGCTTTACTCTTTTAGTTACTATTCAATAAATTATACCTTGGTGTTAGTGATTGCATAAAAAAAGGTAAATGTAATGTGTCAGTGTTGTAAAAATAAAATGTGCATATGTGTTAACATGCCTTGGTGTTACTGATTTGTAGTATAATGTTAAGTTAGTTTGATATATTGACTTCTAATATACAGTTGTATAGCAGAGTATAGTATTGCAGATATTTATGTAAGTTTGATATATCATAAATAAAAGTACCAATTGTAAGTTAAATATGAGAAAACTGTGATACAGGCACTTATACGTGTTATTGCTTTTATTCACACATAATATTTTATCATAACATATATTAATGAATTTCACAATTAACTCCTATGTTAACTCTGATAACTACAAGTTAACAATTTGAATCGGGACACAAATTAGATATTACACAAAAACTCAAAATTATTGTCGCTCTTCAAAATAATACAACAAAACATATTTGTTTCACATATGAAATTACTAAAGTCTGTTGCACTATTAACCTACTTTATGATACTACACTGCGTGAATGTATTTTCATGTACTAAATTAAATGTTATATTTATAATTAGTACTAAAATTCCTCTATGAAAGAAAGCATATCTATATACACTATATAAAACATTTCATTGGGATAAGATTGTAATTTTACCACGTGTATCGATTTTGAAGCAGGATGTACAAAGGAGTATAAACCATTTGAGATGGGTAAATTAGTAAATTCCATCCATTTTTTAAGACGCTTGAGGGCATAATGGGAAATTCAGATTCCATGAGCTTAATTGCCAAATGGTGATTACATTGTAACACCCGTTCTTAATAATTGAGGTTTTACGTATCATTTACGAAAAACAATCATGTAATTAAGATTACATATGCATTGGAAAATTTCGGGTTTATTAAAACTTTTTACAATTTAAAAGTATACAACATATCATGTGTACGTTTGTCATTTAACATAATAACGATACATAGTGCGGAAGCTTATTTCGTGATCGTGTTCGGTTCTTGCTCGCCGCTTGATCTTCATCCGTGCACTCATAGCATTCACCTATGATCAAAACCAACTTAAAAGTTAGTTTTGATAGTCAAATATTAAGTTCAAACAAGTACAGGGGTTAAAAATGACAAAAAAATAACAATTTTCGGAGTTTGGGGGCTAGGTGTGACGCCAAGGGCCTAGGCGTCACGCCTAGCCCCTGTTTTCACAGCCTTTTGCTTCAGCTGATGCTGTACATACTCAGCACGATCTGATTTCACGGAAACGGCCATAACTTCTTCGTTATTGATCCGTTTTACCCGATTCTTTTTCCTACGCGTCCGTAATTTAATCTTCCATCTTATGGAGTTAAAATCCTACATCCAACATAAGAAATTTTGAGACTTCTAAGCCTTTGACTCGTTACCTTTTTACCGAATTTTAACCCGTTTATGCATTTTATCAAACAAACGTATTTGTTTGATTCCTATATTACATACACTTCTACAAATTAATGTTACCTACCATATTAGGTTCTAATCATAGGTTTATTACACAATTTAAACCCATTTTCGCTCGTATGCTTATTTTGACCCGTTAAGGGTATTTAAGCACTTTAAAGCTTGAAATCACCTTCATTCCATTCTAGCATTGTAACCCTATATTTCTTATCTAGTAATCTTCCACCACAACTAAATGTGTGTTGGATTTAATGCGGATATCTATGTGTTCCGAGTTTTACCCCTCGGATTATCATTTCACGGCAAAGACTCAAATAAAGTCTTTCGACCCAAGAATTTCATCTTTCACTACCTACACTCGCTCTAAGCATTTGTTTAATCATAAGACTCGTTTCCGAACCACCTTTAAGGGTCGTTCGTTCAAATTGGCTTACAAGGGCAATTTGGTCAATTTTCATCCTTCTTTTACTACAAGGACCTTCAAGTACTTGTTTGACTCAAAATCTGACCTTTTAACTATAATTCTTGTTTGTAACCCATTATGTTTCTAAAACACCATGTTTATGACTCAAATTATTCGGTTTACCTAAAAGATAACCGAATATTCATTTTGACCTTGTCTAACACTTATAGAATCTCAAGTTCTAAACAATGAGCTGAATCATTATACGTACCTGGCTCGGATCATTATATTGACCATTTTTTTATACCTTGCTTTAATACTCGCTACTTAATAGCGATACAAGATATCCTTCCGTATTTACTCCTGTGAACACACATCTCGACAATATTCATTAGTCGATATTTTCAAATGGTGATATTTTCACCATTCGACCCGTTTGGTCTAAGTGACCGTTTATTTTTGCGAGATGTTATTTAGTACCATCTCGTCTACAAGACTCGCTTCGGTTTATACCGAATGGTCTTTTTACTTATAAATAATTTCTTAACACTTCTTGGCCTACTATGGCTTACGTCATAATTGTCTTTTTCGTAATTAACACGACGAAAAGGATATTCTAAAATATATGTCTAGTGTAAGATATACTTACCTTGCATCCGAATTACGTTTTTCCTTCATACTTGCTCCGTTTGACACGCTTCCTTTCCAAGCCTCCACCTAGCTTGTCAAGCGTCAAACTATCATCATAATTCGTAAGACGGTTAGATTAGTCATCATAAATTATGACTATTCCATCTTACGGGTTTTGCATCAAAATTCACCATTTGATTTCATTTTGGTCAGTTTGACTTTTAAAGGTCAAACTGCCTATTAACATAAGTGATTATATTATAAACCTCGACAATTCATTTAAGCACTTTGTCAAGTATCCGATAGGCATTATTCTTACGCCACCGTTTTAACTACTTTCCAAGTCTAAATTCATGCTATTATTAACACCAATTTGACTTAGCTTTCTATTATCGAAGCTAATTATTCATTTGTTATGCAAGAACTAAAGGTTTCCATCTACATGTAAAACCCATTTCATCATAGCATTAGACATTCATCCGAACATCAATATAATCAAGTTCTACATATTAATTAGTAGGCATCATGATTCCAAACACCTATTTATATGAACCAAAATCACTAGTTTCATCATAATTTATTAAACCCCTTTTCATGAAAGTATGATCATGTACCCAATTTCATGGTTTAATCAAACACCTTCCATTCATTATCATGCATGATGATTCTAAACATAGTCTTATCATCAATTTCATCATAACAATAAAACCCACTTCGCTAGGTGTGGTGATTCAACCAAACACCTAAATCATAGCAATTTATTCTAAATCTTCACTTAGGGTTTGTTCCTAAGCAATCCTACATCCCAAATTCAGCCATAACTTCTATGATTCATACGTAGATCGTATCATGCAAGATTAACTAATTTTCACAACTTCATGAATGTTAGAAATTCGACATACCTTACGATCCCCTTGACTTGGTAATCGTTTATTCATGTTTGGTTGTGAATTTGAGCTTCAATTTGACCTTCAATTTGTTGATTTTGTTAAACTAGGGTTTTGGAACCCCTGCTCTTGCTTCTGGTCGATCGAACTCACACACACATGTGTGTGTGTGTTTTGATTTTTATTAATGTTTTAATTAAAACATTTCCTTGTTTGCCCACTTTTAGTCCCTCATATTTAGAAGTTTTATAAAGAGGGTTAAAATCTTGATTTCTATTCATTCACTTGATCACACATAATTAACTAGGTTAATTATTCCTAGTTAACTTAGTAGGTTCCGGGGTTATAACCCGTTTCATTCTAAGTCCCGTAAACTCGGGCCTCTCATAACTTTATTTCGCCATAAACATTCCTTCACCCCTTTTTTATTTAACATTAGATCTAATTGTTTAGAAATCTTAATATTCACCGGGTAAATTTTACCACTAACGCTACTTTACCCGTCTTTTAGTATTGACGTGGTTTGATTACCAAACCCGTTTTCGGGGTGTTACAACATTCATTGAACTTAATTGCCCATTTGGAAACCTGAAAGGCGCTAAAACCGAAGAAACCTCCTGATTCCCTTTTTCCTCCCATTTCTCACCGATAAGTTCTCTGGACTCACCAAATGCTTCACTTCCTCTCTTTGCAAAGGATTGTGATTCAGTTAGAAGATTGGGAACGACACACCATTTGGGGTTTTAGGTTTCAATCCAGTCTCTATAATTTCTTCTTAGAATCTCTCTAATCCGTCCCTCGTTTTTTAGGTAAAGTTCATTAATTCGCTTCAACTTGTTAATTTTGTTTTTTTTCATGTAAGTTTTGTTCATGATTGTGTTCTTAATGTGTAAACATAATTTCGGTTGAATTGTCTCGGCATTCTGGAGCTATTCGGAACCTCAAATCTCCGAAGAAACCAAAAACCATTCGTTCACCGAAACCGAAACCCTTGCTCGCACCGTCTGGTTCTTTGAGACGATCTTCTGGGTATATATTTTCGTAAGTTCTTTTTTAGGTTTTCACACTTTTTAATTTAATGAGAATAGTAATTGTTATGTATCTTGTTGTTACTAATTAGGTTTTGTTGATGCGTTTCACATTTTCAAATTTACCAATAAGTATATTGTTTATGCTTGTTTGCTTGGGGGATTGGGATTTTATCATGAAATTAAGGTGTTTAGGGTTGGGTTGGTCGGCATACACACCCTTCTCTCGTAATCGACCCGTTAGAAAGAGGAGTGAATATGTAAGAACATGTCACACCCCAACCGATGGCGGAATCATCGGGGCGCGGCACTAGGCGAATCAGATTGCTCAAGAAAATCCATAACAACTATATTGCGATAATATTTAATACATTCGTTATCCCATACTAACAAATAATACAACCACATATGTTGTCACAGATTTCTTGTCATCTCGAACAATACAAATCCGACAACCTAGATTTTAGTTGAGTTTCTAGACTTCCTAGCTTGATTTGTAATAGCCTGCGATCTAACCTGCAACATACGTTAAAATATTTGTCAATACAAAAGTATTGGCGAGTATACAGGTTTGATATGTAGCGTAATAGATTAAAAAGTGTAGCGAATTTCCACATGCATAAACGTAACACACGACATATATACTCACAAAGCTGATACTACCAACTAAGTCCTCGATGCTCGAATATGCGATGGCAAACTAGACCCCGTCAGGCGCAATAGTACTATACTAGTCGTGGTGGGACGTCGCGAGTATAAGCCCTAGCACATATGCAACTAGCATCACGTATATCTATGCATAACAGTTATTCGCAAGTGATAATTCGATTAATTGAATAGTTCGTTTGATATGTTCGATTTGTTAGAAACGTATGTTACACCCAAAATGCGATTAAAAAGGGTTCAAGTATACTCACAGTGCGCATTTAGCGGAAATACAACTTGCTTGGATTGGTTGCGAGTTCGTCTGCGTTGAACATTGAGCGGTATTGTAAACGATGCACGATCAAGCGAGAATAGCGTCAAACTGTCAGTTATCCGGTCGGATGGTGCTCATCCGGTCGGATGACATGTTGATTGGGTCGGATGGCTGTCATCCGGTCGGATGACAGGCTATCCGGTCGGATACGTGTTGATTGGGTTGGACTGCTGTCATCCGTTCGGATGACACGTGGTCCGTTCGGATGACACGTGGTCCGTTCGGATGACACGTCCATTTTAACGTTCCAATCAACTGTTTTCGAGTGTTTTTGGAAGGAATACATGCGGTTTTACTGGGACAGTGTAATTTCGTATTAACAATTGAAATTCCCTCAGTTCCGACCCGTTCTAATGGCCGGGAATCACCCCGTTCCCTCAGATCCGGCAGTTCTTGACGGTTTCTCATGTTTAATCCCGAAATCGTTCAGTTCTTGATTAAATGCATATATTTTTAGGTAAGATTGTTATAAATGTGACAACTGTGCCTCCGTGACCATCAAACAAATACCAAATCAATGAGATATTGTATTTCATACTTGGGATTTGTACAAATATGTGTATCATTTGCACATATCAATTCTTGTTCGATTTCGGGCTCTAAATCGCTTTCTAGAAGGTTATACGCGCACTAATGCGTAAATATAACCAGTTTAATGCAACGAACACTCCGGAATAGTGAAATAGGCTTAACATACCTTAAATAATCTTTACATAACTTAGAAATAAGTTTTGGATGATTTGGTATGCCGAAATCAAGTTAATTCGCTTACAGGGACTAAATTTGACAAACTGCGAAAGTATGCCAATTTGAACTATAACAGACATTCCGGAACATGACCATAAGTTAAACATACCCTAAATATCCTTTACATAGCTTATAAATTGTCACACCCCGACTTTCCACGTGTCACCGGTGGGCCCGGTGGGGAGTATCGTGACGTGGTTGGCAACATAATGGTCAAACAACACAATTATATAAATGCACAGCGGAAGCAAAAGATAAATATATTACATTCCGAATAAAAAGTAATATCCAAGTATTACAACGGAAAGTAAAGGATCCACAGGCGGATCAATATAAAAAGATAACTGTTCAACAGACTTTGACATCTAGAGCTTGCGAGACTTGAGTAATGATGCCTGGAGTAGCCAGCCTATTTCGTCTAGCACCTGCACTTAACCTTTTTGGAAAATATGTCAGTTTACACTGGTAAATACAACTCAACTGACTCATTTAGAAAAGAGTTTGAAAATTGATTTGAATGCACTTCGGCAAAAATATCTTTATAACTTGGGACAATTATTTGTATATAATCTTGTATACAGATTTACTTATTTGCCGTCCATTAGCACCGGTTAGAAGAGCCGGTTTAAGTTAACTGACACGCCACAGGTATAGTGCCCACAAGGTTGATTCCTTTAGTGGATTACCAATTTTTACATAATGCATCTGTCAGGTGTACGCCTACACCCCGTGCTTAGGTCGTGGCCATGTCGTAAAATGATGCCAAGGATATCCGGGACATGGTCATTTAACCCCCAAGGGCCATACATCAAATAATACAGAATAAAGCGGGTTATGTAAATACATTAATCACAATCCGATTTAAATGACTACATACCCGACCAAGCGGTACTTTTATAGTACCGTACCCCAAGCCCGTATAGGGAAAATAAGTTAAGAGTATTTACCTGAGCAAAGTATCAATCAAATACAGCAAAATGCAAGTACTTTTACTGGGCTCCTAATCTGGAACGAAGGTTTATAATAACCTATTAGATTTCTAACGGGTCCTTAATTTAGCCTTAGCTTAGACCGGTTAGTTTCAATGATACGGTTCGTACGCACTATTAAGCGAAGACCGGATAGAATGTGATTTAGACCCAACAAGTTTGGAGACTTGTTTAATATGGGTATTTCATACACACTCTGAATTTTGAGATAAAACCGATAAGGTTTGGCCCGTTTAGGCTAGTTTATGTAAACTAGTTACATAAACCGAACCGAACGCGTAATAAGCGTAACGGGTATTCATATGAGCCATTTACAGGTTTCCTAAGTTAATATGCTTCATATATGTTGTGACATCAGTAAGTTGTCTTTCATTATGCCCGTAACGAGTTTAAACACAAACTATGCCCCTTAGGGGTAGTTTGGTCATTTAAAAGTTTATAAAAGAGTTTAAGTATTTATCTGAGTTACAGGTCTGATGTAATCAGCAAAAATACTTATTTTACCATGTTATAATAGTAGAGTAAGGTATATATGTGAAATTTATCCATTATAACCAAACTAGGCCCCGTAGGGGTATTTTTGTAATTTCACATAAGCCGAAAAGCTCAAAACTGAAGTCTGAGTTTCACAACCTTTGCTTACTGTTAAAATATTATAATTTGCCTCAAATATCAGTAGGTATCACCCTTGGTATGTTTAAAATAGTTTTAGTACATACTATGCGTTAAAAACGCTTAAAAAGGCGATTAGAAGCCGTTTCCGGGTTCGATACTTAAATCTGATATTTTTATATTTCCAGAAGGCTTAAAATGATTTATTTATCATATGTGGTCAGTAGCAAAAGTTTTGGAGTCGTTTAGATATGTAAAACTCATTTTATAGCCCGTAAGGGCAAAACCGACAATTACCGGATTAAGCCTACGACTATAAGTTATGCTCATCCTAAAATTTATTAAAAATCTTTAAAAATCCCAAAATAATATATTACATCAGTGGGTAAAAGATTTGATATCAAAAAGTAGGCTTAACTAGGCTATACGCTAATTACGCCGTTTTATTAACATAAGGCTTTAATTTTACGCTAATGAGCATAACTCTTATTCTACACCTCAAACTGATGTCAAACTTTGCATACAAGTCTATATATCAGTAATTAAGGTTTCTACTCTTTACAGTTTCAAAAATCACGTTTTAAGGTGAAAAGGGCATAATGGTCAACATATGAGTAATTAACGAAATCATGCGTATTAATCGGTTAACTAATGAACCATAGTGTATAATCACAGAGGGTTATACTAGCATGTAACCTGGTCCAAATAAGGCTCTTAGGTATTTCTAAATCATACCAAAACGGGTCAGAACTGAAAGTCAAAGTATAAGTCAAACTATGCGACTTTCGGTTCCGAACCGGGTCTAAACAGGAAATTGTCGGGTTGAACATGTTTGGACATGTTCTTACACTTATTACCAAGTTATAACAATGATCAAACAGGTTGTATATGATCTACATTGCTAATTATGCATAAATTGTAATTTAAGTATCCTGTTGACTTTTTCTTAGCAAGTTTGACCCGACTTTTGACCTGGTTAGAGTGGTAATCAGGGGGAACCCTTTTGAGGGTTTATTACCCACATAATTACCAAATTATAACTACTTTTGATTCGACTAATCACTGGACCATTAGTGATTAATCTTAAAGTCAACCGTTAATTACGACGGTTTGACTTTTAAGCTAAAACTAGGCTAAAACTTAATTAAGAAAGGTTAAGCCAACTTACAAAGGTCCTATGCACGAAATGTGAACACTTGAGAGCAGCCTTGATCTCCAGAAATGATCAGATGAGCAAGTATGATGGTGTGAAGACTTGTTGCAACTCAAGGGCTTTATATAGCACTTTAATCACCACAAATCTTTGACACATGAGTCTACAACCCACCACAATTGATTAACACATGTCCCTAAGTGTTTAGGGGGTGCCTAGGGGTCGCACAAGATGTGAAAAATCGGTTAAAGGCGCGCATGAAGGCAATGGCAGACAACAGCACAAAGAAATCGGAGCTGGGGACCCCTCGCGTGACGCTACCCCCCCTCGCGTCGCGCTAGGCCTTCTCTGATCAGAACTTTTGATTTTTGCGATTTGATCCTTGGCTCTTCAAAATTCGATTAGGCACTTGTTTCTTGCATTATGAACCCTCATATTTGACCTATAAGGGCTTTAAAACATATACCCACTTTGTTAAGTCCCCGGTTAACTTTATTGTTACCCGAAAAGTCCTAACTTTCAACGTTTACGCTTTAACCCTTCGCACACGAATTTGATCATAACTTTCTCCTACGATAACGAAACTTTATGAAATTTAAATCGTGCATTCTAGTGAGCATAATTAACCGTTACAAAGCTTCGGGTTTGTCAAAAGGTCACTCAGAGGTATAACTTAAATATGTTGACACATTTAGCCCCTGTAGTTTGTAATCTCTCACTTTTAGCTCCGTATGATCCATGATTTATTCGTTTGAAGATATGAGCATCTTGTAGGGTTAATATAATATATTTATTCACTGTTGACATTTAGAATACGTATATCCACATACTTTCCATGATTGTCAACTTTAGTCCTTCTAATATATTTCTTTCACACGTTTAAACATTTGACACGTGTCTACACATTATAGGACGTGAATTTTCGAGGTGTTACATCCTCACCCCCTTAAAATAAATCTCGACCCGAGATTTACTGAAATAAATAAGGGTACTTTTCTTTCATCGTGGATTCAACCTCCCACGTGTATTCGGGACCTCTACGGGCATCCCACTTGACCTTTACAATAGGTACATGCTTCCTTCGAAGCTTCTTAACCTGTCGAATCTCAATCGACAATGGTTTTTCCACAAATTTCAAGCTCTCATCTATATGCACATCTGTATGCGGTATTACCAGTGATTCATCAGCGAAACACTTTTTCAGATTGCAGATGTGGAACACATTGTGAATTCCACTGAGCTCTTCCGGTAAGTTTAATTTATAGGCAACCGACCCGACACGTTCGATAACCTCGAAAGGTCCTATGTATCTCGGGCTTAGCTTGCCTTTCTTACCAAATCGCATCACCCCCTTCCAGGGTGATACTTTTAGCAACACTTTGTCACCTACTTCGAAGTGAAAAGCTTTACGCTTCGGATCTGCGTAGCTCTTCTGCCTATCTCGGGCAGCTTTGAGACGGTCACGAATCTGGACAATCTTGTCCGTCGTTTCAAAGACTATCTCTGGTCCTGATAATTGGACATCTCCAACTTCCGCCCAACAAACGGGCGATCTACACTTTCTACCGTATAATGCCTCGAAGGGCGCAGCCTTAATGCTGGTATGGTAGCTATTGTTGTAGGAGAATTCGACTAATGGTAGATGCTTATCCCAACTACCACCCAAATCGATCGCACATGCACGTAGCATGTCTTCCAACGTTTGAATAGTACGCTCACTCTGACCGTCAGTCTGAGGATGGTAAGCCGTACTAAAATTTAAACGTGTGCCCAAAGGTTGTTGGAAAATTTTCCAAAAATGTGACGTGTATCTAGTATCTCGGTCAGAGATAATAGACACAGGTATGCCATGTAAGGCTACAATCTTATCCACGTATAACTGGGCTAACATGTCGGAGCTATAAGTCTCCTTGATGGGTAAGAAATGTGCTGACTTAGTCAGTCTATCAACTATAACCCATATCGTATCATTGCCTTTCCTTGTCTTCGGCAATTTGGTGATGAAATCCATCGTCACCATCTCCCACTTCCATGTAGGAAGTTCAGGCTATTGTAGCAAACCTGACGGCTTTTGATGTTCTGCCTTGACTTGTGCACATGTCAAGCATTTTGCTACATAAGCGGCTACAGACTTTTTCAAGCCTATCCACCAATAGTTTGCCCTTAGATCCTGGTACATCTTATCAGCTCCAGGATGAACGGAGTATTTGGAACTATGGGCTTCCTGGAGGAGGACATCTCGAAGTCCTCCATAAATTGGAACCCATATTCGTCCATTTAATCTTAGAATTCCGTCCTTGCTAAGAGTTAACTGCTCCTCAGTTACCCCTAGCTTTTCGTTAGGATAGTTAGCTTCCAACACAGCTTCCTTTTGTGCAGCTAACAACCTTTCAATCAAATTATTCTTTATCTCCATGCGCTTGGCATTGATTCGGATGGGTTTCACCCTCTCCTTTCGACTCAAGGCATCGGCGACTACATTCGCCTTGCCGGGATGGTATCTGATTTCACAATCATAATCATTCAAAGTTTCCATCCAACGGCGTTGCCTCATGTTTAATTCCTTCTGATTAAACAGATGTTGGAGGCTCTTGTGATCAGAATAAATCACACACTTAACACCATATAGATAGTGCCTCCAAAGTTTCAGTGCGAATACAACGGCACCCAGCTCCAAGTCATGGGTGGTGTAATTCTTTTCATGCACTTTCAATTGTCGTGAAGCGTAGGCGATAACTTTGCCTTTCTGCATAAGCACACACCACATGCCAGTGTGCGAAGCATCACAATAAACCACAAATTCTTCTATTCCATCTGGCAGTGTCAGTACGGGGGCGTTGCTCAACTTTTGCTTCAGAATATCAAAGGATTCTTGCTGCTTAGGGCCCCAAATGAACTTTACTTTCTTCTTAGTCAAGGAAGTTAGGGGTGCAGCAATCCTTGAAAAATTTTCGATGAAACGCCTGTAATATCCTGCCAATCCCAGGAAGCTACTGATATTCACTAATTTATACATATTTTAGTCCCCCATTTTATCCCCATTTTATGCGTTTTCGGCCGTAAAACCGTCATTCGGATACTTAATCAAGTATACTTTTGTTTACAGGCCTAAAACAGCATACCAGACAAGATGATAGTGAAAACGAGGATTTTCAAGGCGAAACGGCTGAACTGCGAACATTCTGTGGAAAATTCTGACCTGGGCAAGTCGCACCCCCGTGCGACTGGTGGCACCCCCGTGCGGATGCGACAACAAAGCTCATCTCGGTGATGCACCCCCGTGCGAATGGTCGCACCCCCGTGCGGATGCGACAACAAGGCCCATCTCGGTGACGCACCCCCGTGTGAATGGTCGCACCCCCGTGCGGATGCGACAACAAGGCCCATCTCGGTGATGCACGCCCGTGCACCACATGGCACGCCCGTGCGAGATCGAATCTGGTCAAGATCTGATGACGTCATGCGGTATGGTGCACCATACCTCCAATAATGCAAAAAGTGCACGGTCGTGCAACAGGACGCACGACCGTGCGAAATCGAAATTATATAAAAAACTTGCAGAAACATTCTGCTCGTAATTCTGGAATTTTGGAAGCTTCACAGGCGATTTTACAGGCTCCGGAGGCTATGCTTTTGACCCGGATTCAAGCCACATTGTGCCGTTTAGCTCCATTACTATCCGGATTCTTAGTCTAGTGCTTGTTTATGGTTTGGTTTTCTAATCTTTCCATGATTTTGTTAATCTTTCAAGTACTTAGATTAATATTTATGTATTATTGTAGCCTTTGGGCAAAAACACAACAATCCCTTGCTAGATTATAGCCATTAGTGTGTTAATCTTTGTTTGTAAGGACACTTTGAAGTATTTTCTATGTTAATCTTTGATGATTAGTTTGCAACCTTGTTATTGATATTGATTTCTTGATTATAAGTAATTATGTTGGATGATTGATGCTTGGTTAGTTAAGATAGTTGAAAAATGAAGTTTAATTAATCTTGTATTAGTAAATTTTGAACTTGGTTAACTAGTTTAGCTTGGTTTAAATGTATGCATCATGATACTAGAAATGGTTAGTGATTTAATAAAATGTAATTATTGTTAATCAAGAGAGCTTGCCGTCACGTAAGGACCTTAACGGGTTAGATGGTGTCGTTATAAATTATTGCCATGATTTGTTAGCTTAGTTAGTAGTTTAGGCCAAAATTGCTATCTTGGTGAATTATTGTGCAAGATTTGTAAAATGAACCCGGTTGTGATTTAATCTAGTTTATACTTGTCTCGGTGGTTGCATTGTGTTTATCGGTGTCTCTTTCCTTGATAAATTGTCACACCCCGACTTTCCACGTGTCACCGGTGGGCCCGGTGGGGAGTATCGTGACGTGGTTGGCAACATAATGGTCAAAAAACACAATTATATAAATGCACAGCGGAAGCAAAAGATAAATATATTACATTCCGAATAAAAAGTAATATCCAAGTATTACAACGGAAAGTAAAGGATCCACAGGCGGATCAATATAAAAAGATAACTGTTCAACAGACTTTGACATCTAGAGCTTGCGAGACTTGAGTAATGATGCCTGGAGTAGCCAGCCTATTTCGTCTAGCACCTGCACTTAACCTTTTTGGAAAATACGTCAGTTTACACTGGTAAATACAACTCAACTGACTCGTTTAGAAAAGAGTTTGAAAATTGATTTGAATGCACTTCAGCAAAAATATCTTTATAACTTGGGACAATTATTTGTATATAATCTTGTATACAGATTTACTTATTTGCCGTCCATTAGCACCGGTTAGAAGAGCCGGTTTAAGTTAACTGACACGCCACAGGTATAGTGCCCACAAGGTTGATTCCTTTAGTGGATTACCAGTTTTTACATAATGCATCTGTCAGGTGTACGCCTACACCCCGTGCTTAGGTCGTGGCCATTTCGTAAAATGATGCCAAGGATATCCGGGACATGGTCATTTAACCCCCAAGGGCCATACATCAAATAATACAGAATAAACCGGGTTATATAAATACATTAATCACAATCCGATTTAAATGACTACATACCCGACCAAGCGGTACTTTTATAGTACCGTACCCCAAGCCCGTATAGGGAAAATAAGTTAAGAGTATTTACCTGAGCAAAGTATCAATCAAATACAACAAAATGCAAGTACTTTTACTGGGCTCCTAATCTGGAACGAAGGTTTATAATAACCTATTAGATTTCTAACAGGTCCTTAATTTAGCCTTAGCTTAGACCGGTTAGTTTCAATGATACGGTTCGTACGCACTATTAAGCGAAGACCGGATAGAATGTGATTTAGACCCAACAAGTTTGGAGACTTGTTTAATATGGGTATTTCATACACACTCTGAATTTTGAGATAAAACCGATAAGGTTTGGCCCGTTTAGGCTAGTTTATGTAAACTAGTTACATAAACCGAACCGAACGCGTAATAGGCGTAACGGGTATTCATATGAGCCATTTATAGGTTTCCTAAGTTAATATGCTTCATATATGTTGTGACATCAATAAGTTGTCTTTCATTATGCCCGTAACGAGTTTAAACACAAACTATGCCCCTTAGGGGTAGTTTGGTCATTTAAAAGTTTATAAAAGAGTTTAAGTATTTATCTGAGTTACGCTAATGAGCATAACTCTTATTCTACACCTCAAACTGATGTCAAACTTTGCATACAAGTCTATATATCAGTAATTAAGGTTTCTACTCTTTTACAGTTTCAAAAATCACGTTTTAAGGTGAAAAGGGCATAATGGTCAACATATGAGTAATTAACGGAATCATGCGTATTAATCGGTTAACTAATGAACCATAGTGTATAATCACAGAGGGTTATACTAGCATGTAACCTGGTCCAAATAAGGCTCTTAGGTATTTCTAAATCATACCAAAACGGGTCAGAACTGAAAGTCAAAGTATAAGTCAAACTATGCGACTTTCGGTTCCGAATCGGGTCTAAACAGGAAATTGTCGGGTTGAACATGTTTGGACATGTTCTTACACTTATTACCAAGTTATAACAATGATCAAATAGGTTGTATATGATCTACATTGCTAATTATGCATAAATTGTAATTTAAGTATCCTGTTGACTTTTTCTTAGCAAGTTTGACCCGACTTTTGACCTGGTTAGAGTGGTAATCAGGGGGAACCCTTTTGAGGGTTTATTACCCACATAATTACCAACTCATAACTACTTTTGATTCGACTAATCACTGGACCATTAGTGATTAATCTTAAAGTCAACCGTTAATTACGACGGTTTGACTTTTAAGCTAAAACTAGGCTAAAACTTAATTAAGAAAGGTTAAGCCAACTTACAAAGGTCCTATGCACGAAATGTGAACACTTGAGAGCAGCCTTGATCTCCAGAAATGATCAGATGAGCAAGAATGATGGTGTGAAGACTTGTTGCAACTCAAGGGCTTTATATAGCACTTTAATCACCACAAACCTTTGACACATGAGTCTACAACCCACCACAATTATTAACACATGTCCCTAAGTGTTTAGGGGGTGCCTAGGGGTCGCACAAGATGTGAAAAATCAGTTAAAGGCGCGCATGAAGGCAATGGCAGACAACAGCCCAAAGAAATCGGAGCTGGGGACCCCTCGCGTGACGCTACCCCCCCCCCCCTCGCGTCGCGCTAGGCCTTCTCTGATCAGAACTTTTGATTTTTGCGATTTGATCCTTGGCTCTTCAAAATTCGATTAGGCACTTGTTTCTTGCATTATGAACCCTCATATTTGACCTATAAGGGCTTTAAAACATATACCCACTTTGTTAAGTCCCCGGTTAACTTTATTGTTACCCGAAAAGTCCTAACTTTCAACGTTTACGCTTTAACCCTTCGCACACGAATTTGATCATAACTTTCTCATACGATAACGAAACTTTATGAAATTTATGAAGATTTTGGAGTATAAGATATATGTTAATACAACGCAAAAAGGTAATTGCGTAGGCCTCAAGCCAAATTGAAAAAAATCCGAAGAAAACTATAGAGTTAGAATTAGGAACCATAATTTTGCCTTAAGATTTGGAGATATTATCTGTATGGAAGTAAGGATACTATCTATACAGATTATAAGAAGTTAAGATATATATAATTGGGCAAAAAGAATTTGAGGCAAAGAAGATGGATGAAAATCCTAAGTGACTACAATTGTGATATTCAGTATCACAAAGGAAAAGCTGAAAACGGCAAGAGATAGTCATAAGAATTATGCAGATAATAGATAAAAGCCGTTGGAGTTCGAGTTGGAGACAAAATATAATTGAAAGTATCTCCTTGGAAAGGAGTAAGAAAGGAAAACTAAGTCCAAAAGTAGGTAGGATCATTTCCAGTAAATTCAACGTATTGGATCAGTTACTTATAGTTTACAACTACCAGGAAGGTTAGTTGGAATACATGATATATTTTATATATCCAATCTTAAGAAATGTCTATAAGATGAATCTTTGGTAGTACATTTCTAAGATATAAAGTAACAAATAATGTTAAGTAAAGTAGGATTCAAAGACAGGATCCTAATATACTTGGGAACTGGAAATCGAAATAAAGAGAAAGTATTTTCAATTATTCCAGTAAATCTCGAGGACGAGATTTTTTTTAAGTTGGGGAGAATGTAACGACTCTCATCAAAAGTCATAATTATTAAATTAATTTGACCAATAGGAAACCCTAATTGAGACACCCAAGTGATTCTGAACAAACCCTAAAATTTTCAGAACAATCAGAATCAGGATTAGGGCCCCTAAAACTCAGGGGGGGTATTCCCTAGTTAACGATTATCTGAATTACTTGCTGACAAAGTTTCAAATTCGAATTCTGTTGACTCATCTGAGCTAGTCCCACACGTGGCAACAATATAAGCATTTTGGGTACCTTACGGACCGTAAGGTCATTAAGCTTACGGTCCGTAAGCTTGGCAAAAATCTTGTATAAATTCAGAACATTGGCATTCGAAATCTGGACATTTTACGACGAAAGAATTCTCAATTATACACCGAGTTTTCTGCTGTACACTTCAATTAACACACACAGGTCTTTAATTGAAGCTGCAATCAGGGTATTAGCACAATCGCTGCTACGATTCATTGTCCGATTGATTCAAATATCCAATGAATGTTTAAGTGCCGCCCACATTAGGGTTATACTTTATCGTTCGTCATTAATTTGACGGATTGTCGTTAATTCGATAGGTAAAGTATTATACTTTATCGTTCGTTGTTAATTCAACGGATCATCGTTAATTCGATGGGTAAAGTATTATACCTTGTCGTTCATTGTTAATTCAATGGATCATCGTTAATTCGATGGACAAAGTATTGCATTTTGACATTCATTGTGAGAATTTGATCTCGTGAGTTATCGTAAATGCTGGATTGATTACTAATTCCAAATTGTGTGCTTGTTATTGAAATTAGGATAAAAGGCTAATCAGTAAGCTAGGCTCTGCCCGTATAAATCTGCAAAGTGAGTCATTCTTCTTTTCTCACAGTTTGTGAGTCATTCTCCTTTTCTCACAGTTTGTGAGTCATTTTCTCTTTCTATCAAATTGCTTTATAAAACTTTTTCTCACAGTTTGTGAGTCATTATCTTGCTATCAAATATTTTACAATACCTCAAATTATTTTCAAGATTATAATTACAGGGACTAAGTCATGGATATCTTGAATTACTGGTTAGTGGGGTATTGTGCACATTACTAATTTCTCCCAGTTAGGTTCATTGACCTACTTGGAATAATCACTGTTGGGTTCATTGACCTACAGGGATAATCGTCACTATTTAGGTTCATTGATCTAAATAGTGGTATGACCATCGTCACCATTGTGACTTGTCACCATTGTGACAGAATGCCAGATAAAAATAAGATAGAAGCCATTGTAATCGCTCTTATGCTGTAATTGATAACTATGCATCATTATGCAAAATAGAATGATTCACTCAGTATTTCCTGCTGACAAAACCTTTTTCAAACATGTTTCAGGTGATCTGTTGTAAATCAGGAAAAGTGCTGTGGAGCATTTCAAGCTTAAGATAGTGGCTCAGTATAAAATAAAGAAATAAATTTTGTAATATCACGCTTTTATAGTAAAAACATACTATTGTAAATTATCGGGGTTTTATCCCGAATTGTGAAATAAAATAATCGGGGAAAAATTTTAGCTTTAAACGATCCTGTTTCCGCTGTAAAACTTAATTAATAAATACCGCAGTATTTTCTGCCGCGGCTCTTGAAACGGGTCAAACCGGGTCGTGGGCCGTGACAGAAAAATGTGGTATCAGAGCCACTGGGTTAAGCTAATTAAGTATTTAGAAATACTTAATTTTTCCTGATTACTATTATGTGATTATGTGTTTTATTAACTGGATATTTGTTAATTTTAATATGAGCATATTTTTATATATATATTGTAATATTTGTTGCTCTATCATCGTTAATCGAAAAAATATTATATATAAATTTATTTGATTAATATATGGAATTACCTAATATAGTATTACTATATTGTGGTAAAGAAATTATATTTTTATGTTTGAAGTATACTCTTATTTAAAATTTTGTTTAATAATTTATTATTAATAATTTTATTATTAATAATAATATATTAATAGTAGTAGTATTAAGATTATTTTTAAATACTAGGGTTATTATCAAAGGCAGATATTGGATAAACCTAGCCTTAGTTATGCATGGACTGATCACCTATGCTTAAACAAGGCAGCACTAACCAATATCCACCATGATAATGACTAGTTAATATATGTAAATTAAGTCATCATACTTATTTAGTATATAAATTTTATATGTTAACTACTGTAATAGTAAATGTAAATCTTTAAATATTCTGATTTAAAGTTAGTATTTTTATTATTTACAGTCTAGAAAATTTATAAATAAATTACAAATAAAACCTAGTATGTTTTAATTTTCAGTTGGTATGGTAGCATAAAATACTATTTAAAAAGTTGTTCTATAAAATTTTATTATGACTTAGTAATTGTGTGTATGTTGCTAAACAGCATGAGTGATCTATCGGAAGCCCTTCAGAATTTAAATCTTTATCCAGTAAGAATCGAAGTTTCCAGAGATTTTAATAGGTATATTCCAGACATAGAAGAACCTATAAAATTCAATGCTTTACCTCTCGAGAAACCTAAGTCTAAGAAAATGGAAATTGGGGAAAGTTCTAGGCAAATGGAGGAATTACCATCTCAAGAAGAACTAGATTTTATAATGGCGACCGATGATACTATTGAGCCTGTTAATGAAAATAATTTTATAAACTTAGAACCATCTATTCCAAACTCTTTGAATCACTGGAATATAGACGAATGGTTGGATAATGAAATACTGCTACAAAACCATCCCTATAGGCTTTTTCCTAAGTACAATCCAGAACCTTTACCAAATTTACCAATAAGTAACGAGAATAGGACTGAACTCCATCATTTTGACAACATGGATGCTGGGAATAGGATCCAAGAGACTTTGGGACAAATCTCCTGGAAATACGATGAGAAGAAACGCCGTTACTAGAACATCACCTGATAAAGGATAGGGGATTATGAAACTGTGATTGTGTAATAGTAACAGTAAAATCAGTATGTGTAAAATAAATAATAAAACGAGCGTATATAGAAACAAGATATAAGGAAATTTTAGAAAGTTACAACTTTTGTTTGTATATTCGTTTACATGATTATGTGCAACTAAATTGTGACATTTGATTATTTCCTTTATACTAATTATTTATCTATAAATTAGATATCAGATGGAAAACGCTAATAATGAACCGGTTAATGAGGGTAATCAATCTGAACACCAACTAGGGGATCAATATGTGACTAGGCAAGATATAGAAAATATCATTGCTCAAGGGATAGCCAACACTATTCCAGGAATAGTTGCTCAAGGGATAGCCAATGCTATACCAGCAATCATTGCTGCTGTTAAAAATCCCATCGAACCGCAACAAGTTGTTCCTAGTAAACGCATTTCTGAAGATAATTTCAGTAATAGCGTAAATGGAGGTAATAATCATGTTAATCATGATAATGAACCACGGCAAGCTCCGCTCCCTAAGAAAAGGAAAGTTGCAACGCCTGGTTGCACTTACAAAGAATTTCTTGCTTGTAAACCCACTGAGTTTGCAGGCAATGAAGGAGCGACTGCAGCACTGCGTTGGTTAGAGAAAACCGAGGCAGTAATTGCCATAAGTAAATGTGCTCAGGATAATCAGGTCATGTATGCATCAAATCTTTTCAAAGAAGTGGCGCTAGAATGGTGGAATACGATGTTACAAGCAAAAGGAAGAAGGATGGCGTATGCTATGAACTGGGAAGAATTTAAGAGTCTTGTAGAAAGAAAATTCTGTCCTGAGTACGAAAAAGATCAAATGGCAAATAAGTTTCTAACCCATCGGATGGTGGATGTAGATTGTCGAGGGTATACTACGATATTCTTCGAGTATGCTAGAGTAGTACCAACCCTGGCTTCGCCAGAGCCGGTACTTATTTCTCGTTATATTTGGGGATTAATTTCCGAAATCCGTAATATCGTCAAGGCTGCGAAACCTCGCACAATTGATGATGCAGTAGAATTAGCCAATACTCTGACTGATGAGCTAGTACGGACAAGAGAAGAAAATAGAAGGAAGGAAGTAGCCCAAAAGATTACCCAAGAATTCAGTTCGGGTAACCATAACCATTTCAAGAAAGGAGGGAATGGGCAATATTCTACTAGTTCATTTTGCAATTTTTGCAAAAGGAAGCATTTTGGAAGATGCAAAGGATATTGCAATTTTTGCAAGATTCCAGGGCATCAAGAAGAAGACTGTAGGAGGAAGAAATTTTCAGTTTGCTACAACTGTAGAGAAACTGGACATCTTAGGCCAGATTGTCCAAAACTGAATAAACCATTTGACAATCAAGCCAAACCAGCAGAAGGAGCAAAAAGGAATGCGAGAACCTTTCAGCTGACTACTCAGGAAGCCGAGATGATTCCAGATGTGATAGCCGGTATGTTCTTAGCTTACAACGTTTACATAAAAGTATTATTTGACTCTGGTGCAAACCAAAGTTTTATAAATACTTTATTCTGCCAAATTCTTAACTTACCATTAACCAACATTAGATAAATTTCTATATTTAGAAACGGCAGATGGGAATTCAGTTAGAATAAATAAGGTTATGCAGAACATAGAAATAAGTTATAAGTTTTCTGCAATCCTATTATCTATAAAATTAGTTGAATTCGATGTTGTGATCATTATCTGTGATCAGAATTTCTTAGAAATTCAATCAACCATCGGAGAAGTAATTATGATTACAGGAGATAAATCATGAAAGCCTATGAAGTTCATATCAGTAATGGAAATTGCTCATTATGAACGAAAGCAAGGAATAGTATATATGATTTTAATAATCATTAATACTAAAGATACAGAATTTAAGGAAATTTCTGTAGTTTCAGAATACCCAGATGTATTTCCAGAAAATTACCTGGATTACATGAAGATAGAATTTAAAATTCATCTAATTCCAGGAATTTTACCGATAAGCCAGGAAATCTTATCGGTTAGCACAATATTGGTTGTTAAGAAGAAGAAAAGCTTTACTCCAAAATTTTTAAAAAATAAATTTTGGATGAAGTGCAATTTTAGGTCATATGGTGAACCATGAAGGTATTCACTTAGATCTTACTAAGATAGCAGTGATTACCAAAGGGAAGATTCTGTAAACCGCCATGGGAATTAGGAATTTTGTAGGTTTAGTATTATAGACATTTAAGGAATTTTCAAATTAGCTATACCCTTAATTAAGATAACCAATACTATAAATCCTAGCCTTACCATAAGGAATTGAAGATTTTGGAGTATAAGATATATGTTAATACAACGCAAAAAGGTAATTGCGTAGGCCTCAAGCCAAATTGAAAAAAATCCGAAGAAAACTATAGAGTTAGAATTAGGAACCATAATTTTGCCTTAAGATTTGGAGATATTATCTGTATGGAAGTAAGGATACTATCTATACAGATTATAAGAAGTTAAGATATATATAATTGGGCAAAAAGAATTTGAGGCAAAGAAGATGGATGAAAATCCTAAGTGACTACAATTGTGATATTCAGTATCACAAAGGAAAAGCTGAAAACGGCAAGAGATAGTCATAAGAATTATGCAGATAATAGATAAAAGCCGTTGGAGTTCGAGTTGGAGACAAAATATAATTGAAAGTATCTCCTTGGAAAGGAGTAAGAAAGGAAAACTAAGTCCAAAAGTAGGTAGGATCATTTCCAGTAAATTCAACGTATTGGATCAGTTACTTATAGTTTACAACTACCAGGAAGGTTAGTTGGAATACATGATATATTTTATATATCCAATCTTAAGAAATGTCTATAAGATGAATCTTTGGTAGTACATTTCTAAGATATAAAGTAACAAATAATGTTAAGTAAAGTAGGATTCAAAGACAGGATCCTAATATACTTGGGAACTGGAAATCGAAATAAAGAGAAAGTATTTTCAATTATTCCAGTAAATCTCGAGGACGAGATTTTTTTTAAGTTGGGGAGAATGTAACGACTCTCATCAAAAGTCATAATTATTAAATTAATTTGACCAATAGGAAACCCTAATTGAGACACCCAAGTGATTCTGAACAAACCCTAAAATTTTCAGAACAATCAGAATCAGGATTAGGGCCCCTAAAACTCAGGGGGGGTATTCCCTAGTTAACGATTATCTGAATTACTTGCTGACAAAGTTTCAAATTCGAATTCTGTTGACTCATCTGAGCTAGTCCCACACGTGGCAACAATATAAGCATTTTGGGTACCTTACGGACCGTAAGGTCATTAAGCTTACGGTCCGTAAGCTTGGCAAAAATCTTGTATAAATTCAGAACATTGGCATTCGAAATCTGGACATTTTACGACGAAAGAATTCTCAATTATACACCGAGTTTTCTGCTGTACACTTCAATTAACACACACAGGTCTTTAATTGAAGCTGCAATCAGGGTATTAGCACAATCGCTGCTACGATTCATTGTCCGATTGATTCAAATATCCAATGAATGTTTAAGTGCCGCCCACATTAGGGTTATACTTTATCGTTCGTCATTAATTTGACGGATTGTCGTTAATTCGATAGGTAAAGTATTATACTTTATCGTTCGTTGTTAATTCAACGGATCATCGTTAATTCGATGGGTAAAGTATTATACCTTGTCGTTCATTGTTAATTCAATGGATCATCGTTAATTCGATGGACAAAGTATTGCATTTTGACATTCATTGTGAGAATTTGATCTCGTGAGTTATCGTAAATGCTGGATTGATTACTAATTCCAAATTGTGTGCTTGTTATTGAAATTAGGATAAAAGGCTAATCAGTAAGCTAGGCTCTGCTCGTATAAATCTGCAAAGTGAGTCATTCTTCTTTTCTCACAGTTTGTGAGTCATTCTCCTTTTCTCACAGTTTGTGAGTCATTTTCTCTTTCTATCAAATTGCTTTATAAAACTTTTTCTCACAGTTTGTGAGTCATTATCTTGCTATCAAATATTTTACAATACCTCAAATTATTTTCAAGATTATAATTACAGGGACTAAGTCATGGATATCTTGAATTACTGGTTAGTGGGGTATTGTGCACATTACTAATTTCTCCCAGTTAGGTTCATTGACCTACTTGGAATAATCACTGTTGGGTTCATTGACCTACAGGGATAATCGTCACTATTTAGGTTCATTGATCTAAATAGTGGTATGACCATCGTCACCATTGTGACTTGTCACCATTGTGACAGAATGCCAGATAAAAATAAGATAGAAGCCATTGTAATCGCTCTTATGCTGTAATTGATAACTATGCATCATTATGCAAAATAGAATGATTCACTCAGTATTTCCTGCTGACAAAACCTTTTTCAAACATGTTTCAGGTGATCTGTTGTAAATCAGGAAAAGTGCTGTGGAGCATTTCAAGCTTAAGATAGTGGCTCAGTATAAAATAAAGAAATAAATTTTGTAATATCACGCTTTTATAGTAAAAACATACTATTGTAAATTATCGGGGTTTTATCCCGAATTGTGAAATAAAATAATCGGGGAAAAATTTTAGCTTTAAACGATCCTGTTTCCGCTGTAAAACTTAATTAATAAATACCGCAGTATTTTCTGTCGCGGCTCTTGAAACGGGTCAAACCGGGTCGTGGGCCGTGACACGTTTGGTCGATCATTAGGATACGACCAAACACATTAGGTGACCATAGTTGTATAGGGAATAACCTTCCGAGGTTATACCTTATGGTCACGGCGTTTAGTTAGTTGTATGATAGGTAGTTTATATACCTTAGGTAAATGACCAAAATGCCCTTTTTACGCCAAAATTCATTTTAAGCATATGTAACATAACTTTTGATATCTAAACTGATTTGGCAACAATATTAGACATGTTAAGGCATATTTTACTTGTCATAGGACTAGTTAGGCGGTCCGAACGCGTTTCACACGAACGACGCGTTAAAGTAGCATAAGCTACCTAAACGGGTCGTGATGGGTCGTAAGCACTTAGGTTAGGTTTCATTTTAGTATGTAGGCTTTGTTAAACCATATTACATGAGTTTCCATGCTCATTTGGTTTACGAACCTTCATTCTATCCGATCCTCCGATATAGGTCCGTTTATTAATGTAGATACCTATATTAGGTGCCGTTTGATATTCGTGATCTTCTAGCTTTGCTTGGTGGATATCTAAAGTCTATTGAGCAATCTCAAGTGAGTACATAGACCCCTCTTTTACCGTTTTCAAACTGTTTTGGGGTGAAACACATGTGCCTACTTGTTACTTTCATGCTTTCTATGTTTTCACATCATATACTTGCTATGTTCATTAGTACATTTATAGTACATGATCTACATTACATTTCATGCTATGTATGTCCATTGTGTGCATGCTTAGTACATTGTTTTACATTACATTTCATGCTATGTATGTCCATTGTGTGCATACTTAGTACATTGTTTTACATTACATTTCATGCTATGTATGTCCATTGTGTGCATACTTAGTACATTGTTTTACATTACAATTTGTTGCATATGCTCATCCAACATATGAACACATTACATTACATTATGTGAACCATTTGTATCTATTGAACCATGTGAACCATTTGACAATAGACATTTGACTATACCTAAACATTTCTACAATTGTTAAACATTACATCTTGATGGTTTGGTTTGAGTAAGTGATTTAAGTAACGAGGCGTGTGTAATATGATACAAGCATGGTGGATACGCCGCTGGTACTTCCTATATATAAGTGTTAGTATGGTATTACATATCGTAGCGTTATTTGAATCATTTCAATTTGAGACATATAACATTTTATACAAATAACATACTTTTCACAAGACATTGTTTTACAAACAACTTATCTTATACAAACTCATTTTACTTGGTTATTCATTTAACCATACATTATTCTCTTATTTATACATATCATCTGGTCTTATTGCTTTTCAAATGATTTACAAAAACAAATCGGTTTACAAGGTCCATGGCTAAATTTTATTAAACATTTTCTTAAACTTAAGTCATGAATCTTATTTTCACAAAACCTATGTATCTCACAGGCATTTTTATGCTGACATACCTATTTTCACATGTGTTTTCAGAAATTGATGCATAGGATTGATCAAGATACACCTAGGCAGACTTGTGCCTTAGTGACTTAAAATAAAGCAAGAACTAGTTAATTTGTGTTATGTACTCTTTGTTTCTTGTTTAAAACGATGTAAACTCTCTTGTTTGATTAATAAAACGAAACTTTAATTGCCATGGATTTGAAACAATTAATTCTGTTACAACACTCCCCGACGTTTCCGCCACGTTTCGTTGTCTCACGTGGTCGGGGTGTTACAGAAAAGTTGGTATCAGAGCCAATGGTTATAGGGAATTAGGTTATTAGTAATGCTTTGACCTAGACTATAACCTTTCTAGGACCCCAACACAAGTTATCTTGTGTTTAGATCTTAAAACATGCACGTCACCTATCCTTAGGTGATAACCACGACGAGAACATCAATTCCGAATCCGCTTTGAAAATTAATCATCTGTTTTTGGATGATTGATTACTAGGTTTTGAACCTCTTTTAGTTTTCAAATTCTCGTCAAAGTTTTGGGTCCTAAATAGTGTGAACACGTGCAAACTGGAAGAGTGAATGCCTGTACCCTGAGTTTTCTGTCTAAGGCTAGAGTGTTCGTACAAATCCACATAATCGGACCAGTCACTCTTACCTGGGAACTCTTGGGGTGAGTGTCCACTTATAGGCGAGCATGTCTTCACGATACATTATGAGGATCTAATTGCTTTGATTAAGCCTTTGTGTGTCGTTTGTTTGCTTCGTGGTTCAAACAAATGACCATCACCCATGATTTGGTCGGTAATTGTAACATCCTATTCTTACCCAATGCCATTTCATTTGTTTTCTCTCTTGTTTCCCCTTTTAGAATGCCTCCACGACGCGAAAATCAGGTATCTATTGAAGAGCTGGCAGCTGTCATTACACAACAAATGACTGCTGCAATCCCGAACATCGTTGCTCAATGTAACCAAGCTCTCAACAACAATAATTGTCACGGCCCCCGACCCACCCTGGACGGAATCGGGAATCATGAACAGCCCAGCGGTACCGGTGATTATTTTTGAAAACATTGCAGCGGAAATTTCATCAGAACCGTGAGTTAGGAAAAATATCAGAGTTTAGAAACACCGGATTTTATTAAATAGATGGAAATAAATCCATGTTTTACAATGGTAGCTTTAATAAAGATAAATTTTATTATATGAAACAATATTTCTTAATTTGATTTTAATTAATAAAATAAGCCACCTCTTGATGCCTTTCAGTGCCGTATCCATCTCTTAATCCAATCTACTGTAATTACCTGAAACATGTTTGAAAAAGGTTTTGTCAGCGGGAAATACTGAGTGAATCATTCTATTTACTAAATTGACACATTTGTTATAATTTACAGTATTAAGAGCGATTACAATGTTTCTGATATCAAACCAACTACCCACGGTATTTGTCACTCGACCGGATCTGTGACTATGGTCATATCCCCCATTGGCTGCCCCAATGGTGACGATTATCAAGTAATGTATACAAAACCCCACATACCGGCTGTAACTTGGTGATTACAAAGACTTAATCCCCGTAATTATAACTTTAAAAATAAACATGATTTTGTAAATAGATTTGATAAAAAGAGAGAATGACTCACATTATAATCATGCAGATTCATACGGACAAAGTTTAGTCTACAGATAAGCCTTGATATATTGCAGATTTATACAGGCAGAGCCTAGCCTACTGATTAGCCTTTTTATCCTAAGTTTAATAACAAGCACACAATTCTGGGTTAGTAATCAATCCAGCATTTACGATAACTCACGAGATCAACCATCACAACGAGTGACAAAGTGTTATGCTTAACATCTGTCGAATTAACGACTAATGACAAAGCATCACCCTAATGTGGGCAGCACTTAAACACCCATTGAGTACATTGATCGATCGGAAAATGAATCGTAGCAGCGATTGTGCTAATACCCTGATTGCGGTGTCGATTAGTGACCCGTGTGTGTTAATTGCAGTAAACAGAGCATAACTTGGTGTATTTTGTGAGAATTTACGTCGTTTCAGTGGCCAGAATCAAGTCCCAAATTCGTCTATTTATAGCTGAAATTCGACCCCCTCGCGTGGCGTGACAGGGAGACATGTCTCCGTCGCGTGGCGCGACGGGACACCTTTTACCATAGGGTTGCCACGTTCATGGGTAGGCTAGCTGAGTCGACGGATTGAATAATTTCGATTTTTATAATAAACTGTGATGATAATCGTCAACGGAAAATGCCCCCTCTGAGTTTTAGGGGCCCTGATCCTGATTCTGATTGTTCTGAAATTTGTAGGGTTTATGCAGAATTACTTGGGTGTCTCAATTAAGGTTTCCTCTTGATTAAATTAAAATAAGAAATAGTATTTTTTTAATGAGAGTTGTTATATTAGGGATCCGGAACGTTTTTAGGACGTTTTTGTGTGAGTCGTTACATTCTCCCCTCCTTAATAAAAATCTCGTCCTCGAGATTTACTGGAATAAGTAAAAATACTTTTTCTTCATCTCATATTCCAGCTTCCAAGTGTATTTGGGTTATGATATTTCTTTTAGACTTATGTCACCTTTTAGTTAATAACAATAATATTAGGGTATATGATACAGAATTTAAAATATCAAATTTTGTAAATACGAGTTGTATCATAAGTAGGATTCAATGAGTCAACGGAATTAGTTCAAGAAATTGATGACAAACGAATGAGATGAAATGATATAATTTCCAAGATGACTAGGTTTAAGCCAAAAGATATATGATCAAATGAATGGGAAGGACTTTTAAAATCAATAAAATTCTTTGTCAAGAGGAAGCTTACTTTGATTGGCAACTGAGGAAGACTTAGAATTGACAGATTTCAAATGAAATAAAAGTATGAAAAAATGATTTGTCAAATATTAAATAATGATATGAGAAAATCAATGTGTTGAAATGAGTGAATTGCAAAGATACACCAAAAGACAATAGAGTTAATGTATCCTTATTTCAAATTTCAAGTTGTTTTAATTGTAAAATAATGTGATATTACATTATTAGTGACCATATTTTTCATATTATATTCTAGAGATTGAAATATAATAAGAACAAGTTGTTTTGACATTACCAATATAATATATATTATTTGTATCCTTGTCTGAACCGTATCTAACATATCAAATAAATACTATGTAATATATTATTTGTTACACATTTTTTAATATATGTAAAGGGTTACTGCTTTTAAATAAATACTATTTTAGTATTTTACCATACTTTGTAAAATAACTATGTAATATATATTACAAAATACCGTAATTTACGTTACAAAATATTATTTTGTAAAAAAATCACCATTTAAAATGAAAATTTTAAATAAATGTGTAAAAATATTTATTGTGTAAAATCTGTGATTACTTATTTCTATTTTAAAATCATATAACGTTGTGAATGTATTTTACAAATGTTGTAAATAAGTGAAAACGGAAATTATTCTTATATATTATAATGTTCTCCTACCCCAACGTAGTTGATGACTACCATATTATTCTTATATGGTTACTTTCTTACCATAGTGTTACAATACATAGTTATCACAAAACATGTGATAGATAATTTATTTTCAAAATTTTATTTGTCCTTTGTTTTATGAAAATATGTCTTTTTATATATATTTTCATATATAATAAAAATTTACTAAATAAGTATGATGACTTAATTTATATATTAACTAGTCATTATCATGGTGGATATTGATTAGTGCTGCCTTGTTTAAGCATAGGTGGCCAATCCATGCCTAACTAAGGTTAGGCTATCCAATACCTGCCCTTGATAATAACCCTAGTATTAAAATAATCTTAACACTACTACTTATTATAAATAATAAAATTATCAATAATAAATAACTAAACAATAACTCTGTAAATAAAAGTATTCCTCAATTATAATTTCTTTATCGCAATATAGAAATACTATATTTGTAAATTAGGTAATTCCATATATAATCAATTAAATTTATATATACTGTTTTTCGATCAACGATGATAGAGCAATAAATATTACGAAAGGCTCGATTGTTATTGTAATAACTTTTTAAGATATATATTGAAATATGAATTTAGGTATCATTATCTGAGCACATGATTGTTTTAAGATTGCTTGTATAGAATAAATTAATAAAGTGAATTTAATACAAATATTTAAATAATTAAATCCGAGATTAGCGCAATCTTCAGATTTTGTGAAAATGTCACCACAAAGTGATTATGATCAAAGAAATGATTTAGTTGAAGTCGAAAATCACACAAGCATGTTATAGTTTAAGAGAATTGAAATGCTTGTTAGGATTATTTCGAATATGATGGTTTTAATTCATCATATGGAACTTTGAATTGAATATGTAATACGAGCAAGTTCAAACAATTGAACTTGGTTTAAACAAAACGAGTTTAAATAAGAAAGTTCAAACATGGTCATAGCAGAAACCATGGATGCCAAAGAAAATTGAGTTTTTCCAAAAATTTATTGACTTGATATTAAGAGTCATCGTTTAGCAATAATGCGATTCACCATGCCAAAATCAATTCTATCTAAAGGATATTTGAGTTTGGATAAAACGACAATTTAAAATGAAGTCCTCCAGTGGAATTCAAAAATTAAACGAACCACATGCACAACAAACGGTGCATGTGTAGATTTACCAAGAAATGAAATGAATCAATATTTGCTATTATGAAATAAATCTTCCTGGTATTATGACCAATAGGAGAAGTAGAAACACGAAAGTTAAGTCAAAATTTCAATGAAAGAAATATAGGAACTTTTATCCGGAATTTCGTGTGATAACTGTTGTTAAGTGACATTATCAGAGAATATTGAAAAATGAAATAGGGAATTTGCAAAAGTATGTGACTCCTTTTGTAGTGATAATAATTATGACTCCGATTAGTCTGTGCACTGATAGTTGTGAAATTTTGTTACCACGTATCTCAACGAGATTCAGGTTGCTTGTAGGATCGCGTGATAGAGTGCTTCCTTTTAATTAGTAGTTATTCTTTTTGACGGAATTAGCATTGGTTTCATCGTGCCTAATTATATTTTTCAAAGGCCTTGCCTCGAAAGTTGTGTATGATATATTTTTAACTTCCGTGAACTTATAATTATGTGTTTTATTTGTACCTTATCACAACTTTACATGCTTCTTACTTGCGTTAATAGTTTATGGTAATGTGTTAGAAATTCTTTACACTTTCGATGGTATCCCAACTTAATGGGTTTCTATTGTTATTTATTGTCGCTCAAGTTACTAGGCAGATAATCAAACGAAGTAATGTTTAATATCAGAAAAGAGATTCCTAATAAAGAAATCTAAACACAGATGCTTGTGCTTTATTCCAAATTGACTTTTGGATTTCCTTATAGATATACATATCTATATAATCACATATTTCACATGTTAAAATAAACATACCATCTATCAGTTCAATGTTTTTAACAGATTCATATTTCAAAAAACCAGTCAGATATCTGGTCATAATACTATTTAGGGAAATCTTGTCACTCGTTTGACATATTATATACCCCGTCTTACCCGGTTCACGCCGGAGAGGGAATCTTAGTATATACGGACAAATTGGAGAGTCTTGCTATACCATACCCAATCTTGCCGAAGAAAATTTTCTATTTCCCATAAATAGTATCTTTTTAAAAGTGCCTCTTTTATTAGAGCTTTTATCCAGAACCAAGGAAACTTATATTCCCGTAACATATCTTATTCTAGCCCAAGTAATATCAATAAGCAATAATTACTATTAATTCTTGCTTATTTATCATATCTTGCAATATTCTAATTACCATTCTTATGGTATATCAAAACCCATCACACTTTATTTACACAAGTACTTAGCTTATCTTGAAGCTGATACTAAAGCATCTTTTCTTAAGTTCAAGTCTAAATGCTATCATGTGTGCTACCAGTTAATAACAATCTCCTAACTCTTTTATATGAATTTAGGTTTTATTGTTACAACACCTAAAGGCTTAAAGCAGTGGCTCTGATACCACCTTCTGTCACGGCCCCCGACCCACCCTGGACGGAATCGGGAGTCGCGAACAGCCCAGCGGTACCGGTGATTATTTTTGAAAACATTGCAGCGGAAATTTCATCAGAACCGTGAGTTAGGAAAAATATCAGAGTTTAGAAACACCGGATTTTATTAAATAGATGGAAATAAATCCATGTTTTACAATGGTAGCTTTAATAAAGATAAATTTTATTATATGAAACAATATTTCTTAATTTGATTTTAATTAATAAAATAAGCCACTTCTTGATGCCTTTCAGTGCCGTATCCATCTCTTAATCCAATCTACTGTAATTACCTGAAACATGTTTGAAAAATGTTTTGTCAGCGGGAAATACTGAGTGAATCATTCTATTTACTAAATTGACACATTTGTTATAATTTACAGTATTAAGAGCGATTACAATGTTTCTGATATCAAACCAACTACCCACGGTATTTGTCACTCGACCGGATCTGTGACTATGGTCATATCCCCCATTGGCTGCCCCAATGGTGACGATTATCAAGTAATGTATACAAAACCCCACATACCGGCTGTAACTTGGTGATTACAAAGACTTAATCCCCGTAATTATAACTTTAAAAATAAACATGATTTTGTAAATAGATTTGATAAAAAGAGAGAATGACTCACATTATAATCATGCAGATTCATACGGACAAAGTTCAATCCAGCATTTACCATAACTCACGAGATCAACCATCACAACGAGTGACAAAGTGCTATGCTTAACATCTGTCGAATTAACGACTAATGACAAAACATCACCCTAATGTGGGCAGCACTTAAACACCCATTGAGTACATTGATCGATCGGAAAATGAATCGTAGCAGCGATTGTGCTAATACCCTGATTGCGGTGTCGATTAGTGACCCGTGTGTGTTAATTGCAGTAAACATAGCATAACTTGGTGTATTTTGTGAGAATTTACGTCGTTTCAGTGGCCAGAATCAAGTCCCAAATTCGTCTATTTATAGCTGAAATTCGACCCCCTCGCGTGGCGCGACAGGGAGACATGTCTCCGTCGCGTGGCGCGACGGGACACCTTTTACCATAGGGTTGCCACGTTCATGGGTAGGCTAGCTGAGTCGACGGATTGAATAATTTCGATTTTTATAATAAACTGTGATGATAATCGTCAACGAAAAATGCCCCCTCTGAGTTTTAGGGGCCCTGATCCTGATTCTGATTGTTCTGAAATTTGTAGGGTTTATGCAGAATTACTTGGGTGTCTCAATTAAGGTTTCCTCTTGATTAAATTAAAATAAGAAATAGTATTTTTTTAATGAGAGTTGTTATATTAGGGATCCGGAACGTTTTTAGGACGTTTTTGTGTGAGTCGTTACATTCTCCCCTCCTTAATAAAAATCTCGTCCTCGAGATTTACTGGAATAAGTAAAAATACTTTTTCTTCATCTCATATTCCAGCTTCCAAGTGTATTTGGGTTATGATATTTCTTTTAGACTTATGTCACCTTTTAGTTAATAACAATAATATTAGGGTATATGATACAGAATTTAAAATATCAAATTTTGTAAATACGAGTTGTATCATAAGTAGGATTCAATGAGTCAACGGAATTAGTTCAAGAAATTGATGACAAACGAATGAGATGAAATGATATAATTTCCAAGATGACTAGGTTTAAGCCAAAAGATATATGATCAAATGAATAGGAAGGACTTTTAAAATCAATAAAATTCTTTGTCAAGAGGAAGCTTACTGTAACACCCCGAAAATGGGTTTGGTGATCAAACCACATTAGCACTAAGAGACGGGTAAAATACCGTTAGTGGTAAAACTTACCCGGTAAATATTAGGATTTAAATAATTTATTCTAATATTAAATAAGAAGTGAATAAAAGCTTTTAAGGAATAAGATGGATAAAAGGCCCGAGTTAACAGGACCTAAAATAAACTTAGTCACAAATATTCCCGAACCCGCTAAGTTAACTAGGAATATTAAACCTAGTTAATAAGTGGGAATATTATTGAAAATAATTAGGTTGTGACCTAATTAATAACTAACCAAACACGAGGGACCAAAGCCGGGTAACTTGAAAATGGAATTATAAACTTAAAAATAAAACATAACACACACACACAAGGGTGTGTGCGTGCGTGAGAAGGAGCAGGAGACAAGCTCCATGGGAGCTAACCCTAGAATCAACAAATTCACCAAATTGAAGCTCGAATCAAGATCCAAATCAATGCATGAACGTGTAGAAACGATCACCAAGTCAAGGGGATCGTGAGGTATGTTGAATTTCTAACATTCGTGAAGTTGTAAAAATTTGATAATCATCCTAATCATGAATTAGGCATGAATTAGAGAAGCTATGGCTAGATTAGTGATGAATACTTGCTTAGGAACGAAACCCTAAGTGAAAATCATACATATGATGCTATGACTTGAATGATTTGGTGATTACCTACATGTGTGTTAAATGGGTTTATTGACAATATGAAGAACACTTGAATTAGAGTGTTAATTTGATGAATATTGATTGTTTTGAAATAAGTTCTTGATATAGTCCATGAACACTAGACATAGAGGTTTGATTTTTATGTAAATCTTGGTAAAGATAACTAGTTATGAACTAGTTAGTAAATATGTAAAATCATGCACATTAGGTGTTTGTTAAAATGCCTAAATGAGAACTAAGTGTTGATAATGTGCCTAATTGAGTCTTGTGAACTTGATAGTGCAATCATAAGTGTTAATTGGTGAATTGACTTTTAAATAGTCAAACCGACCATTAATAAGATCGAATGGTAATTGTGATAGAAAATATGTAAGATGGAATAGTCATAATTAATGATGACTAATATAACCGTCTTACGAATTATGATGATAGTTTGACGCTCGACAAGCTAGGTGGAGGCTTGGAAAGGAAGCGGGTCAAACGAAGCAAGAATGGCGGAAAAGCATAATTCGGATGCAAGGTAAGTATAGCTTACACTAGTCTTATATTTCAGAATATTCTCTTATCGTATTAGTATGAATAAGATAAATACAAAATCGAGGTATGATGTTCCGGCGTGTAGACGTACGGAACAAGAGAGTCGAGCATAATTAGAAGCCATGTTGATGGTTTAAAAAGAAGTAAATCGATAATTCGGTCATATTATGTCGAAAGTAATAAACGGTTTATAAGTTAAAATGACCGTATGGTGTTAAATGGAAAGAGTCATGTAGAGGAGATGATAATAAATATCATCTCGCAAAGATAAATGACCATTTCGGCCAAACGGGTCAAAAGGTGTAGACATCACCTTTTGACTATATAGACTAATGATTCTTTCGTCGAGTTATATGTTTACAGGAATAGATATCCAATGGATGTTCGCATCGTTCTTAATTAGCGAATATAAAGCAAGGTATTAAAATCGGGTCTATTTGTTGATCCGAGCCAGGTACGCATGTTTATGATGTATGCAAAAGTGCTAATTTGGTCGAATAATTGATGATAACCCTTCATTGTAAAAAGAAGGACCAAAATCGACCAAAACGCCCTTGTAGGCTAAATTGAACAAACAACTCTTAGAGGTTGCTTGGAAAGGAGTCTTATGATTAAACAAAAGTTTAGAACGAGTATAGGTAGTGAAAGATGTAATTCTTGGGCTAAAAGACCCCATATGAGTCTTTGCCGTAAAATGATATTTCAAAGGAAATAAATCCGGAACACATAGATATCTACTTTAAATCCAACACACATTTAGTTGTGATGGGAGAGTACTAGATAAGAAATATAGGTTACAACGCTAGATTTGAATAAAAGTGAAATTTGAGTTTAAAAGTGCTTAAATTATCCTTAACGGGTCATAATAAGCATACGAGCGAAACGGGTTTAAATTGTGTAATAAACCTATGATTAGAACCTAAAATGGTAGGTAACATTAAATTAAGGAGATGTATGAGATATAGAAGTCAAACAAATACGTTTGTTTGATAAAATGTGTAAACGGGTCAAATTTTGGTAAAAGAGTAATAAGCCGAAGACTTAAAGGTCTTGATTTCTATCAAGCCGGATGTCGGATTCTAACTCCATATGATGGAGAATCAAATTTCAAACATGTAGGAAGAAACGGTAGGTCAAACGGATAAGCGGTTTGAAAGATACGAAAGATTTCGTGTCAAGTTGCGGCAAATTGGAGAAGCTGAATGCAGGTGCCACCGTAAATTACGGTGTCCACCGTAATTTACGGTGGAGTTGAAAAATGCTACGGTGGATCTCTTCTGATTTACGGTGAAAACAAGTCAAAACAAGGACCACCGTAAATTACGGTGTCCACCGTAATTTACGGTGGACCCTGTACAAAAATGTATATTTGGATCAGTTTGTTTTCTGGACTCGTTTAAATGCGTTTTAAATACCGTATGACTAAAGCATTTCATGTTTATGAAATGTAGGTACTTTCTGGGATGCCGGAAGACGATCAAGCTCAGCGAAGAACCGAACACGACAAAGATACACGCTTCCGCACATTGCAACGTTGTAGATTTTAATCAACGAAATCGACTATGTTTTGTAGAATAACCTATGATTTATAAAAGTTTTAATAAACCCGTATTTATATAGCATGTGTAGTCTTAACTACACATCTAATCGTTGGTATTTACATATTAAATAACTAGGGTGTTACAAGTTGGTATCAGAGCCTTGGTTTAAGAGATTCGAGTATGGTTGGGAGGAACCATGCTTGGACTTAAACCTTATGCTCTTGACAAAGAATAGTGTTCGGTTCGAAGCTTGATCGCAAATCCGGTAAGTACAAGTACGTTATTAGCTAGTATGCTTAAGTGTTGTAAACAACACATAGAGCTATCGTGTGGTATACGTTACCCCAATTTAAATGATTGTTAGGGTTGACGAAAATACGCGCGTTGACGTGTATAGTAGAAAATGCCTTGTATTATAATACGGGCGATTATTGAAGTTGACTTTACTAACTTTTGTGAATGTTTTAAATGAAGGACACTCGCGTTTGAAGACGACGAGAGTCAAACAAATTATGGACATGATGATGGAACGGTCCGGGGTACGACAGAAAGAGCATACTCATTAAGGACCAAAATCGCGTAACGGTCGCGAACAAGACTAATGACAAGAGAAGCCCGTTAGGGCAAGCATCACCAGGTGCACACTTTTAAATTTAATCGCACGAGTCGTTATATGCAACAAACACGTAAGTAATAACGGTTGCATACACATATGACAGAACTTGGAAAACCTGATTTCCAAGAGAAATTTAATAGGAAATGTGTTATTCACAATGATGAATAACAAATGAATAACAAGACTTGTTTATATAGAAACTTGGACGAGAGTGATCATCCAAGCAAGTATTCTCAATACAAATCCTATTGAGAAAATTTATGATCACATCAATGAATGCGAATAAATGTTCATAAAAAGGGACATTGTACATGTTCAAGGATAAACGATTAAAACTAATAATTGTTAACTAACAATTAAATAGAGTTTTGCCAAATGAAACCATAAACATGGAGACAATTTGAGGAGTTACTTACATGGGACGTGATGTGGTAATTATAATAAGGTCACGCGTACCACGTGTTGATCGCTTACTCTGGCCAAGTAAGTAGTGAACACATGATAGCATGAGCTTCTTATAACGAGCGCAGTTATGTCCGATGTGGTAATGGCGGGGTGAATGGGACTAATTAAAAAATACCCAAATGAAGCAGATAAGCAAGATATTTGAAAATAATGTAGACGCACAACCGAGTGATGGGAGCGTGTTACATTAGGATAATGAGCCCGAGTGAAGGGACAAACAAGCATGTAAAATGATTTAGACAAGTATTGGGAGGGAGTGTACTAGCACTCGAACCCAGAAAACGCAAGCATGTTAAACAAGTATTGGGAGGGAGTGTACTAGCACTCGAACCCAGAAAACGCAAGCATGTTAAACAAGTATTGGGAGGGAGTGTACTAGCACTCGAACCCAGAAAACGCAAGCATGTTAAACAAGTATTGGGAGGGAGTGTACTAGCACTCGAACCCAGAAAACGCAAGCATGTTAAACAAGTATTGGGAGGGAGTGTACTTACACTCGAACCCAGAAAACACAAGCATGTAAAATGATTTAGACAAGCATTGGGAGGGAGTGTACTTACACTCGAACCCTGAAAAATGCAAATATGTCCCTTAACGGGTCGTTTTTGTAAAATGACAAACTTAAAGACAAAGTCGGAATATATATATAAAAAAAAAAAAAAAAAAAGAAGCGAGGTCTTGATGCATACCGGGAGGGTTGCAATAATAAAGACTTCGGTAAAACACCCGGTTGATGGGTAAGGGTTTAAACACGCGCGTAGATCGAGGAACGGAAACGCGGATTAAAAAGTCAAAAGGCTCGGACTATGAGTCATGACTAAAAGACGACAAGATTTTTGCAAACATAGATTTTGAGAAATCCGTTCAACAAATTTAAAGTTGAACGAGTCAAATGAAGCACGAAGTTTGACATTTATAAGTGATGAAATCAAATATGAATGTATGTAAACTAGACCATGGTGAGCATAAGATAAACCGATGCATAAATGACGTGAGAAGTCATAAAGTCGGAAAATTGTTCGAAAGAAAACAATGTAGCCTTAGACTACGGTCAAGGTCGAACGAAATCCAAAAAGTAAAGGTGAATGATTCTAAACATAAAAAGGGGTGTCTTAACGCCATATGCGTATATATATAAATGTATACGCAATCGAATAAAGACTCGAATAAAAGATTATCTACGGGATCATCATAACCTACGGGATATCAATTAGTGTAAAGGTCTATGAGACTAAAACGACCCACGGGTCATGATTAGAAAGAAATTATAAGGACTTCGCCCTAAGGAGGCGGAAGTCTAATCAAAATAGGCCATGAGGCTAAGTGATAAAACCTACGGGTTAAATTAGATAAAGCGGGGGAATTAGTTAAGAATTCCCGCATACAACTAAGACTGTAAAAGATTAAATTATGGACTGTCAATATCCCGGTAAGGATAATTGACACAAGTTAAGGAAAAGATCGTAAAACGAAAACTTCGGTTTTAGTAAGAAATAACGTCTTTACCAATATAAATTCTGATAGGAATTTAAATAGTAAGCATGAAAGATACAAGTCTTGACACTGATGGGCGCAAGACGGTATATTCAAAAAGTGATATTTCCGAAAATGAAATTTTGATATAAATTAAACATGATGTAACACAATCACGGTCAAGAAATGTAATGTGAAGTAGAATCACATTATAACTAAGCAAGCGGTAAAAAGTAACTGGACTAATAAGTCTAGTTAGCGAGACCGGCTAAGGTCATTTAAGTAATTTGGTTGCTTGTAAGTGGTAGATTCGGTATAACTGAACCGAATAAATGAATTTAGAAAACAGAAGAAATTGTCGCTAAAAGTGAAAGATCTCACTAAAGACCTTTAAACGGGTCAATGTAACGGATTCACCAAGAGTTCGATAATATATAAAAGCGATGGAAATCGCTAAGTTAACTAAACTAGTGAAAATAACGGAATTACGTTATCTCAAGTTACATTATGCCGTATATAATACGTAGATGATTATTAACCAAAAAGATATTACCATACTTCTCTGGTAATACTAATAATTGGTTAAAGTATAAGTAATGTTTTAAAGATTCTTGGAACAAATACATTGAGTTAAACTCAATGAATTATGTAAGAAAAGGTTTCGAGGACGAAACCTCTTTAAGGGGGGTAGACTTGTAACACCCCGAAAATGGGTTTGGTGATCAAACCACATTAGCACTAAGAGACGGGTAAAATACCGTTAGTGGTAAAACTTACCCGGTAAATATTAGGATTTAAATAATTTATTCTAATATTAAATAAGAAGTGAATAAAAGCTTTTAAGGAATAAGATGGATAAAAGGCCCGAGTTAACGGGACCTAAAATAAACTTAGTCACAAATATTCCCGAACCCGCTAAGTTAACTAGGAATATTAAACCTAGTTAATAAGTGGGAATATTATTGAAAATAATTAGGTTGTGACCTAATTAATAACTAACCAAACACGAGGGACCAAAGCCGGGTAACTTGAAAATGGAATTATAAACTTAAAAATAAAACATAACACACACACACAAGGGTGTGTGCGTGCGTGAGAAGGAGCAGGAGACAAGCTCCATGGGAGCTAACCCTAGAATCAACAAATTCACCAAATTGAAGCTCGAATCAAGATCCAAATCAATGCATGAACGTGTAGAAACGATCACCAAGTCAAGGGGATCGTGAGGTATGTTGAATTTCTAACATTCGTGAAGTTGTAAAAATTTGATAATCATCCTAATCATGAATTAGGCATGAATTAGAGAAGCTATGGCTAGATTAGTGATGAATACTTGCTTAGGAACGAAACCCTAAGTGAAAATCATACATATGATGCTATGACTTGAATGATTTGGTGATTACCTACATGTGTGTTAAATGGGTTTATTGACAATATGAAGAACACTTGAATTAGAGTGTTAATTTGATGAATATTGATTGTTTTGAAATAAGTTCTTGATATAGTCCATGAACACTAGACATAGAGGTTTGATTTTTATGTAAATCTTGGTAAAGATAACTAGTTATGAACTAGTTAGTAAATATGTAAAATCATGCACATTAGGTGTTTGTTAAAATGCCTAAATGAGAACTAAGTGTTGATAATGTGCCTAATTGAGTCTTGTGAACTTGATAGTGCAATCATAAGTGTTAATTGGTGAATTGACTTTTAAATAGTCAAACCGACCATTAATAAGATCGAATGGTAATTGTGATAGAAAATATGTAAGATGGAATAGTCATAATTAATGATGACTAATATAACCGTCTTACGAATTATGATGATAGTTTGACGCTCGACAAGCTAGGTGGAGGCTTGGAAAGGAAGCGGGTCAAACGAAGCAAGAATGGCGGAAAAGCATAATTCGGATGCAAGGTAAGTATAGCTTACACTAGTCTTATATTTCAGAATATTCTCTTATCGTATTAGTATGAATAAGATAAATACAAAATCGAGGTATGATGTTCCGGCGTGTAGACGTACGGAACAAGAGAGTCGAGCATAATTAGAAGCCATGTTGATGGTTTAAAAAGAAGTAAATCGATAATTCGGTCATATTATGTCGAAAGTAATAAACGGTTTATAAGTTAAAATGACCGTATGGTGTTAAATGGAAAGAGTCATGTAGAGGAGATGATAATAAATATCATCTCGCAAAGATAAATGACCATTTCGGCCAAACGGGTCAAAAGGTGTAGACATCACCTTTTGACTATATAGACTAATGATTCTTTCGTCGAGTTATATGTTTACAGGAATAGATATCCAATGGATGTTCGCATCGTTCTTAATTAGCGAATATAAAGCAAGGTATTAAAATCGGGTCTATTTGTTGATCCGAGCCAGGTACGCATGTTTATGATGTATGCAAAAGTGCTAATTTGGTCGAATAATTGATGATAACCCTTCATTGTAAAAAGAAGGACCAAAATCGACCAAAACGCCCTTGTAGGCTAAATTGAACAAACAACTCTTAGAGGTTGCTTGGAAAGGAGTCTTATGATTAAACAAAAGTTTAGAACGAGTATAGGTAGTGAAAGATGTAATTCTTGGGCTAAAAGACCCCATATGAGTCTTTGCCGTAAAATGATATTTCAAGGGAAATAAATCCGGAACACATAGATATCTACTTTAAATCCAACACACATTTAGTTGTGATGGGAGAGTACTAGATAAGAAATATAGGTTACAACGCTAGATTTGAATAAAAGTGAAATTTGAGTTTAAAAGTGCTTAAATTATCCTTAACGGGTCATAATAAGCATACGAGCGAAACGGGTTTAAATTGTGTAATAAACCTATGATTAGAACCTAAAATGGTAGGTAACATTAAATTAAGGAGATGTATGAGATATAGAAGTCAAACAAATACGTTTGTTTGATAAAATGTGTAAACGGGTCAAATTTTGGTAAAAGAGTAATAAGCCGAAGACTTAAAGGTCTTGATTTCTATCAAGCCGGATGTCGGATTCTAACTCCATATGATGGAGAATCAAATTTCAAACATGTAGGAAGAAACGGTAGGTCAAACGGATAAGCGGTTTGAAAGATACGAAAGATTTCGTGTCAAGTTGCGGCAAATTGGAGAAGCTGAATGCAGGTGCCACCGTAAATTACGGTGTCCACCGTAATTTACGGTGGAGTTGAAAAATGCTACGGTGGATCTCTTCTGATTTACGGTGAAAACAAGTCAAAACAAGGACCACCGTAAATTACGGTGTCCACCGTAATTTACGGTGGACCCTGTACAAAAATGTATATTTGGATCAGTTTGTTTTCTGGACTCGTTTAAATGCGTTTTAAATACCGTATGACTAAAGCATTTCATGTTTATGAAATGTAGGTACTTTCTGGGATGCCGGAAGACGATCAAGCTCAGCGAAGAACCGAACACGACAAAGATACACGCTTCCGCACATTGCAACGTTGTAGATTTTAATCAACGAAATCGACTATGTTTTGTAGAATAACCTATGATTTATAAAAGTTTTAATAAACCCGTATTTATATAGCATGTGTAGTCTTAACTACACATCTAATCGTTGGTATTTACATATTAAATAACTAGGGTGTTACACTTACTTTGATTGGCAACTGAGGAAGACTTAGAATTGACAGATTTCAAATGAAATAAAAGTATGAAAAAATGATTTGTCAAATATTAAATAATGATATGAGAAAATCAATGTGTTGAAATGAGTGAATTGCAAAGATACACCAAAAGACAATAGAGTTAATGTATCCTTATTTCAAATTTCAAGTTGTTTTAATTGTAAAATAATGTGATATTACATTATTAGTGACCATATTTTTCATATTATATTCTAGAGATTGAAATATAATAAGAACAAGTTGTTTTGACATTACCAATATAATATATATTATTTGTATCCTTGTCTGAACCGTATCTAACATATCAAATAAATACTATGTAATATATTATTTGTTACACATTTTTTAATATATGTAAAGGGTTACTGCTTTTAAATAAATACTATTTTAGTATTTTACCATACTTTGTAAAATAACTATGTAATATATATTACAAAATACCGTAATTTACGTTACAAAATATTATTTTGTAAAAAAATCACCATTTAAAATGAAAATTTTAAATAAATGTGTAAAAATATTTATTGTGTAAAATATGTGATTACTTATTTCTATTTTAAAATCATATAACGTTGTGAATGTATTTTACAAATGTTGTAAATAAGTGAAAACGGAAATTATTCTTATATATTATAATGTTCTCCTACCCCAACGTAGTTGATGACTACCATATTATTCTTATATGGTTACTTTCTTACCATAGTGTTACAATACATAGTTATCACAAAACATGTGATAGATAATTTATTTTCAAAATTTTATTTGTCCTTTGTTTTATGAAAATATGTCTTTTTATATATATTTTCATATATAATAAAAATTTACTAAATAAGTATGATGACTTAATTTATATATTAACTAGTCATTATCATGGTGGATATTGATTAGTGCTGCCTTGTTTAAGCATAGGTGGCCAATCCATGCCTAACTAAGGTTAGGCTATCCAATACCTGCCCTTGATAATAACCCTAGTATTAAAATAATCTTAACACTACTACTTATTATAAATAATAAAATTATCAATAATAAATAACTAAACAATAACTCTGTAAATAAAAGTATTCCTCAATTATAATTTCTTTATCGCAATATAGAAATACTATATTTGTAAATTAGGTAATTCCATATATAATCAATTAAATTTATATATACTGTTTTTCGATCAACGATGATAGAGCAATAAATATTACGAAAGGCTCGATTGTTATTGTAATAACTTTTTAAGATATATATTGAAATATGAATTTAGGTATCATTATCTGAGCACATGATTGTTTTAAGATTGCTTGTATAGAATAAATTAATAAAGTGAATTTAATACAAATATTTAAATAATTAAATCCGAGATTAGCGCAATCTTCAGATTATGTGAAAATGTCACCACAAAGTGATTATGATCAAAGAAATGATTTAGTTGAAGTCGAAAATCACACAAGCATGTTATAGTTTAAGAGAATTGAAATGCTTGTTAGGATTATTTCGAATATGATGGTTTTAATTCATCATATGGAACTTTGAATTGAATATGTAATACGAGCAAGTTCAAACAATTGAACTTGGTTTAAACAAAACGAGTTTAAATAAGAAAGTTCAAACATGGTCATAGCAGAAACCATGGATGCCAAAGAAAATTGAGTTTTTCCAAAAATTTATTGACTTGATATTAAGAGTCATCGTTTAGCAATAATGCGGTTCACCATGCCAAAATCAATTCTATCTAAAGGATATTTGAGTTTGGATAAAACGACAATTTAAAATGAAGTCCTCTAGTGGAATTCAAAAATTAAACGAACCACATGCACAACAAACGGTGCATGTGTAGATTTACCAAGAAATGAAATGAATCAATATTTGCTATTATGAAATAAATCTTCCTGGTATTATGACCAATAGGAGAAGTAGAAACACGAAAGTTAAGTCAAAATTTCAATGAAAGAAATATAGGAACTTTTATCCGGAATTTCGTGTGATAACTGTTGTTAAGTGACATTATCAGAGAATATTGAAAAATGAAATAGGGAATTTGCAAAAGTATGTGACTCCTTTTGTAGTGATAATAATTATGACTCCGATTAGTCTGTGCACTGATAGTTGTGAAATTTTGTTACCACGTATCTCAACGAGATTCAGGTTGCTTGTAGGATCGCGTGATAGAGTGCTTCCTTTTAATTAGTAGTTATTCTTTTTGACGGAATTAGCATTGGTTTCATCGTGCCTAATTATATTTTTCAAAGGCCTTGCCTCGAAAGTTGTGTATGATATATTTTTAACTTCCGTGAACTTATAATTATGTGTTTTATTTGTACCTTATCACAACTTTACATGCTTCTTACTTGCGTTAATAGTTTATGGTAATGTGTTAGAAATTCTTTACACTTTCGATGGTATCCCAACTTAATGGGTTTCTATTGTTATTTATTGTCGCTCAAGTTACTAGGCAGATAATCAAACGAAGTAATGTTTAATATCAGAAAAGAGATTCCTAATAAAGAAATCTAAACACAGATGCTTGTGCTTTATTCCAAATTGACTTTTGGATTTCCTTATAGATATACATATCTATATAATCACATATTTCACATGTTAAAATAAACATACCATCTATCAGTTCAATGTTTTTAACAGATTCATATTTCAAAAAACCAGTCAGATATCTGGTCATAATACTATTTAGGGAAATCTTGTCACTCGTTTGACATATTATATACCCCGTCTTACCCGGTTCACGCCGGAGAGGGAATCTTAGTATATACGGACAAATTGGAGAGTCTTGCTATACCATACCCAATCTTGCCGAAGAAAATTTTCTATTTCCCATAAATAGTATCTTTTTAAAAGTGCCTCTTTTATTAGAGCTTTTATCCAGAACCAAGGAAACTTATATTCCCGTAACATATCTTATTCTAGCCCAAGTAATATCAATAAGCAATAATTACTATTAATTCTTGCTTATTTATCATATCTTGCAATATTCTAATTACCATTCTTATGGTATATCAAAACCCATCACACTTTATTTACACAAGTACTTAGCTTATCTTGAAGCTGATACTAAAGCATCTTTTCTTAAGTTCAAGTCTAAATGCTATCATGTGTGCTACCAGTTAATAACAATCTCCTAACTCTTTTATATGAATTTAGGTTTTATTGTTACAACACCTAAAGGCTTAAAGCAGTGGCTCTGATACCACCTTCTGTCACGGCCCCCGACCCACCCTGGACGGAATCGGGAGTCGCGAACAGCCCAGCGGTACCGGTGATTATTTTTGAAAACATTGCAGCGGAAATTTCATCAGAACCGTGAGTTAGGAAAAATATCAGAGTTTAGAAACACCGGATTTTATTAAATAGATGGAAATAAATCCATGTTTTACAATGGTAGCTTTAATAAAGATAAATTTTATTATATGAAACAATATTTCTTAATTTGATTTTAATTAATAAAATAAGCCACTTCTTGATGCCTTTCAGTGCCGTATCCATCTCTTAATCCAATCTACTGTAATTACCTGAAACATGTTTGAAAAAGGTTTTGTCAGCGGGAAATACTGAGTGAATCATTCTATTTACTAAATTGACACATTTGTTATAATTTACAGTAGAGTAAAATGCACGGATAGTCCCTGTGGTTTTGCAAAGTTTCAGCTATAGTCCCCAGATTTTGGAAATTACACTCATAGTCCCTGTGGTTTGACAGTTTGTTACGCTGATAGTCCCTAGAGTGGATGTGGGTTAGTTTTCTCAGTTAAGTCCATGTGAAATTACAAAATTACCCTTCATCTTCTCCATAAACACACACTCTGACTCTCTCTGTCTCTATCTCTCTCTCTCTCTCTCAAGAAAAGCCCCACCACCTACCGTCACCAGCACCACCACTGCCACCACCACCTGCCACCTGCCACCACCCACCACCCACCCCACACCACCACCTACCCCACACCACCACCACCACCTGATGCAACACGACAAGCATCAACCAGCGAGCTACAATTCCCAATTCCCAAATTCAAGCCCTAATTCCTTTGATCCACAAATAAATCATATTTCAGCGAATGATCTTGTGAATTACATTGGGGGTTTTAATCTGAGTACAAAAACGAACAAGATGCCTCAAAAAAATGATTACCGAAAATGAATAGAATATACCGTTGAAGCATCTAATCGATGAAAGATTGGGGGTGTTTGCAGAGGAGAATTGGTATTGTTCAGTACGAAAGATTCTAAACAGGCTTCCAACATTGTTAACCACCACAGCACCGCCATCAAACACCACCACAGCACCGCCGCCCTCATCATCACTACAACATCGCCTCCCACGACATCACCACGCCTTCATCGCACCACCGTTAACCACCCGAACCTGCTTCATCTTCTTCGTATTTCCTCTACCTCACCATTGTCATCTCAGGTCACCCTTCTCTTCATCATCTCTGTCGTACCACAACCACCCTTCCACCGTCGCTATTCACCCTAACCACCGTTGTTCCCCATCGTTCACCGTCATCATCTTCACAACAACCACCCGAACCTGCAACCTCCTTCGTTACCGTCACACCACCAACCTGCATCACACTAAGATCGGTGAAGCGGAGTGGTTAAAAATCCCAGGCATCGGATCTGATTTGATCCATGTGTGTGACTGGAGATCGTAGATTTCTGTATAGTGGATTGTCTTCAAAATCATGGCGGTGGTAGTGGTGGTGGGAGGTGGTGGCGGCTGTGGTTTAGAGAGAGAGTAGAAAGAGAGAGTGTAGAAAGGGGGTGGGTTAACAGATATCATATATTTGTTCGAGATCTCTGTATTGCTTGGCCCACTTGATTAAATAACTAATAAAAAGATATATAATTCTTTTAATTTTTAAGTTAGTATATTTAATAGTAAGGGTATTTTAGTCATTTCACATCCACTTAACTGAGAAAACTAACCCCCATCCACTCCAGGGACTATCCGCGTAACAAACTGTCAAACCACAGGGACTATGAGTGTAATTTCCAAAATCTGGGGACTATAGCTGAAACTTTGCAAAACCACAGGGACTATCCGTGCATTTTACTCTTTACAGTATTAAGAGCGATTACAATGTTTCTGATATCAAACCAACTACCCACGGTATTTGTCACTCGACCGGATCTGTGACTATGGTCATATCCCCCATTGGCTGCCCCAATGGTGACGATTATCAAGTAATGTATACAAAACCCCACATACCGGCTGTAACTTGGTGATTACAAAGACTTAATCCCCGTAATTATAACTTTAAAAATAAACATGATTTTGTAAATAGATTTGATAAAAAGAGAGAATGACTCACATTATAATCATGCAGATTCATACGGACAAAGTTTAGTCTACAGATAAGCCTTGATATATTGCAGATTTATACAGGCAGAGCCTAGCCTACTGATTAGCCTTTTTATCCTAAAATTAATAACAAGCACACAATTCTGGGTTAGTAATCAATCCAGCATTTACGATAACTCACGAGATCAACCATCACAACGAGTGACAAAGTGCTATGCTTAACATCTGTCGAATTAACGACTAATGACAAAGCATCACCCTAATGTGGGCAGCACTTAAACACCCATTGAGTACATTGATCGATCGGAAAATGAATCGTAGCAGCGATTGTGCTAATACCCTGATTGCGGCGTCGATTAGTGACCCGTGTGTGTTAATTGCAGTAAACAGAGCATAACTTGGTGTATTTTGTGAGAATTTACGTCGTTTCAGTGGCCAGAATCAAGTCCCAAATTCGTCTATTTATAGCTGAAATTCGACCCCCTCGCGTGGCGCGACAGGGAGACATGTCTCCGTCGCGTGGCGCGACGGGACACCTTTTACCATAGGGTTGCCACGTTCATGGGTAGGCTAGCTGAGTCGACGGATTGAATAATTTCGATTTTTATAATAAACTGTGATGATAATCGTCAACGGAAAATGCCCCCTCTGAGTTTTAGGGGCCTTGATCCTGATTCTGATTGTTCTGAAATTTGTAGGGTTTATGCAGAATTACTTGGGTGTCTCAATTAAGGTTTCCTCTTGATTAAATTAAAATAAGAAATAGTATTTTTTTAATGAGAGTTGTTATATTAGGGATCCGGAACGTTTTTAGGACGTTTTTGTGTGAGTCGTTACAATAATGCCCCCTGCAACTTCAAGACGTTCAACTCGGCTAAGCCATCAAAGTTTTCTGGGTCTCAAGGAGCGACTGCACTTTCGAGAGTTTAGAGAGCACCTTCAGACATGTTCAATGTCCAAACGAGCGAAAGGTAGATTTCGCATCTAGTGTCTTTGAGAAACGAGCTTTGACATGGTAGAATGGTGTGATGAGAGATAGGGGTGCCGATGTGGCACTGGCCCAAACGTGGGAAGAGCTTCGAGCTCTGATGATGAAGGAATTCTGCCCTCGTCACGAGATCAGGGCCTTAGAAAGGGAATTCGACGATCTTAAGCAAGACAGCGGTGAACATCGAGCATACACTGATCGATATGAGGAGCTGAGCCTGTTGTGTCCTACCATGGTTACGCCTTTGGATAAAGCGATCGAAAAATACATTGATGGTCTCCCTGACTCAGTTCAGGACATTGTTACTGGTAGTAACCCCACTACGGTTAGGCAGGCCATTGAGCTATCTGCTACCTTGACTGAATCTCAAATCAGGAAAGGTAAACTTTTTCGAAAAGATGAAAAGAAACCAATCGAGGAATCAAAGACCATGGATGAACAGACTGGATCCCCTAAGAGGTCAAAGAAGCGAAAGGCTTCTCAGAACTTCGCCGTGGTCGCTCACAATGGTCAAGCCGTCCCCAACCAACCAGCTCAACCCCCTGCTACGAAGCCATACAATGGAACTTCACCCTTGTGCAACCAATGTAACCTTCATCATCATGCTAGTGTGAAGTGCCGCGAATGCCAAATTTGTGGACTTAAAGGTCATACAGCAAAAGTTTGTCGAGCAGCAGTTGCACCAAATCAAGCTGACAATAATCCTGCTCAAGCTCGCTTTCCACCAGGTTCTTACTACAATTGTGGCGAGATGGGTCATTTCCGAAGAAATTGCCCAAAGCTTGCTAATGCAAATCCAGCACAGGGATGAGCATCTGACCGACTAGAAGACAACACCCTTTAGAAATAATCACGTCTTATGTATTATTTTCTTTTGTTGTCAAGGTCCATGAAACAGTTGTTATCATTGTTTATAAATAAATCTTTTATTTACATTGCAATGTATTTATGTGGTTATATGTATAAACAACATATCCCCTACAATACCGACAATCAAGGAATCGTATTCCTTGAAAAGAAAACTACCCCCCAATTTTTTTTTCCATTTTATGATATCTTGCGTTTACACAAAATTCCTAAGTACCCGTTTCTTCTAAGGAAAAATGAAGTACAAGGCGCAAGTTACAACAATGGACGAATACCCAAAGTACCACTATAAATCCTTAATAGGGTACCTAAGGGTATTTTCGTAAATCCTAAAATTGTTGTGTTCCTTAAATTCAAATATTACGTTTCTTTGAAAACAAAATCGAAATTTTGGGAGATCATCCTATCTTTTCAGATAGATCCTAGAGGACATTGAAGCCCATCTACTGGTTTCCTGGTGTACCTTGAATATCCATATTCAATCGATAACAAGCTAATACAAATTAATAACCAAGTTAAACAACTATGTGATTATGTGCTTATGTGTTTCCTTTTATGTTTTTGTGTAATCCAAGTTTTGTTATCCAAATCCTCGTAGAATCTTCCATATCTTCGTATAAGGGATTCATAGTAGGATATCCAAAGGTACTATATTAAATCCTCAATGAGCTTTTACGTAATAGTAAAGACCCTTGGATTATATTGTACTATTCCATAATTAGACTCCTTGAGTGGTCTAGTTAAACAGATTGATCCAAAAATCTGGTTAGGAATATCATGTGATGAAATAGCTGAAAAGACTCATTGGTGGTCTAATTAAAAGAGATCATTTGTCGATCTAATTAAAAGGACCCTATGATAGTCTAGTCACATTCATCACAGGTTTAATTTTTCTTCCCCTTCACATTACAAAACAAATTGTGAGGACTGTGCAAGGAATTGCGTAATTATGGATGCATACATAATTATGGAATTTAGTGCACAGAAACCACAGCAAGTTTGGTCGTGTGTCTAGAGTTGACTCAGTGCATTTTCGTTTCTAAAGAAATTGTGGAAAATGACTCATTCCGTTCATTTTCGTTTCTGAAGAAATTGTGGAAAATGACTCATTCCGTTCATTTTCGTTTCTGAAAAAATTGTGGAAAATGACTCATTCCGTTCATTTTCGTTTCTGAAGAAATTGTGGAAAATGACTCATTCCGTGCATTTTCGTTTCTAAAGAAATTGTGGAAAATGACTCATTCCGTTCATTTTTGTTTCTGAAGAATACCCATTAAGGAAAATGACTCATTCCGTGCATTTTCATTTCTAAGGAAATTGTGAAAAATGACTCATTCCGTGCATTTTCGTTTCTGAAGAAATTGTGGAAAATGACTCATTCCGTTCATTTTCGTTTCTGAAGAAATTATGGAAAATGACTCATTCCGTTCATTTTCGTTTCTGAAGAATACCCATTAAGGAAAATGACTCATTCCGTGCATTTTCGTTTCTGAAAGATACCCATTAAGGAAAATGACTCATTCCGTGCATTTTCGTTTCTGAAAGATACCCATTAAGGAAAATGACTCATTCCGTGCATTTTCGTTTCTGAAAGATACCCAGTAAGGAAAATGACTCATTCCGTGCATTTTTCGTTTCTGAAAATTATCCATCGAAGGGAAATGAATATCCCTGATTCTTCCTTCATTTCCATTTCTGAAAAATGTCCGTTAAAGAGTAATAACATGATTTTGCCTTATCCTTGATGGTTATTTAACACAAAGTCACAGACAGGCTCCTACAAATAAATTTCGTGACGAAATTTCCTAAAGTAGGGGAGACTGTGACAACTGTGCCTCCGTGACCATCAAACAAATACCAAATCAATGAGATATTGTATTTCATACTAGGGATTTGTACAAATATGTGTATCATTTGCACATATCAATTCTTGTTCGATTTCGGGCTCTAAATCGCTTTCTGGAAGGTTATACGCGCACTGATGCGTAAATATAACCAGTTTAATGCAACGAACACTCCGGAATAGTGAAATAGGCTTAACATACCTTAAATAACCTTTACATAACTTAGAAATAAGTTTTGGATGGTTTGGTATGCCGAAATCAAGTTAATTCGCTTACAGGGACTAAATTTGACAAACTGCGAAAATATGCCAATTTGAACTGTAACAGACATTCCGGAACATGACCATAAGTTAAACATACCCTAAATATCCTTTACATAGCTTAGAAATAGGCTTTGAGGGGTTCGGTGTGCTAAAATAAACTTTTGGCTCATTCAGGGACTAAAAGCGTCAAAAAGTGCACAAGTTTGCACTTTCGCGCATAACTTACGTCCTGAATACATCCGGACATCCAAAAATTTATGTAAGCACTAAAATATTTTATTTTAGTGTTTGGCATGAGAAAAATCCATTCGTCACGCAATTTGGATCGTTTTTCGCACTTATGCGCATTCCGTCGTAATTAAGCGAACATCGCGATCGTACGGCCAAACGAACTGACATCCGAGATATTTTTGAGCACATTTTAAGTTCCCTATACTTTAACTTCATTTTAGAGCTTTGAAATGGGGTTAACGGGCCTTAAACATGTCGGAAATAGCTCAAAACACCAACAGGGACTAAAACTGTCAATTTGCTAAAGTTGCTAGCTTACGGACCGTAAGCCCTCACCCTTACGGTCCGTAAGGAGTCCCCAGAACATCAGCATGTGATTTCCAGCCTGTTAACAGCTGTTACCCACTCCTAATCCTTTTCCACATGTTGATACCTGATCATGGGGGGCCAATTTGAGTTACCTTAGTGTTGCAACAAGTGTAGGGACAAGATCAAAGCACAGTATTCAAGAAACGATCCTAATGACGGTCCAAATCCTATAAATACCCAACCCCCACTCCTTGCAAACCCACATTTGATCTGAGTTTTTCTCTAAGTGGTTGTGATTTCTCACTTCCTACCTGAGATTACTTGGAATCAAATCTTGCGGGGACCCTTTGTAAGTGTTCTTTCGTACTTTTCATTCGTTTTAGCGTTAAAGTCAAACTTTGTTTGACTTTCTGCATTGACTAGTTTATGGTCAATGCGAAGTTCGTTTGAACTTCATAACGTGAGCGTAATCACGATGGTTATAGTCCCTAGTGACTATACCTACTGATTACCACGTTATCTAGGCTCAGTGACGAGTCGTAGTTTCGGCCAAAATGCGTGTTATTGCGTATTTTGTAACCAAACTACTTATAGGTATCAAAACCGTTTGTTTTGATACCAAACTTGTTTTCTAACTTAGTTAAGCATGTTTTAACATGCTTAGCTCGTCACTTTTAGTTTTGTGCTTGTCTAGGGTCGTAAGGGTAAGCGATCTAATCAATCGCTTATACTTTCGAACCCAACCCGTTTGGTCGATCATTAGGATCCGACCAAACACATTAGGTGACCATAGTTGTATAGGGAATAACCTTCCGAGGTTATACCTTATGGTCACGACTGGAGCTATAACACTCACCCGAGAGTCCTTGTTAGCGTTAATTGTCTGCGTTTCGACACATCACGGCCACCGAGGAGGGTAGAATAGGTCCTCACTCAATGTCATCGTGAGTGTTAGTGTTTGCGATGTGATATAGTGATAATGTATTGCGAAAATATGCGATTATCCTTCGAATAGCGATGTATGCGATATAGTTACATTATGATCCGAGTCTCTGGTGCTAGGCGTAACGAGTATATCGAGTAGTAACAACGCACGAAAGTGCGGGTTGTTACAGAACAAATCGACGAAACTGATGGTGACAGATCCGCCGATAACAATCGCAACATCAAAGTACGGTCGTCGGAAAAAAGGTGTGGACGGTGATTGGATTGTGAAAAGAGAGTTCGCCACCTTTTTTTAATTTGTTTGATGTGGATGAATATCAAGATCCTAACATCTAATTGTAAGTTATTCTGCTCTATTTTCTGGTACACAATTATCAACCACTTAATGTCTATCTGTTGGCACCTTGTATTGTGTCATTACTTTTTAAATTGTTTGATTATATGCATTAATGAGGTTATTATAGGTTGTGCATGTATAATCTTTGGTTTGGATGTCATTCAGTTATAATGAAGAAAGTATGAAAATATACTCGATTTCAACAAGATGTTATACGCTTTTGGGGCCCTTGTGCCTAAAGAACTTTCTTACAAGTGGAAAAATGCTAAAGATCGTGGGTCACTCGACATAGTCCAAAGAACTTTTGGTTAGCAAACTAATTTATTTTTATCACTATGTAATTATAGTTCTATATCTTATAATACAATATATGTTCACCATGTGATCTTTTTAAACCAATTAGACTACCTATGCTGGTCTTTTATGTGTATGATCTTCTGATCTGTATCAGAATGAGGCTTTGAAGGCTAGGGATGAGCTCGGTACCAACCGCTCCCGAAAATCCCCAAAAATGGGTAATGGTACTGGACCGAACCGGTACCAAAAACGCCAAAAGTCAGTACCGAAAATATTTCAGTTTGGCAAATTCGATACCGGTATTTGGTATCATTTGCTCATCCCTATTGAAGGCCATAGGAGTTACAGAAGTTGTTCTTGCTGTCAACTATCAGCCAGAGGTAAATTTTGAAGCTTTTATTCTTTTTCTTTTGTTTATCATATAATTTATCATTTAATATAAAGTAAATTTTGATAATCTCTTATTTTTGCAAGTTATGCTCAACTTTGATAATCCCTTGAAGCTTTTATTTCTTAATCCCACAGCCCTCTTGAACAGTCCTAAGTGACCTTTTTCGGTTTCTTATGATGTACAAAGGACTTGAAGCCGATTTCTTTGCCACTATTTCATGACCATGATTCTTGCTTTTATGCATTTGAAAACGCAAAGAGTTTTCCTCTTTTTTTCATTCTTCATGACCACATTTAAGATATAAAAACAGGGGAATTGTTGGTTGGTGACAATGTTTTTTTTATTGTCACATGTATCTACTAACACGATTATTCAACCTGGGCATGTGGTCCATTTTTTGCGTGTGAACCAAATTGTGAAACATGTTTATACCATTGACTTAGCAAAGATAACAGTTCTCAAGCATTGTTTTTATATGGATATGTTGAACTGTAGTTGGGTTATTTGCAGTTCTGTACATTATTTTCTTTACAACGATATACGAAAGCACTACATACATTGCAACGGGCCTCTTTGTTGGAGAAATCTCGGCAAAACCCTTCAGAAAGAATGTCAACGGGTTGCGAGTGAGATATGTCTCCTAAACTTAAAAATGATATATCGACTCTAAATGAAGGCTCTTTCTAAGTTCTGCAGTTATAATGCTCAGCCACAGTTGAGACCTTGTGGTATTTGCATAAGCAGCAACTATAGTATACACAAGTTGAGGGAAAGGCTCTTTTAAGGTACCTTTACTCAATTTATTACGCTATAGATTATATCTTTTATATATCTTGGTTATTCTTAGTTTGATACAGTATTTATCATGTCACCATCAAAAGTCTGTAATGCTGAAGATTTCTCCCCAAGGAACGTGAGGGGGGTGGAATTTTAACTACTGTAAATTATAGAAAAATAAAAAAATGTATGATTAAATTATGTTAGGGTTTTTATGCCCTTTTGCTCATTGAGGAAAAATAGTTTTTAGTCTGCTTTCATGTCTTGAACCCAGTCCAAAGCTTATACCATTGTCCATATTTGGATCCAATTAGAGTGTGTACCAATTTATCATTTCATTGTATATTAACTTTGTGTCATGTGGTGTTACGAATGAAACAAATTGGGGTAAAGAATAAGGGAAGCCAGAGACGCAGAGTAGTCAAATTTCCACATTGTGTAACAAATTGAGGTAAAGAATAAGGGAACGTCAGAGGCACAGAGTAGTCAAATTTTCACATTGTGTTGTTGACTCCGCCGCAACGCGCGGGTTACCCACTAGTACTAAAAAATGAATGTGGTTGGAATGTGAATCGGTTAAGCAGAGAAATTCTTTTAATCATGGGATTTTAGTGTAAAATTTTGATTTATGCACCTGTCCCAAGATTTAACTTAGAAATCAAAACTAATCACGTGGGTTCATGCGATTTTCAAATTTCAATGTGCAAATATACATGAACAATATAGCATACGATATTCAAAATTAAGATTACCTGTGTCAATTTTCGATGGTTGACAGTGGCTCGTACGGTCGGCAGAGGTGGCCTCAATCTAGTTGTTAATATCTCCCACACATTTATCTTCTTCCTTAACATACGATAATATGATTTGTCTACAAATGCAATTCGTGCTGATAACGTGTTGTGAAACAACGGCCTACTAGCAATCAACGTACATATATATATATATATATATATATATATATATATATATATATGGGAGGGTTTAAATGAGAACGCTAAACATTGTGAGAACCGTGAGAACAAATGAAAAAATCACGAGAACTTGGTCAAAAACGAATCAAATTCAAAATTTTTTTCTACACTTATCATTATTATTCGAATACAATGTTAGAAATTTAATTTACACGTTTAAATTTACGTGAATTCGTAAATAAAGAAAATTTACACATGTGTAAGTTTGTCATTTACACATGTGTAAATCTGTTATATTTACACATGCGTAAAAAATCTAAAAAGAGTGATTTTGAAAGGAGAAATGAATTATTTGATGTTGTAAATTCTTTTTTTGATGTTGTATCTTAATTACAATGTGTTTTGTATTAAAAAAATTGGTTTTGATTGGTTTTTTCATTCGTTCTCACGGTTCTCGCAATATTTAGCGTTCTCAAGATAACTCTCCCCTATATATGTATATATATATATATATATAAACATAAAGAACAAGGAATAGAAAGTAAGAAAGAGAGAATAGAAGAACCCAATCTTATATTCATTGAGTGTGTAATACCAATTACATGAAACCTCTATTTATAGAGGCTTAACATTAATACAAAGGTAATAAATATATGGAGGTTACATATGTGGAGAGTCATCACATTATGATGCATTCATAACACTTTAATGTTTAAAAAGTTATTGAGAGACTTTTATTTAACAAAACAAAAAGTACATTGGTTTTTCATATGCAAAGAGTTATTGAGAGACTTTATGAAAAAAAAAAAAAAACAAAAAGAACGTATATTGGTTTTTATTATATTTTTTTTTTATTGTAAACCTATAGTTTTAAAATAGCAATATCTGTTTTAAACAAGTAGCCTATTAGAGATGAGAAAGAGAGATTGGGAAATGGATATTTTATTGATATCTAGAATGGATCATATAAGCCTATATTTATAGGCTTAAGAGAAAGGAGTTAAGTACATGATAAGTCATAATAATAATGATGAATTCTAATGGATAGTCACACCATAAATGGATAATAATTCATAACACTCCCCCTTGACTATCCATGTGACAAAATAATATATTGTTCTTATAATACGCTTGGTGATGCTGCCTCGTTAAAAACCTTGCTAGGAAAACCCAGTGGGATAAAACCATAGCTAAGGGAAAAAGAGTGCAGCGCGTATTATTCTCTCCCTGATGATTTAAGCTCCTTGAGTTGATGCATCCCGATCCCATGAACCAGTTTCTTGAATGTAGAGGTCGGAAGTGATTTAGTAAACAAGTCAGCCAAATTATCGCTAGAACGAACTTGTTGGACAGTAATATCTCCATTCTTTTGCAAATCATGTGTGAAAAAGAACTTTGGTAAAATGTGCTTCGTTCTGTCACCTTTGATGTATCCTTCCTTAAGTTGAGCAATGCATGCTGCGTTGTCTTCATGTAAAATTGTCGGTCCCTCATCTCTCATAGAAAAACCACAAGACCCACGAATGTGTTGTATTACACTTCTTAACCAAACACATTCTCGACTAGCTTCATGAATCGCCAATATTTCTACATGGTTAGATGATGTGGCTGTGATGGTTTGCTTTACAGAACGCCATGAAATAGCAGTGCCTCCACTTGTGAATAAATATCCAGTTTGAGATCGTCCAGTGTGAGGATCTGACAAATACCCTGCATCTTCAAAACCAACCAAACTTGTTGTCGATTGGTTAGTAAAATACAACCCCATGTCCTTTGTACCTTGAAGGTATCGAAATATTTGTTTTACCCCATTCCAATGCCTCTTCGTAGGGCATGAACTATATCTTGCCAATAAATTTACAGAAAATGATATATCTGGTCGTGTATGACTAGCAAGAAACATTAGTGCACCAATTGCACTTAAATATGGCACTTCTGGACCAAGAATTTCCTTTCCATCATTCGGAGGTCGGAATGGGTCTTTCTTGACATCAAGAGATCTTACAACCATTGGGGTACTCAATGGATGTGATTTTTCCATATAAAACCTTCTAAGTAACTTTTCTATGTAGTTTTGTTGATGTACAAGGATTCCACCCTTGAGGTGTTCGATTTGTAACCCAAGACAAAATTTTGTCTTTCCAAGGTCTTTCATTTCAAATTCTCTTTTCAAGCATTCAACCGCCTTTTGGAGCTCACTTGGCGTTCCAATTATATTCAAGTCATCAACGTATACAGCAATTATAACATATTCAGATTCTGACCTTTTTATGAAGATACACGGGCATATTGAATCATTTTTGTAACCTTCTTTCAACAAATACTCACTAAGGCGATTATACCACATACGCCCAGATTGTTTTAGCCCATATAATGATTTGTTTAGTTTAATTGAAAGATGTTCTCGAGAACTAGATGCATATGAGTTTGGTAATTTGAATCCTTCAGGGAGTTTCATGTAAATATCAGTATCAAGTGAGCCATAGAGGTAGGCTGTCACAACATCCATTAGACGCAGATCAATCCCTTCTTGTATTACCAGACTAACAAGGTAACGAAAAGTTGTCGCATCCCTCACCGGAGAATATGTCTCCTCATAATCAATCTCAGGTCTTTGCGAAAATCCTTGTGCTACTAATCGTGCCTTGTATCGTACGATTTCATTTTTCTCATTGCGTTTTCGCACAAAGACCCACTTATATCCAACAGGCTTTACACCTTTAGGTATAGGGACTACTTGTCCAAAAACTTCTCGTTTATTGAGGGAATCTAATTCTGCCTTAATTGCGTCTTTCCAATTTGGCCAATCATTTCTTTGTTTACATTCCTCAACAGATTTTGGTTCTTGATCCTCATTATTTTCCATTACTTCTAGCGCTATGTTATATGAAAAACTATCATCGACGTCGATTTCATTTCGGTTCAACACCTTTCTAGACATGATATAATTTATTGAGATCTCTTCGTTTTCAGGTACCTGAGGTTCTTCTGGAACCATCATGTCTAGTGTCTCTTCAGGAGACTCTTTTCTTGGCATTATCACTACCTCGACTGGACCATCTCCATTATTTGCTCCTTTTTTCTTTCGAGGATTTTTATCTTTAGAACCGATTGGTCTACCACGTTTGAGGCGTGCATTAGACTCATTTCCAAGATGTGGTTGTCCTTCTGGGACACTTATTTTTACTGGAGCATTTGCAGTTGGTATGTGTGACTTAGTCACTCTCTTTAGGTCAGTGAATGCGTCTGGTACTTGATTTGCTAATGTTTGTAAATGAATTATTCTTTGAACTTCTTGTTCACACTCTTTAGTTCGAGGATCAAGATGAGATAGTGATAATTCATTCCAAATTATATTATTATCTTTCAGCTGCTTTTCATCTCCCCCTAATGTTGGGAATGTTGTTTCAACAAAATGACAATCACCAAATCGAGCTGTAAATAAATCACCTGTTGATGGCTCTAAACACTTAATGATCGATGGTGATTCATACCCAACATATATTCCTAACCTCCTTTGAGGTCCCATCTTTGTTCGTTGTGGTGGAGCGATAGGAACATATACGGCACAACCAAAAATCCTTAGATGGGAAATATCTGGTTCCTGACCAAAAACCAACTTTAATGGGGAGGAAGTGTGATAACTCGTTGGCCTGATGCGAATTAGTGTTGTTGCATGTAAAATTGCATGCCCCCAAGCAGATGCTGGTAGTTTTGATGTCATAATCATTGGTCTTGCAACCATTTGAAGTCGCTTGATAAGCGATTCAGCAAGTCCATTTTGCGTATGTACATGAGGTACTGGATGCTCTACACTTATGCCAATAGACATGCAGTAATCATTGAAGGTTTGGGATGTAAATTCCCCAGCATTGTCCAACCGAATTTTCTTTATGGGATAATCAGGAAAATGTGCTCTTAACCTTATTAATTGAGCAAGTAGTCATGCAAATGCCATATTACGACTTGATAGTAAACTCACATGTGACCATCTAGTTGATGCATCAATTAAGACCATAAAGTATCTAAATGGTCCACTGGGAGGGTGTATAGGTCCACATATATCCCCATGTATTCTTTCTAAAAAACTCAAGGATTCTGTCCCTACCTTAACAGGTGATGGGCGAGTGATTAACTTCCCTTGTGAGCATGCAACACATGTAATATCCTTAGATTGAAGAATCTTCTGGTTCTTCAAAGAATGACCACATGAATTTTCTATAATTTTTCGCATCATTATTGATCCGGGATGGCCTAACCGGTCATGCCAAATGATAAAATTTTCTCGATCCATAAACTTTTGGTTTATGATTGCATTTGATTCAACTGCACCAATTTTGGTACAATACAAACCAGAGGCAAATGCGTGTAACTTCTCTAATATATGTTTTTTTCCCGAAATAATATTTGTGATTTGAAGGTACTCATCATGTCCTTCACATGTAGTCTCAAGGTGATATCCATTTAGACGAATATCTTTAAAGCTTATCAGATTTCTTTGAGACAATGGAGAAAATAAGGCATTGTTAATTTTGAGCAAAGTTCCACTTTGTAGAACTACATATGCTTCTCCAAAGCCTTCAATTAATTTTGTTTTACCAGATATAGTACCAACGCTTGCCTCTTTCATTGTTAAACTAGAGAAATAATCCTTTTTCTTTAGGATTGTATGTGTAGTAGCACTGTCTATTAGACATACATCTTCACCATTAATATGAAGTTTAGTTGAACACTCCATATGCTTCAAAACAAAACAAAACTTCATAAATAAAAGTATAATATGGTTCAAACATAATAATTCCATAAAGTGCCCCAAAACACTTCAAAACAAAACATAACAAAATCCCAAACAAAATGTCTTAATAAAACATCAAGGAAATAGCATAATTTTAAATATAATCATTCACGCATAGGGAAAATTGCAAGCATCCAACTGGTTTGTATCAGCCACGATATCACCAGAATCCAAATTAGCTTGCTCGATAAGGAAATCATCATAATCCAGATTAGTTGCATTAGTATGGTCTTTTTCACCACTTGGGACATCAACATTCCCTTCTTCATATGTGAAATTTGTTTCTATTCCTTTTTGTTTGTCTTTTATAGATTGTTAGTAAAGCTCTACCAAGTGTCTGGCTGTACGACATGTACCAGCCCAGTGGTTGTTACCACCACATCGATAGCATGCATTCGATGAGGTTCCACCTTTCCTTTTACCTCTTTCATCATTGGATTTCTTTTCATTATCATGCAACTTCTGGTGGGTTCTTCTATTTTTTAATTGAACACCATGATAATTACCCCGACCATATGCACGTCCACGACCACGTCCATGACCACGACTACGACCATGACCACGCCCACGTTGATAGCCACGACCACGTCCGTGACTTCCACTTTGGTCATTATATGTTGCTACATTCACTTCTGGGAATGGGGTTGTACCAACCAGACGAGTTTCATGGTTTTTCATTAGTAGCTCATTATTTTGCTCAGCCACCAGCAAACATGATATTAAGTCACTGTATTTGGTGAAGCCCCTTTCACGATATTGTTGTTGCAAGACAATGTTTGAGGCGTGAAAGGTGGAGAATGTTTTTTTCCAACATCTCCTTATCAGTAATATTATCACCACATAAAATCAATTGTGACGTGATTCTAAACATTGCTGAGTTATACTCACTTATAGACTTAAAGTCTTGCAACCTTAAATTAATCCATTCATAACGAGGAACTCTTGGTAATATTACTGTTTTCTGATGGTCATACCTTTCTTTTAAATTGGTCCATAAGACGAGTGATCTTTGATAGTGAGATATTCATTTTTTAATGACTCATGAATATGGTGGCGTAAGAAAATCATCGCCTTTGCTTTATCTTGGGTACTTGTTTTATTTCCTTCTTTAATTGTGTCCCCAAGGTTATTGCCATTTAGATGAATTTCAGCATCCAAAGCTCATGACAAATAATTTTTCCCAGTGATGTCCAAAGCCATAAACTCAAGCTTTGCAAGGTTCGACATGATTAACTATATTAAAGAAATACGCATAGATTAATGCATGTTATCCAAATTATAATCAAATAAAATTTAGTAACCATTATTGACTATAAAATAAAACAAGACTAACAAAATGATAATGTATTTAGGCATTACCAATATAAAGTTTGTTTACATATATTTATTATATGATATGTCCATGCATATATAGATATTAGGTTAGTTAATAGATGGAAGAGGCCAATAATTTGAAATACATATACTTTTTACTTCGTCAAAATTTGCCGCTAAACAGTGATATACTAATATTGCATTGTGATAACATAATAAACAATTGCATATAGTTTATAGTTTAATAGTGGAGGGTTCAAATGAGAAGAATTTTTTTGTAAGAAGAAAAAAGAAGAAGTTTCAACCAATAAGAATGCTTCATTTTAGTTCATTTAATATTTGTAGTTAATTTTAATATAAGGGTATATTGGTAAACTTACATAAATCATTAATTTGTATTCTTCCACTTTAATAACTAGCTAAATTAAATTTGTAACTCCTTTTCAAAATATATATTTTTTCCAAATTAAAAAAACAACTTAATTTAAAGTGTAGAATAAATTACTAGTTGTGTAGGATAAATTACCAGTTGTGTAGGATATATTTCGAGGTGTGTAGGATAAATTTCGACTGTGTAGGATAAACTTCTATAATGTGTAGGGTATATGTAGGAAAATTTTGATATGTGTAGGTTTTGTAGATTATATGTAGGATAATTAATGATTAGTTGACTAATTAATTAAATAGAGAAAAATTAATGATATGAGTTATAAATGAAATAGCATTTTACTAATATGCCCTTTCTTCTTTTTCTTCTCACATTAAATTTGTTCTCAAATGAACCTTCCCCTATATAAGCAAGTAAATATAATCTGGTAATCAACGAACATGTAACCAGTAATGAAATACTAAATTATACAACAAGTGAATTTTATTTATTTATTTATTTTTTGTATGTTTTACCAACTTATAATAAATCCAAACAAATAAATATGTAAATTACAATACTTAATATAATTAGTTCTATAAGCCTAACAAAACTCATCGGATTATAATAAACTGTCATTTATCATATCTTAATTTTATCTCATAATAATTGGCATAAAAGGAATTTTAAAAGAGACAAGCAAGCCCAAGGGTTAAAGTCCAATTTTATCAAATATATTGCCGTTTAATAAAACTCTTAGAATTCATTAAAACAAAACTTTTGATTGTGAAAGATGGAATAAAGTTCTATGGTTTGACATTAAAAGGAAACAGAAAACTGTTCTCACCTCCCTCTCTTTTTTTTTATTAAGCAAAAAGGTATAATAAATAAGATATATCATAATGGACCTTTGAACAAAACATTTTATGTGTTTTGATTCTTGATTTAATCTGTCCGTAAGGTCCATAAGGCATCAACATACCGAAAGTATTATTAACTAGTTTAAATGACAAAATGAGTTTTATCATCAATTATAAAGATATGGAATATATTTTCCACTCAATATCTATAATAAAATATAATGAGATAATCACCATCCTTTCTGTTTATAAGAAACATGAATCAACATTCCTTTTTATTGTGAATTTGTATAAATATATTAGTAATTAGTAAACAATAAATATAAGTATCCAGACTTGTATAATAAGTAAACTTGTGAATTATTTTATGAGATTTATGAGAGAACAAAATAAATCTATGAACATAGCATTGTATGAATTGCAATATACGCTTAAGAGAATGAAGAACAATGAAAGTTAATTTACCTTGTGATAATACGATCCAACTCCAAACGCAAGTCGTGCTGATAACGTGTTTTAAACAAGTAGCCTATTAGAGATGAGAAAGAGAGATTGGGAAATGGATATTTTATTGATATCTAGAATGGATCATATAAGCCTTTATTTATAGGCGTAAGAGAAAAGAGTTAAGTACATGATAAGTCATAATAATAATGATGAATTCTAATGGATAGTCACACCATAAATGGATAATAATTCATAAAAAAAAAGGAAAAAGGAAAAAATGTTTGATTTGTTTGGGGTACATTGGGGCTTGGGCAAACATAAATACCAAATGTATGTGCAGGTGATACTCGATAGTGTTCTCTTAGACTATGGGGTATGGGGCTTGGGTTTGGGCGTGACCCTTGGGGCTTGGTTTTGAAGCCGGGTGTGGGGCGGGCTAGTAAGGTGACATGGCAGGCTCTTAATGACCAAACCAAACTCATGCCCCCAACCCAAGCCCCACCATACCCCATGGACGTGGATTTGGGTTTGTTTTCCACGTGTCAACTCATGCCCTCAAACCCACGCCCACCATACCCCATGGTCTTATATTTATCTTCTTATTTGTCTGGTTATAACTTGGAACCACAATTATCAACGACAAGTTCACCGCCATTGCTCGGAGCTCCGGCCATTTATCATCGGAGAATCCTCTCTCATGTGGTTGTTTTGCCAGCCTCCTCGAACCATCCAGCAATTTCGCAACCGACACCACCACCCATCTCCACCTCAATCCCACACGCGCCACCCCACCTCCGTCACGCTCCGCCCCTCCACCACCATCAACACCAACCACCTTATCCAATCCCTCTGTAACAAAGGTCACATCAAACAAGCCATTCAAGTTCTCACTCAAGAACCCAACCCAACTCAACGCACTTATGAACTCTTAATTATCTCATGCGCCGTTGCAAATTCGTTCCCCGACGCCGTTACCGTTAACCGCCGCCTTATCGATAATGGGTTCGATGAGGATCCCTTTTTGGCTACCAAACTTATCGATATGTATTCGAATTTGGGGTCAATTGAATATGCACGAAAGGTGTTTGATGAAATGCCCAACAGAACTATATATGTTTACAATGCGTTTTTTCGGGCGCTCACGATTGCTGATCATGGGTTAGATGTGTTTGGTGTCTTTTGTTATATGAATGCCGATGGGATTAAACCGGATAGGTTTACTTATACTTATGTTCTCAAGGCATGTGTTGCGTCGGATAGTTCGGTTTCACTGTTACCGAAAGGAAAAGAGATTCATGCTCATGTTTTGAGACATGGGTTTGAGATTAATGTTCATGTTATGACTACTTTGGTTGACATGTATGCTAGGTTTGGGTGTGTGTCGCAAGCGGGCTATGTTTTTAACCAAATGGTTTCGAAGAATGTGGTTTCTTGGAGTGCTATGATTGCGTGTTATGCAAAAAACGGGAGGCCATTTGATGCACTCCAACTGTTTGGTGAAATGATGCTTGAAGTTCATGATTCAACACCAAATGCAGTGACAATGGTTAGTGTTCTTCAAGCATGCGGTGCACTTGCAGCTTTAGAGCAAGGAAGGTTATTGCACGCTTACATCCTACGAAGAGGTCTCGATTCAGTTTTGCCGGTTCTAGCATCTCTGATTACTATGTATGCGAGATGTGGTGATCTTGAAGTTGGAAAACGGGTTTTCGATCAAATGATTAAACGCGATGTTGTGTCATGGAATGCTATGATTTCAAGTTATGGAATGCATGGATTTGGTGAAAGGGCGATTAAAGTTTACAATGAAATGGTATCAAACAAGATTGCTCCGAGTCCTATAACATTTGTGAGTCTTCTTGGTGCTTGTAGCCATTCGGGTCTTGTGGACGAAGGGAAAAACTTGTTTGAATCCATAACTCGAGATCATAACATGCGTTTAACCGTGGAGCATTACGCTTGTATGGTGGATCTTTTGGGTCGGGCCAATAGATTAGACGAGGCAGCTAAGATAATACAAGATATGAGAATTGAACCTGGCCCTAAAGTTTGGGGTTCACTTCTTGGATCATGTAGGATTCATTGCAATGTTGAACTAGCCGAGAGGGCAAGCAAGCGGCTTTTTGAGCTTGAACCCACAAACGCGGGGAATTATGTACTTTTAGCCGAGATTTACGCAGAGGCTCAATTGTGGGATGAAGTATCAAAGGTGAAGAATCTTTTACAAACTCGAGGGCTTCAAAAGAAATCCGGATGTAGTTGGATTGAAGTGAACAAGAAAATATACTCGTTTGAATCGGTTGATGAGTTTAATCCTCACGTTGAACAGCTCCACGCGTTTTTACTCAAATTATCAACGGAGATGAAGGAACACGGGTACCAGCCCAAGACTAAAGTCGTGTTGTATGATGTCGGTGAGATGGAAAAAGAGCGGATTTTATTGGGTCATAGTGAGAAACTGGCGGTTGCGTTCGGGTTGATTAATAGTTCTAAAGGAGAGACAATTAGGATCACGAAGAATTTACGGTTATGTGAAGATTGTCATTCAGTTACAAAGTTTGTGTCTAAGTTTGCAGATAGAGAGATTTTGGTACGTGATGTGAACCGCATACATCGTTTTAAAGACGGGGTTTGTTCGTGTGGGGATTATTGGTAATGTTTGTAAGCATACTTGACTCCTAATCTTTATAATCAACAAGGGTTCTTTGTCCCAAATGGTTATACATGCATGGTTTCTTGTTGATTAAGATAAATGATGAACGTCTCTTCCAAATGTTTTCAGTTATGATTAGTAAGTAAAGATGACAGATCAGTAAATATTGTAAATTTGGTTAACCAGTATGAATAAAAGAATACAGATTACATTTATCTTTTTAGTATAGTATACCAGGATGTGTTCAAGCAAATGCTTTTCTTGTTTACTGCACGATCAGAGAGCTGTCTTGCTTCATTTTGAGTAAATTGCTCTCTATGTTCCTTAACACGGGTTTGTAGCTGCAATTATTGACCAGCATATGAACATAAGTTGATTCGCGAACTAATGTTACATGATTTTGTTGGTAAAAGGGAAATAACAGAAAATGACAAATGAGTGGTTAGTGTAATGGGTCAAAACGGGTAACTTTGAGTATGCTTTGGGTCACACGGGCCCAGAAGCCCTTTTTTGTCTTCTCTTTTCTTGAATTTTAAAAACTATGTTTTAAATACTAGAGTAAAATGCCATTTTCGTCCCCGAAGTTTGGCTAGTTTGCGACTTTTGTCCAAAGGTTTGTTTTTCCGCATCTGGATCCAAAAGGTTTGAAATCTTGTCATCATCCAAAAGAGTAAAATTGCCCTTTAAGTTGGGAAAAAGATAGAAATATCCCTGACTTAACGGAGAAAAAATGGATGGAGTTAAGAGCCGGATGAAAATGGCAAGATTTCAAACCTTCTGGATCCAGATGCGGAAAAACAAACCTTTGGACGAAAGTCGCAAAACTAGCCACACCTCATGGACGAAAATGGCATTTTACCCTAAATACTATTTAATTTTTTTTGTTAAGGTAATGATTGAAATTCTAAAATATAAATATTTAGGTAGCTCTATGCATTGTGACTACAAGTAGGGTGACTTACTGACTTTTGACGTGTTTTCATTTTAGCTACACCTTTTAATTAACCCGGTTGACCCGTTAGAGGCAAAGTATAACTCAGACTGACATGTTTATCCATAAACGTGTCTAAATTGCCACCTCTGGTGAATAACAAGTATGAAGAGAGAACCGTACAGGCGAGCAAGGCCGTTGTAGGCATGAACCGCTTGTTGGAGCTGAGCTGAGAGCTGCAAAACCTCTGCAGATAGTGTCTCAGCCTTGCTTTGTTCTTTAGCTAGTTGACCCTGCATCCAAGTAGATATTATTTTAATAATAATCTAACTTTCTTTTAATGAATTAGGAGGTTTTATGCAGTAAAACTACCTTTAGCAACATTTAACCCATTTGACTTGAGAAGATTATAGGACTAACCTTTAGGGATACAACTTCAGCAGTATAAGCCTGAGATATCTCACCCACTCCGTTATTTGACTCCAAATTACGTTTGTGACCCTCACGATCATTGATGATAGACATGCTAGCTTGTTCTGTTCTTAATTTATCCAACATAGTACGGAGCTCCTCATTTTGTTTCAGGCAATCTTTTACCTGCATAGATCAGTCGTAAGAGACGTTAGGTAATGTAGTTCACTCGTCACAACTTAAGCATTTTACCTTATTTTCCCACTGTGTGACCATGCCAGTTGCCTCTTGATAAGCTGATGATAAGTTAGAATTCTCCTCAAAGAGCCTTTCTATTTCAGAAGATTGGGAATCAATCTGCACACCCAAATAAACAAAAAATACATATATTATAGTTCATGCAGTGTAAACAATTTTACATAGTAAGTTAAAATGCGAACCTCTGACAGTAGCTTTTGTCTGCTGCTCTCCAATCTCTCGACAGCTACTGCCATATCATGCAACTGCTTCTCAAGTCTCTCTTTATCTTCCTACAATCAGCAGTTTACAGTCCATAACAGTTAAATACGTCTAACTGGTAATCGGGATTCAGAAGTAGAGGTGACAAGATGGGCGGGTTTGGTGATAGTTCAAAACAGGTTCGGATCAGAGCAACCCACTTAAGTGTGGTTCAAAACAGACTCCCGGTTTTGGGCTGACCTACTAACACTTTTTTTGTTCATTTTTTAGTAAAGTTATAAATAACTAAAGTATTAATTACGATTACAAAAAATACCATTCTTATAATAATAATCAAAACATGTGAACAAACCCATTAGAAAGGTTTACCCATTAGCTTGTTTCCATTTTAGCTAATGTTTTTATTAGATCCTCTTCAGATAGAACATAATCTAAATTGGCCAATTAACGAGTAACCGGGTCGAAACTAACCCTTCTAGTTGTGCAAATATAATTGTACCAATAATGTGACCAGAAGCCACATGACATTTCAAAATTTTAGAGTATAGTACACGGATGGTCCTTGTGGTTTACCAAAATTTTGGATTTAGTCTCTAGCTCTCTAAAAGTACACGGATGGTCCCTGTGGTTCGCACTTTGTAACGCATTTAGTCCCAAGCCAACAAATTTAAAGGTTTTAGCAATGCGTTACAAAGTGCAAACCTGGGACCATCCATGTACTTTTGAAAAAAAAACGGGGACTAAATTCGTTACAAAGTGCAAACCATAGGGACCGTCCGTATACTATTGAAAAGCTAGGGACCAAATCCAAAATTTTGGTAAACCACAGGGACCATCTGTGTACTTTACTCAAAATTTTATTTTCAAGACACTAATCATTCAAGAATTTAACTGCTAAGATGAAACTATAACCCTTATTTTCCTCTGAAACTAGTAGGGTATCCGACTCTTTTTTAGAACATCGTCACTTCTGTTTTTCCCTTACCATTGTGAACTGGGCACCTCTTTCACTATTTCCTGCATTAAATGAGAAAAATTCAAAATAGAGAAAGTTAATAATAAACTTGAATACAAATATAAAAGTGATAAAATTGGGGACGTTACCTTATAAAATCAGATTTTTATATTGTTTAATTTTTTTGATAAATGGATTTAGACAAATGAAGATACCTAACAACGTAAGCTATTATCTTCTTTGCTATAGTTTTAGTAACTGTATTTTATTATAGGATTCACTGTACGTTGCATGATTAATTGTATGCAAAATCAAACTCTTTTAAGTAAAAAATAATTTCTTCTCACCTGGTTTGTTTTTACAAATATAAAAGGCCAAATCTGACCTACAAAAAATTTATAGTAAATTGTTTGTAAATTCTATTAAATTGACCTTAAACTCAGTCAACTCACTGGCACTTTGTACGAGTTTTTGGTAAACGTCTTATTATAAGCCTTTTGTAATATTCCTAGAAAGTAGCTCAAAGTTGACATTTCTAAAGGTATGCACTGCTGTAATAGTGCACCGGAAAAGCATTTTATTTTATTTTTTTTGTAAAACACAACCCCTGTTTTTCTTAGGTTAAGGATATATGATTCAAAAGTCTTTTATGTCCTCTTAGTTCTAGGTTATTGTAATTTAAGTATCGGATGGACTGTATAAAGCAATCAAGCCATTCTATACGATTAACCAGATATTTTTATAAACAAGTCTTACAGCCAAGTTTTATTTGGTTTAACTTGTGCATTCTGATACTTATACTATCAAATTGTGAACTTCTGTATTGACAGTTTTGGATCTTTCTGGTAAATATTATAACACTACATTGAGTAAAATGCCATTTCCGTCCCTAGAGGTTTGGCTACTTTTTGCGACTTTCATCCAAAGTTTTGTTTTTCCGCATCTGGATCCAAAATATTTGAAATCTTGCCATTTGCATCCGACTCTGACTATATTTCATATACAAGATTTTGTAGGTTACCTGAGGCCTCTCTGGACATGACCGCTAGCTTTTCTTCCAGTTCTTTTTTCTCAGAAAGGATGACAGATATCTTTAATTGCTCCTCAGCTAACTGTTGTTGCTCTTGCCGCCTTAACATTCCCTCTTGCCGCCTCAGCATTGACTCTTGCTATTTAACGATGAATAGTATTTATCAGAAATAATTTCCTTTTGTTCTTCTGTTCACTTTTTACAGGATATATATTACTTAAAAAGTTAAACACTCATTAGAACCTCCAGTTGGGACTTTAAATCGGCAAGCTCCTTCTCAATAGCTTGCATGTGATCTGGCAGGCCTCCCCTTGAGGCAATGGCACCAAGATCACCACTAATTGCCTGTTGTTGTAGTGAGTTTAACTCTGCTCTTAGTGCAGCTGCGTCTTCTTCAGCCTATATTAAGAAGTTTAAAGACAAATAAACGTATGGATTTCGGAATACATATGTGGAATATGACGATGTCGTCGGTTATTTACTCGATATTGCTCTTCTTCTGCTTCCTTTAGACGCTTTTTAAGTGCTCGAACCTGTGCTGAGAAATCCTCCTGAACAAAAACATATTTGTAGAAAAAATTTAGTATGTAACATTAATAAACTTTACTGCAATAAACAGAAAATCAAAGATCATTGTACCCTTGCAACAACTGCTGCATCCTTTTCCATAGCAACATCCTTAAGAGCTCTTCTCAATGAGGGTACAGTGTTTTGTTCCTAAAATTAACAGCTTGAAATTATAAAGATATTGAATCCAGATTATTACACAACACCAGGTGTCGACTGAAGATTGCATATAGAAGAAAACGATCTTAACTCTAAAGTTTAATAACCTAGTTCGCAACCCAAAAATAATGATAGTATGATACCGAAACCCTAGCTTCTTAAGATCAATGTTTCCTTCTAGATATGTGTTACAGCATTACTAAATTAGGGTTACAAAAACTATAGCATCCGTTTCAAGATATCAGGAGGAAGTTTTGCACTTCCATATTACAATGTTGAAATCCCAATTTCTTATGTTCAACAAGATGATAATCAACTGCATGATCCAACAAGAGACCAGTTATACATACCAGGTCATTCACCCGTTTATGAAGCATGTCATTCTCCGCTTTGTTAGAATGAAGCTGAAACACAAAGACGAGCATAATAGCGCTACATTAACATCATCAACCACAGTGTAAATAGATGCATAAACAACAAGAATGAATCAGAAACTTCTGAACCTCTAAGCTCAGCCTTTTATTCTCTTCATCCAGTTCCACATTCCTTTTCTGCAACTCCTGTATCTGTGATACCAATCCACTAATATCACTCTGCAACAAATCAACCAAACAATACATAAAATTAAAGATGATGAGAACATTAAACGAAATTCAGAACAATTTTGCCAATTGTTAGCGAAACTAAATCACATATTCAAAATCAATCAAAAAGAAAAAAAAAAACAAAACCTCAGAAATTCCGCTTCCGCTAGATGATTTCTTGATCCCGAACACCTCTGATTCAAATAACAAACACATAGATCCAATAAACATAATATACAATACGCAAACGATACACAAACTGATCAGAAAATACGATATACATGATACGTAAACTAACAATTAACAGAACCGTTACCCAGGGGCGGACCTATGTGGTTACTCGGGGGAGCGCCCGCTACCGCTAGGCGGGGAAAAATTTGACCTTTTTAGTGTAAATTTTGGAAAAATTTGACGTTTTTTCGATTTCGTTACCGCTTTTCTTATAAAACGTTACTGCTTGGCGTGGATCCTAGATCCGCCACTGCCGTTACCGCTAGGGTTTAGACGCAACATTAGATCCAAAATTCATAACATAGGATACACAAACTGATCAGAAAACACGATATACGATACGTTAACTAACAATTAACAGAACCGTTACCGCTAGGGTTTAGATGCAACATGAGATCCAAAATTCATAACATACGATACACAAACTGATCAGAAAACACGAAATACGATACATAAACTAACAATTAACAGAACCGTTACCGCTAGGGTTTGGAGGCAAGGTTAGATCAGGTCCAGATGAGGTTTTGCTTAACTTTTGAGCCGCTCTCTTCTGACGAATTTCTTCCAACTACAATAAACACGTTCTAACAATTTAATTGATCAGGAAAAAGTTAAATTACTTTTGATTCTTATGTGATTATTGAGAAGATGTTATGAATTTGGTTGTGAGAGTACCGTGCGTCGACCTAGAGATGCGTGATGCGACGCCATTGTAGAGAGAAACTCGGTTGAAGGTTTTTGGCTTGCCGTCGATAGCTACGACGGAGAAAGCAGGGTAAATGTGATGGTTTTGGATTGAATGTTTAAATGGAATGATTTTGTAAGTTTGAACAAATTGTCTGGGTGGTGTAGTCGGTTATCACGCTAGTCTCACACACTAGAGCTCCCCGGTTCGAACCCGGGCTCAGACATTATTTTCATTTCTCCTTTTTAACCTGTAAAGTCCATGTTTTCACCTTTTTATTTGTATTTTACTCTTTTTAACCTGTAACGTCTACGTTTACAAAACCTGATATAATTTTTAGCAGCGGAAATTTGACCCATATTCTTCTATTTTCGTAATCAGTTAATAATAGTCGAAATCGTGTCATAAACATTAAGGTGTTACACACTTTTTTTTTTGAAAGGCCAACGAAACTTTACTAAGACCATCCGTAGTGGGGCGTGATTTTTAAAAAAAATTGAAAAAAAAACGCCCTAAAACGCCCCCACCCCCACCACACTAGGCGTGATAAGGCGTTATTTTTGAAGAATTTGCAAAAGAGCGTTTTAAATAAAACGCTGAAATGGTTTACCCCTTTCTGCATGTGGCCAATGGAGTGTGAGGAGGACTTTGACTAGCCAATGAGGAGGACTTTGACCAGCCGCAACTATTTTCCTTTTTTTTTTTTAATAACTGGAAGGGGCATTATTAGGCATTATGCCCACTACACCACTTTTTGCTATAATGCCCCATGCTGACTGGGATGACACGTGTCGGATAATGCCCCATGGTGGGGGCATTATAACAATTTACCACTACACATGGTCTAATCAAAACCGGATGTTACGCACTTTTATTCTTGTTTAAAGAAAGTTCATCAATTATTGAATAGATCGTTAAATCAGTCAAACTAATTCATGGAATCGTTGAATTTGCTTCATCGACTCACTTCGATCTATTCAATGACTGGCGAAGATTGTTTCTTAAACATGATAGATGAGCAACAAACCAAGGAATCTTTTGAAGACATAAAAATAATTTGACGACGAAAAAACCAAAGAATCGGGAAAAAGAACAATTGACGAAAGCAATCATATAAAGCGATTAATAGATTGGTAAGAAATAAGGAACTTTGATGCTTAAAACATTGTTGCTGATTTTAGTGTCATCAAGATATTTTAACCTTTAGGGTGATTGTATTTACTTGTAATCCAAATGAGAAATCATTATAAATATTGATATGAGTTAGTAGGTTTGGTGTGCACGCTCATTCAATGGTATATGGCTTCGGTACTAAGGAACCTCTATCGCATCAATACCATGACGGGGTTCCATGAGGAACTGTCCCTTGGCGGGTCCAACGCAACACCCGGGTAGGGTCAAAGGGCTCGCCCCTTGTGGGGTCCAAAGGGAAACAAATTTGATTGGGGTTGCGCTGAAATGATTATCAAGAAATGTGAATGTCGATAACTACTTTGTAATGCGGAAACAATCTTGTAATTCGGTAGCAACCTTATACAACGATAGGAACCTTTAACTGCACATGTTACATCTACCAATCGAATAACTACCAATTGAAATATTGGTTGTTTCACCCCACTTAATGTGATGGTTTCAATCCTATATAAATGAGTAATTTGGTAAGATTTACAAACATCGAATTGCACTTCGATTTATCACTATTCAAACATCTTGTTCTTAGGTAAAATATTTATGTCTTATCCGATTAAGGATTCCGTATACTCGTGAAATACTTTAAGTTGAAAACAAGATTACGTAATTCAGAAAGTATCCAGCTCAATTACAAAATTTGCAAAAACTACACCCGCCATGTTCCTTCACCGTTTTGTGCCTCGTCGATGAAGTTGTTTAGAAGATTGAAAGGAAGTGCGGATATGAGAAAGGACCAGGTTTAGTTGGTTTTAGAAAGGATTGGGGAATAAACGAAGATGTTTTAACTTTAAAAGGGTATTTTTTTTTTTCCATTTTGGTTTTATAACATTCCAATTTCTTTTGACAAAGGTTTAGTTGGTTTATGGGTTGAGGAATAAGGAGATATGGAAAGTTTGTTTGAGAAGAAACTTAATGTGAGAAGAAAAAACATAATGGCAAACACAATAAATAGTTTATAACTCATCTCATTAACTATCTTCTTTCATTAAGTAGACAAAAACATTTTATCATACACATTTCAAAATTTATCATACACATAGCAAAATTTATCATATATTTTGTATATATTTTACACATATCAAAATTTATCATACGCTTTATACTACACATATCGGAATTGATTTTTATGTTTATATTACGCATATCAAAAATTGTTTTTTCACTGTAAATTAAGTTGTATTGAAAGAGTACATTTTATAAATGAGTTACAAGTTTAATTAGTTAGCTAATTTTAGATAATACAATAAATTAATTAAAATTATAAATTTATCTATATGCTCTTATAATACATTAATACACATATTAAATGGACCATTTTTACTAGTTTAAAACTTATTATTTTTATTCTTACAAAAATTTTCTTCTCATTTGAACCCAAAATAGAAAAATATGGTTTAACTTTTAAAAGGATAATTTTGTTATTTTTGTTTTGTAACATTCCAATTTCTTTTGACAAATATACTAGGGATGGATATTTTTTTTTTAATTATTTGTACCCTAAACTAGGGATGGACATTTTTTTAATTATTTGTATCCATACTGATTTTAGGTATTCGGTACTCGGTACATGTATTGGTACCTTGTTTTATTTATTTTTATATTCAGTATTTTGGGTATTGGTACGAATACGGGTAAAAACGAGCACTAGTACCGAACGGTATTTTTGGTTGGCTGGTCCAATATAGCCGTTGGGGCTAGCCGTTGCCAAACGGCTACTTTAATTAATTTTTTTACATATTAAACCAATCTAAATACCCACCAATTTTTAACATTTTTTACCACTTCTCTATTTTTTCTACCATATCTCTTTATTTCTTTTATAAAATCAACCCACAACATCCTACAATGCATCCTTTTAACCGAAGCTACGACCTAAAAGATATCTCTAAAAGAAAAACACGAATATATGAAACTTCTCGTCATGCCCGTTGATCACCTTACCGGCTCACAATTGGCAATGACGTCGGAAATGAAAGAAGAAATCATGAAAAAAATATAACATGGAGAAATCATGAAGTTTTTAATTTTTTAAAAAAATTATGTAGTTTTTTTAATTTTATTTGTAGTTTTCTAAAATATTATATGTAATTTTCTCTTCTATTTTAATTAGTGTGTTATTTTAATTAAATGAAATTTAAAATATAGTTTAAATAAAAAAAAAATTACATGGCTGGTCAGGCCAGCCGAAGCCACACCACACCACGCCCTTTATTTTTGAATATTACCTTAACTCACACTCGCCACGTATCGAGCAATGCCACCAATCCAAGCCCCTCGAAACCCTATTCTCTTATATACAACTTTTTGTGATGTGGAGGCGAATCAACCAGCCGTGACAAAGGACAAATTGATCACGTCAATCAACACTATGTATGCATATAAAGCCATGAGTCCATGACCCACGATCTCAGATTCCTTTTGACAGTCTGTTTTCTTCCTCCCACCCTCTGTCTCTTACATGTAATGCGTCGTCGTTTCTCTCACTTCCACCGCTTCTGAATCTCTCTCTATTCTATGGCTTCCCTCATTGAAGCTGGTTGGACGGTACGTCTTCTCATCTTCCTACATTTTCACCATTTTAATTCACTCACACTCGTTATTTTGCCCTAATTTGCTTTCATTAACAGATGCTTTTTAGTTCTTGTTACTTTTCCGATCAATTGCTTCATACGGCATTCACTTGTCATTACATTTGTATATAGTATTTCAAATCAATGAGCGGAATAACAACTTAGTGCTATTGTTTGTTTAACCGCTAAACCGAGGCATTGATTTATATCGAGACATTGATGATTGGTTTAATTTACTTTACTGTACACACCTTAAAACTAATTTTGACACCCTATATGACCCGTATAGGTGTATACTGGTACTATAAGATGCCTTTTACGACCCATATACACTTGTATAATACAAGCCTCTTATACGATCCATATACACTTATACGACCCATATCGCATACATGTCAAGGAATGTCAGCTTTGTCGTGTGATGTGAATGTATACGGCCCGAATACAAGTTGTATATATAGCAAGACCCAATGAAATAGGTGTAGGGAGATGATACTATGGAACATAAATGGATGCAATCATGAGAGGATGAGGAGTGAACTTGTTGTAGGATCAATAGGATTGAGAATTAGGGTTAAAGTGGTCATTCTGAGTGAAAAGTACTATGAAAAGTGAGAAAATGGAATAGTATATGTTGCTACACCTATCATTTCCCTTTTTTTTCATATAAAATGTTTAAGAAGAATTTGATGGTGAAGCTTGGTGGTCCCTACCGGTCCTCCCTGTATATTGTTAGATCCATGACTAATGTCAATTGAAAGTATGAAACAACTATGGACCATAGAATCTTTTGTAGTATAGTCGATTCATTTCTCGTCCACATTTTACTTCACAGTTCATGACGTTGTTTGCTTTAATGTGTATCGGGTCATGACAGTAAAAACAGAACATGTGATGTGTGAGAATCTTGTTATATGTCATATTTGTTCTATTTTTGGGCAGACCACAGAAGATGCATCTTCCTAAAATTCGCAAACAATCCAATGCCTTATGAATAATTTTTGTTCGGTGCCAAATACCTTATCTGAGTAAACTAATTTTCTACGACACACCCCTTGTGGTTATTTAAAACTCAAAACACTTTATTTTTTTATAGTTAACGTAAGCTTAATATGTTTTTGTACCTTAACTTTGTAATTTGTAACTAAAACTCAATTGCTGAAAGTGAATAGGAAATCACATACTGTAGACATGAGAATTTTAGCAGCTCATCATGAATTCCCCTTTTCATTTCTTGTTTAACGTAAACTTAAGATTATTGTGGATTAATAAGATGGGGATCGTTTTTGACTCGTCTTTTTTTATTTGTTTTTGCAGTACCTGATCACTCATTTTAGTGACTTTCAGCTGGCATGTGTGGGTAGCTTTTTTCTTCACGAATCTGTCTTCTTCTTATCAGGACTTCCTTTCGTATACATCGAAAGGGCAGGATGGCTCAAAAAGTACAAAATTCAGGTTATATATATTGCGTCTCATTTAGCTAATGTCATACATTACTGCATTTCGTATATGGAAATATTTATGCTTGTTTCTAGGGCTGCAAAAAAACCGAACGAACACGAACGTTTGTTAAGGAAATATATGTGTACACGAATTGTTCATGAACACTTACCGAACAAGATTTTTTGTCCGTGTTCGTTCGTTAAGGAGATGAACGTGTTCATGTTCGTTTGTTAATTTTAGACAACGGACGCAAACAAATTTTCATGAACACAAATGGAAACAAACAAACAAACACAAACAAGCGTTCATGAACAAAATTTATAAAAAGTGGGACTTATTAAATATTTTATATGCCGGAACTTTGAAGCATTTAACTAAAATATAAAAATTAAAAACACTAATGAACTATTGAACACAAACAAACATGTTACCGAACGTTCACGAACATAAATGAACGAACGTGACCTCTGTTCATGTTCGTTCATTTAACTAAACAGACAAAATTTCTTGTTCGTGTTCGTTCGTTTGTAGCCGTTCTTGTTTCTTCAACAATTGACATTTTGTTTGCAGGCGAAGAATAACACAACTGAAGCTCAAGAGAAATGTATTACTCGCCTACTGTTATATCATTTTTGTGTCAATCTACCTGTTATGCTTGCGTCCTATCCTGTATTCAGCTTCATGGGAATGAAAAGTAGCCTTCCGCTCCCATCCTGGTATTTACAAGTTCTTTATATACTAGCACGTTAGTTGTAGATTAGAGGTGTCAAAACGTCAGGCAAGGGTCAAAATGGTAATTTTATGCAGGTCAAAATGAGTCAGGCTGAACCTAAACAATGTTTGTCAACTTTTTTTTTAATTATTTGGAACCTGTAAAGGCCTTTGAAGTTTTAGTGTGCCTCCAGAAGGCTCATTTGATGTTCTTTTATACTTTCTTGAGTTGGTAAAATGGATGGGTCGGGTAATGGGTCAAAATGAGTCGAGTTGATCCAAAACACTTTTTGCTCTAGAAAATTGATTTCTGAGTAAAATGCCATTTTCGTCCCTGAGGTTTGGCCAGTTTTGCGGCGTTCGTCCAAAGGTTTGTTTTTCCGCATCGGAATCCAAAAGGTTTGAATCTTGCCATTTTCATCCGGCTTGTTAACTCCATCCATTTTTCTCCGTTAAGTCAGCGGTATTTCCGTCTTTTTTTTTGCTAACTTAAAGGGCAATTCGGTCTTTTTCACTTTATGAAAAAAAGACCGAATACCCTTGAAAAAGAACGAATTGCCCTTTAGGTTAACAAAGAAGACGGAAATACCCCCGAACGTAGAAAAATGGATGGAGTTAACGAGCCTGATGAAAATGGCAAGATTTCAAACCTTTTGGATCTAGATGCGGAAAAACAAACCTTTGGACGAAAGTTGCAAAACTGGCCAAACCTCAGGGACGAAAATGGCATTTTACACTTGATTTTTTTAAACTCAAGTAGTGTCAAGTATGATAAAAAAACTGTAGTTTTCCATTAGTAATCCATTTATAAGTAAATAACCCGAAACTGCCACCTCTATTGTGGATCTTTGTTTGTACCTCTGGAAATTATATTTTTTTTTTGTTCTGTATACTTAAATAGAAGTTGGTCTTATTTTTTTTTGGGACACTTTATTTTTGCTTTTTTCATCTACGTAAGTGATTCATTTACCTTTTAACTTTGCAGGAAAGTGATCTCAACTCAGATACTATTCTACTTCATTGTGGAAGATTTCATATTTTACTGGGGACACAGGATTTTACATACCAAATGGCTGTACAAGCATGTCCATAGCGTCCATCATGAGTACGTTAAGGCACCCAGTGGCAGGAGGGGTGGGTTGGGTAACAGGCCTAAACGGGTTGAGTTGCACAAGCACTTTCTTTTGTCCATTTTCAGCTTCCATAAATAGTTAATGTGTTAAGACATGTTTACAATAAACAATTATGTTCAATAATAATCTAAAGAGTAAAGTACACGTTGGGGATTTAGTCACTGAACGTTGGGGATTAAATGCGTTACAAAGTGCAAACCACAGGGACCATCCATGTACTTTGGGCAAAAGTTGGGGACTAAATACGTTACAAAGTGCAAATCACATGGACCATCCATGTACTTTTGGCAAAACTAGGGACGAAATTCAAAATTTTGGTTAACCACAGGGACCATCCATGTAGTTTACTCTTTTTTTTTTTTTTTTTTTTTAATTTGTCCCGCTTGAGATAAAACACAATCAGATTGACCGACTCTATGTTATGTGTATTTACTTTACGTGTGGTATAATTACAGGTATGCGACACCTTTTGGATTGACTTCTGAATATGCTCACCCAGCTGAAATATTGTTCCTCGGATTTGCCACTATTTTCGGTCCTGCCATCACGGGACCTCATCTTATAACTCTTTGGTTGTGGATGGTAGTTAGAGTTCTGGAAACGGTCGAGGCACATTGCGGTTACCATTTCCCGTGGAGCCCCTCAAATTTTCTTCCGTTATATGGAGGGTTAGTAATTTAAAATGCATAAGTTAAATACATCGTTCATTTTAAGAAAAAATATCGCTTGACAAATTTCTATTTTTGTTTAAATTTTTCAGCTCTGATTTTCATGATTATCATCACCGACTGATTTATACCAAATCGGGCAACTACGCGTCAACTTTTGTCTACATGGACTGGTAAGAATTTAAAATAGCTTCTTTTACTTTAGATTGTAACCATGGTGATGGTTATCTTATTGTTTCGACTTGAAGTTGCAGTAATTTGTGTTATAAGTTTAAATAAACACGACTGACTTTGAATTATCAAAGGGTAAAATAAAATTACCTATTCACACATCTCTAACTTTTTTTGACCAAGTTATAGGCCACCCAATTATGTATTCAATTTTGTTTATACCAAATCTGGCCGAAAACATGCTTGATGACGAAAATGCCCTTATATCTTAGGAAAAGACGATAATGCCAATGTGTCAAGTTATGACAAAAACCTAACACAGAATTTGTAAACTGGTTGGAGTCAATTTTGTGTCGTTGGGTTCGCAGGGTGACCCATTAAACTCGCATATTTTATAAATTCATTAAAGAAATGTGTTTTATGTAATAACTTAAACTGATCGGGTATTTATGCCAAAATTTAAAAGAAAAATGAACACCAGAATCAATAGTTGTATAAATTTATTAAAAATGTGTTCTATGATAAATGTGTTCTATGTAATTATTTAAACTGATCGGGTATTTATGCCAAAATTTAAATGATAAATGAACATCCAAATTTATAGTTGTGATAGTTAGATTAAAACTAAAGGAATGAGAGCAATTAATGATGCTAATCTTTGCAACTCGATTTTATGTTTATATTGTATAATTTTTTTTTTGATCTTTTTGTCAGGATATTCGGCACAGACCATGGTTACAGAAAATTGAAAGCACTGAAAAATGAAGAGGTAGCTGATATTAAGGCCATCTGACAACACCAACTAAAACATGATTTTGGACCGAATCGGGTTGTTTCAAGAAAAAGGTAATCGTTTTATAGATTTGTTGGTTACTGTTGTAGATTCAACAACTTCTAAATTTCAGGTGTGGTGTTTTTAGTTTCTTTTACATGCGCTATGAAACTACTTCAAAGTCTAGAGGTGACAATTTTGGTATTTGACTCGTATAAAAAAGTCAAATAGGTCAACCTGATCCAATACAACCCCCTATTTGATCCACCTTTTGACCTATTATTCAATTCAATTTTGACTCAACCGTCTTGTACCTCTACTTATGATTTCAAGATTGTTTGAATATAATTATGGGTGTTGACTTCTTTTGGTTCCTTCAAATGGTTATTGGGAGGGCGGCTCCTGTACAAGAGGCTTCTCTTGTACGAAGCATGCGTGACAAAATCAGCCATTGATCAATGTCACCCAATATCAATGGCTGAAAATTAGGCCGTGGCAACTTGGTAAATCTCAGGTTCAAACAATTCACCGTTAATGTATTATGCTATAGGGTGTGGTCATGACCCTTATGACCACCATTACCCTCTATGTCAGCGCCATGACACCTCACTCTCATCCACCATCCTATATGGTGTGGTCATGACCCAAACCACAATCCCCATTTTTTTTAAAATTTATTGTGTAAAAACCGAAACCGGTTTTTTTAACCGGTTTTATAACCGACCCGAACCGCCGGTTGTAGACCGGTTAGGGATATTTATCTTCAAAACCGGTTTTAAAACCGAAACCGGTTATAAAAAAAACGGTTTAAACCGGTAAAAAAACCGGTTTTTGTTTTTGATGAAAAAAAGCGGTTCGGTTAATAACCGGAACCGGTTTTTGAAAAAAAAAAAAACGATTTGTACACCTCTATGTGGTCATGACCCTTAAGACCACCATTACCCTCTATGTCAGGGCCATGTCACGTCACTCTCATCCACCATCCTATATGGTGTGGTCATGACCCAAACCACAATCCTCATTTTTTTTAAAATTTATTTTGTGTAAAATATATTTAACTAATTAAGAAAAGGGAGGTGCATGGTTGTCATGGTGGCTCTTAAGAGGAGTGGTGTAGCACCTCATCCACCATCCTCTAGGTGGCAATCGATGACCCATCCCATGCCCCCATACCCTTTAGCCTTAACGCGCATTTAATTCTCTTTAATTCACCTAATGCTATAGTTTTCTTCAAAGAAATTTATAAGATTTTGAATACCCGTTATGTGGTTAAATGATTTCATTATAGTATGTGAAACCAAACTAAGTGATTACGCAATTAAGTAACAATATTAGACTATGTATTATTACGTGACTACGTGATTTTGAATACTCATTTCGTGATTACGTAATTTTATTATAGTATTTTATGGGAAACCACACTGAGTGATTACGTAATTACGTTAAAACAAAACATGTAATGCATAATATTTCATATGGAATAACCTTCTGGGGTAGCCCAGTTGGCCAGCCTCACCCAGACCCTTCTTGAGGTCACCGGTTCGATTCCCGGCAATGCCCTTATGGGGTGTTGGGGCTCTTCACCGTGGGTAATCACCGCCAGGCAGCTATGGGGCTAGGCTAGCTTGCGGAGTTGCAATACTCCGGCGGATGGGAGGTCCGTGCAACTACCCCCCCCCCCCCCCCCTAATATTTCATATGGAATACCTAATATTTAAGGTCTAATCACATAATAAAGCATAACCAATCAAGTTCTTATTATTGAATGTGTAATCACGTAATGGATTTATATTGAATGTGTAATCACGTGATGATTTATGTTGAATGTGTAATCACGTAATGGGTATTTAAAATCATGTAGTCATGTGCTGAGTATTCAAAATCACGTAATGGACTGATGGGTATTTGAAATCCTATATTTTTTTTAGAAAACTATAGCAATAGGGTGCTCGAATTAAAGAGAATGAAATGTCCGTATGAAAAAAGTTATAGCCGTTTGAAAATCAAGGAAGAAAGTTGTTCAAGTGAGAAAAAACTAAATTAACCATATTTGACTCAAAACTACAAAATTGAATAGTGAATCCAAAACAACCAAAACTTTAAATTAATATATAGGAAATAATAGATATTACAGTCCCAAATGTTTTAGAGCACTCGGTGTGGGGACGTCGCAGCCACGTCCAGGCCCGGCGTCGGCCATCCTCCCATTTCCCCTGCTTCGTCCGCGTCCTCTTCGTCTTGCTCAAGCCGCTCAAGACGGTCCACCCCTTTCTCACACACAATACATACAACACATATATATACATATATAGGCCCATCCTCCATTTCCTTGGTTCCATCCTTTGAGGGGCATCCTCCAAGGACTATGACTGACGCTGAGGTGGAAGGCCATCCTTCAAGGACTACCCTCCTCCCATACCGAGTATCCTTAGTTGCCTCCCACAGTCCCACTTCATCTCAAAGTTGTTGATAAAAATGTTTTACTTGGCATTTATGACTTCTAAGTCTTGTTGATAAAAATATTTTGCCGGTGGTCCAAAAGCGGTGGTAACGAAGGTGGTCGTTGGATATTGATTGTTGGTACATGGTCGTTTTATATGTAGTCAAGTCATCAGTTGTACCATTTCGGGTAAAAATGTAATCACCTGTCTTCATAGCCTATTCATTCTGACCCTTTGTTCTAGAATGAGAAGCCTATAGTAACCCAAAGCTCGACAAAACAACCCAAATCAACGTATTTCAATGACTTTGGATCAAGTATCGGATCAAGACCAGCTCAAGGTGCTTATCGAAACCTCGAGTCATTTGCTGACTATTTTTGTACCAAACCAGACAGACCAACGACAACCAGGGTCATATACAAAATATGAATCTATGATAAACATAAAGATTAAACAATTTTGGTTGAATTTCAACGAAATATAAAATTTAAAATCACACAAGTATTTCATTATTGCAAGATATTAAAACCCTTAAACCATACCAAAATATAAAAGTAAAAGTCACCCAATTATTTCATATTGCATGCAAGGCCTAAGCTTGATCGTTGTAACATTCTCTTTCTCCACTTGTACAATGTCACAACATTCTCTCCTCCTTCCCTCCTGAAATAATCATATAGATCAAGTCAACATATTTTGGTTTCTAGATTTTCAAAACCGATCAGTTTTTATTATAAACAAAAGAACCAATATGTTAAGCTTACCCTTTCAAGTCTCGTCACTGGTGATATCACGAGAATCTTCTCCACAACATTAGCCGATCGACTCCGGCTCATCAAACAAGGAGGCAACCGCCGTGGAAATCTTTGAACATAGCTCGTCACCACCTGCTGCCGCTCGCCTCCACCAGGATATTCCTCCACAGAATCTAAGTAAAAATAGTGAGGAATATCACAAGGATTCTTGCTAAGACCCCTAGTGTTCATCATGAAAGCCGGCTTAGCCCCTTTTCGCCATTCAGCAAACGTCTGTATTGGTACTTGTAAAAGGCTAGGCGCTAGGACTTTTTCGTATATATGCACCGAGTAGCCCCAAGACAAGGCGAAACTCCAGTTCTTGGGGTGGTTGTAGCATATGCTTTGTTGGAGGAGCCGTGACTGGTCGGCTTTTGCGGATTTCATTAAATGGTCTAGTGACCGAGGGCGGTCCATAGCGGGAAATATCGGCTCAACCATGTCAAGGTGGTGGAGAGAGACCAAAGGAGTCTGTGGGTGTGCTGATAAAAGTCCTGATATGTCTCCGTGTAGATCAATCTGCTCAAAAAGGGTTTCTATTAGGTTGTTGCCCGTTTGTCATATATCTCGATGTAAATTCATAACACGTTTCAACTAATAGCAAAATAAGTTTATATCGAACACTAATTAATGGTAGATCTATTAGTTCAGTATAAACAGTAACAAAACAAATATTAGTTTTCCTTTTTCAAAATAAAGTATAAAATATAAGACTATCTCAAATGCTTTGAACGTTGTTTTCAACCCTTCCCTTTGTCCGCTTCTATGTCATCTTAAAAATATACATATCTCCAACACAATGTCTTCTCTCATCCCTCTGAACTCTCATTTCACAAAATTCTACAGTTTGTATGTTGGAGATAGACGCCTAATGTATTTATTATTAAAATTAAAAAATATTTTTATTGTGGTTAAAAAAATTAATGTTAAGTTATGTGGATGTATTATGGTACCATGTGTTATACGGGTTACACAAAGTTAATTATACTATTTATCAATGTTTACGTATGACTTTGAAATGAAATAAACGTTCCATTACCTATGTAAAGATGAAATTACAATCTAAAAAAATGAAGTAAAGAAAATTTAGATAAATTATTGCAGAAAATATGAATTATGCTATATTACGATCTAAAATTTATATTATTCTGTTTTGTAATCAGCTAATTTGTAAAATAAATATAAATAAAAATGAGATAATCACTATGTCTTACCTTTATTACTTAATAAATTCTTACGTGCATTTATTGGACATATAAAAATCATTATAATTATAATGTATAAGGTCAAATACAAAGTTTTCTAAAAATAAGAAGCCATAAGAAAAGTATCAAACAGACCCCAATTGACCTCATTCAAGTGACGTTGGAACCGTGATCTCATCATAATGTAAAGAGTCAAATACAAAGTTTTCAAAAAATAAGAAGTCATAAAAAAAGTGTCAAACGGACTCCGATTGACCTCATTCAAGCGACATTGGAACCGTCTCATCGAACTCTACGGTGTAAGATGTTTAGCTTGTAGATTTTAAACTTTTCGTTTACATGATCGTGTCTTTTTCGTGACTCATTATGTCTTTTTTCTTCGACATTGTGTTATATTTTGCTCGACATTGTGTTATATTTTGTGATCTATTGTGTCTTTGTACACTTCTTATTTTTAGGAGCCTTTATAGAATAACTTTTATAAATCTGAATTTCTATTTCTATAAAATAAAACTCAATTATACCACGTTATAATTCCAATAAAAAGATTTAACTTATTGTATGTTCTCTTATATTTATGTGAGTGGGTTAGTTATATTATAAAGAATGGTTGTGAGAGTTTTTTGTGTGGTTACTATTCATCTATAAAATATTTATCTGTAAATATATGGGAAACACCGTTCACCCCTTATATTTTTTAATATTTTTAAAGATGGTTGTGAGTGAAGGAGAGAGGAAATGTAACAATAAAGGTATAAAAATATTATTTAATCGAAAATGAGAGAGAAAAAATAGTGATTTTTAGTGTAATTATATGAATATGGATAAAGAATCGATTCTGAATGCTCTAACTAACAAATTTGTAAAACTTTGATGATCCCACAAAAACCATTATATTTCTGGACTTATATTGAATACCTTTTGAGATTTTATAAACCAAATATGATTATTTTGACAATTGTAGAAAAATAAAATAAAAATTAACAAAGCATAATCAAATTTACCTGATGAAAACCTTTCACTTGAGTAAGTGAAACCCCCAAATCAGCCACACAAGACTGCAAGATATGGTCACCAGCAACAAAATATTTGTACCTCTCTAAACACACATCTAAATTCTTGGCCAAAATGTTAGCAAGAGGGTAACTAAAAACCAATCCAGCACCACCAAATCCCATCACAAATGAAAATAGACTATTAGATATAATACTTTCTGCATTCATACCAACATAATAGTAACCATTGTGATCATACTTATTCAACACATCCACCAAGTTATCCAAAAAGAATATGGTGTCATCATCCCCCATCACATACCACCTCACACCTTTGTTCTCCGCGTTGAATGTCTCTTTAATCATTCTCGCGATTCTAATGGTGTAAGGGACGCCTTTTTGGCTCATGGTCTCATTAGAGACATATACACGTGGTGAGGTGGGGGGCCAAGGGAGGTGTTGTATAGGGGCTTGATCAAAGAAAAGGAAACCACGGGTTCCATTTGGACGCCACCATGATTCGACGTAGTGTTTCCTTGCATGCCAAGTTTTTACGGCACCTGAGATGCTGAACACGATATGGGAGATGTTAGTAGGGGTGGCTTCTTGGTTTGGGTAGAGAGTGTTATGGGTGTTCTTGAAGTAATTGAGATTGAAACTCGGTATTAAGATTTGGGTTGTCTGGGAATAAGAATTGGTAGAGAAGATCAAGATCAACATCAACATCAAGATTACCGAGAGCGATAATAAGCTTATGATCATAGGCTTGCTTATGCTCATTGTTGGTTTTTTATGGATTTGTGTAAACATTTTGATTGTAGGGAAATGAGCAAATGAAATGGACATTCAAGGAAATCTTTTTATTAGCTTTAAAATGTGATTGTGAATTTGATGTTGTGCAATGCTTGTTCTTCAACATCTTCCCTTTGCAACATTTTCCATGCCATTGTTGATTTTCAAGTCACATGAATAGTATTATGTCTATTACTTGAACGATAAGATAAGATGATAACACATGATAAAAAAAAAGATTATAGAGAGAAAATATTTAGATTCTTTTTAAATATTATCATCTTAGAGAGACGTTTAGTAGAATATTAGTTTTAAAGTTATAAACCATGAAGATCGCATAAACAATTGTACATATTACTTTAACTATGATACATAAGACGGTTATTTAACTACATAAACGTCCCACAATCACTTAATCTCACAAACACAATATATATGTATAATTGTGCTTACTTACGGTTCTCATAATCCTTTATTAAAAGTTAGTTTTGTATTTAGCGCGCTCCTACCATCTTTTTTATTTATATATTCATTGATTCACCATAACAAGAGAAAAAGATCCCTACATCCATGTTTCTTTATGCTATTTTTAATGCTTTAACGGACGATGAATGCGTGGTGGATTGGTGGTCATGTTTAGTAGCATTCAAATGAAATCATTAGATGTTCTTTTTTTAATCTTTAACCACAAATGAAATGATTAAAATACCGAGTTACAGCATAAAAGGTTACCGGCTTACTAGATAACTTTTTGCCTTTTTGGTTTCTAACTTTTTTGTAATTATTGTTGTTTTTTTTTAACATCCAACAAATCCCGGCCACTGAGTACATCTATTGGCAACCCACGCCCACGATCGTAGATGGCGCTGGTGACCCGTTCTGTCACCAATTATAGAGGATACCCACCGCCCGAATGTCCACTGTGGTAAAACCCCTAGCGCACACATGGCATTTTGTCGCGCATGACATTAATTTCTTACTTTCAATAACTATTAAAAAAAATAATTGCCTTTAAAACCCGGATAAAAGATATAGCAACTCGGAAAAAAAAACATATGAGATCAAGATCAACATCAAGATTACCGAGAGCGATAATAAGCTTATGATCATAGGCTTGCTTATGCTCATTGTTGGTTTTTTATGGATTTGTGTAAACATTTTGATTGTAGGGAAATGAGCAAATGAAATGGACATTCAAGGAAATCTTTTTATTAGCTTTAAAATGTGATTGTGAATTTGATGTTGTGCAATGCTTGTTCTTCAACATCTTCCCTTTGCAACATTTTCCATGCCATTGTTGATTTTCAAGTCACATGAATGGTATTATGTCTATTACTTGAACGATAAAATAAGATGATAACACATGATAAAAAAATTATAGAGAGAAAATATTTAGATTATTTTTAAATATTATCATCTTAGAGGCGTTTAGTAGAATATTAGTTTAAAGTTATAAACTGCGAAGATCGCATAAACGCTTGTACATATTACTTTAACTATGATACATAAGATGGTTATTTAACTACATAAACGTCCCACAATCTCTCACTTAATCTCACAAACACAATATATATATATATATATAGGGGAGGGTTATCTTGAGAACATAAATTTTTGTGAGAACACTAAGAACCATTTACATCCTTAGATCATCCTCAATCAAGGGCTAAGATTAAAGGGGGATTTAAGTGATAATGGGATCATAAATTAGGACTAAAAGGGCAACAATGTAAAACTATATTTCAATAAACCGTTCACGAAATCAAATCCCAAACTGAGTCTTCTAAATCCATCTTCTTCCTCAGGAAAGCAAATCGTGTCTTCCAAAATCCCAAATCCACTCCATACCGTGCGAAATCAACTTGCAAATTAGAAGCTATCGGAGTTTTTTTAGGAAGAAAAAGGTCTACGAACGACAATGAACCTGTGGTGAATGTAAAGAGTTTGCTAAGCCCTGTATTCCTGCTCTGGTATGTGTTCTATTTCTTTTACTGATTATAGTTAATCTAGGGTTTATCAGGTTCTAGATTTGATGTTAACCAATCACATGGAAGTTGATTTTGAATGGTGATTGTTGATCAATCATGTGCCATCTTATGTTCACTAGGGTTTCAGTACAGAGTCTTAGGGACTTATCGTATTTTGAGTTTTTGTTTGAAATTTGTAGATTAAATAGTAGGATTTTCACTTTAGTGTTATTAATTTTCAGCATAATAAGTTTCACTAGCAGTTTGCATTGTTGTGAAATGGGATTTTCATGGTGGATATTTGGGGATTTACATTGAATAGTTATTGCTCTATATGATTTAAAACTCTGCATCCCTTAAGATAAGTTTGGTGCATACAAACTTAACATCATAGATACAGATTTTGTAGATTTTAATCTACTCATTAAGATATCTTGTTACCCATCATCCCTGATTTTAATGGGTAAAAAGTTGGTATGGTAGGGAACATGTTTGATTGACCCGCAAACACATATTTTGTAGATTAAACTCTTCTCACTAAGATATCATGATACCCATCATCACCACTGATTATAATGGGCAAAATTTTGGTATGGTAGGGAATATTATTGATTGACCCACAAACACTCTACTACCATATTTTTCTAAGATGTCAGAAGATACGTAATACAAAAATAAATTTAAAACAAAATAATGCCATACATGTGAACATTAGAACAATGATAGTAAGATAAATAAGTATGATTAGACATGTGTAAGTAACCTGTTTACACATGTGTAAGTAAGCAGTTTATACACGTGTAATCATTACATTTATGAAAATAAGCATATATGTTAAGGTTTACACATGTGTAAATCGTAATAGTTAAAAAAAAGAGTAGATATGATGGTTTACACATGTGTAAATCATAATAGTTTAAAAAATAAGCATAATACGAAGATTTACACATGTGTAAATATCATAATAGGTCAAGAAAATAAGTATATATCTAAAGGTTTACACATGTGTAAATCATATTGGCTTTTGTAGATGACTATATTTGGGGCAATAAATTTTAACAGATTGCTCAAAGCAAAGCAAAATAACATTATCTTAAAATCAGATTTCAGATTCCTTCGAATCTATCGCTCTCCCCTTGATCTTCAATTTTCGTTAATGCAGATTCTTTCAATGTCAATGTGATCGAATGCACAACCAATGCTTTCAGAGTCATGGTGAGAAAATCTAAAGCTTTGTGATTTAACTCAGGTGCAAGTCAGTTCATTCAAAAAAGGTGTTTACACATGTGTAAGTAAGATGCTTACACATGTGTAAATCAGAATGTTTATTTGTTTATAATGACATGTAAAACAAATGACTTTGGGGATGTGAAAATCAGGTTGGTTTTGGTGTTTGCTAGTGATATTCTTTGGTGTATAGATGTTTGGTGTTTGGTCAGGCTGAGAAATGAGGATGATGTTGCTGCTTTTTTGAGTTCAAGGTTTTTGGGAAGCTCAAGATGGACTCTTGGATGTTATGCTTTGGATTTTGTTTTAATGTCTTGGTCTTGTTTGATTGTTTTTGTTTTTTGGAAGGTTTAGGTTGTTTGAAACTTGATTGTATAGATTTATTTTTATGTTGGACTTGGGCCGAGTGTGGCTTTAAGTATAGAATAGGTTTTTTTTTCTTGTTTAGCTCATGGTCGAGGCCTTGTTAGGTTCTAATTGTTAGACCATAGCTAATGGTTTGGGGTTGGTGTCTTCCTTGGGGTATATCTCAGGAAGCCCAATGCCCGTAAGTTGTAAATATATGTTGTTATCATCAAAATTTACCGGGCTGCCATCCCCTTTTACATAATATACTATCTTGTTTAATTCACAATTTACACATGTGTAAATGAGCTACAAATGTGTGAAATAGAAACAATTAATTGATAGGGAAGACTTTACACATGTGTAAATGAGTTGAAAATGAGTAAAACATAAGGTAATTAAGTGACCACAGAACTGTTTACACATGTGTAATTGATCTAAAAATGTTTAAAACATAAACAATTAAGTGACCACAGAACAATTTACACTTGTGTAATTGAGCTGAAAATGTGTAAAATAGAACCGAATAAGTGACAGAGAACAGTTTACACATGTGTAATAAAGCTGAAAATGTGTAAAAATCAGTTTACATATGTGACAATGGAAAATTTACACATGTGTAATTCTGCTGCACATATGTAAAACATACACACATATGTGACGCTTACCAGTTTACACATGTGTAATTCAAATGCACAAATGTAATATAAACACATACGTGATGGACAATAGTTTACACATGTGTAATTCAGTTGCGCAGATAACCAATTAGACTACACAAAAAGATAAATGTACATGCAAGTAGATTCATCTCTCAAACCTGAACACATGTATGGAATCTAAACCATCCTTTTTCTTTCAAACACATGTTCCTGTGACCTCTCACATATATGCTATACTAAATGCGTGTAATACTTTGTGTATTACATTTTTGTAATATTACATGTATCATGTATGTAATACTTTGACTACTAATATTACATGTATGTACTATTACATGTGTGTAATAATACACATGTGTAATAGCTGATTACTAAACATGTGTAATACGGCAGTTTACATATGTATAAAACATACATCGGTATGTGGCAATGAACAGTTTACACATGTGTAAATCAACTTCGCAATATAAAACAGATACAAATATGTGACAATGTGCACTTTACACATGTGTAATTTAGCTGCAAATATGTGACAATGTACACTTTACACATATGTAATTTAGCTGCAAATATGTAAAACAGACACAAATATGTGATGGGGAACACTTTACACATGTGCAACTCAACTGCACATATGTAAAACATACATAGATATATGATAGTGAATAATTTACACATGTGTAAATCAATTGCGCATAAGTAAATATAACATGACACAAAATAAAAATAAAAAACTATACATATAATAATATCGGAACAGTGACATGATAAAAAATATAAAAAGATGTAAAATCCACCAACATAACAAACATAACGCGTAAGTAGTAATTACATTGAATTAATAACGTGTACAGATAGATTTTTCTCCTATTTTTCAAAGGACCACCAAGAGTCAAATCGACTTCTACATAGTTACGTTCAATTGCTTGATTAGTTGTATTGATAGGCTTCACCTTCAATCTTATCGCCATCGGAAGAGTAATACAAAATAGTTCCTCCACTGAAGTCACCGCATGACCCTTATTGCTCGTGTTAATGCTACAGCCGCTGGATTTCTCTTGTCTCATTTCTTTATCATAGATGTTGACAACGAGAACACCAATGGTATCTCAAATTTGGTCCTAGTTTTCTACACTTTTAGTCGCTCGCCACAACGTCATAAACACGTGTCGCCTACTGACAGTATACGTCCCTAGCTAGTGCCTACACCAACCAATCCTGAACATTAATCGAACATTACACATGTGTAAAACAAATGAATAGAATAATCACAACATATTGGATGAATCTATAAACACCAGTGTATCTAGTAGATCAGTTACATGAACAGATTCACAATGTATGAATGCAAAATTTTTAAAAAGATGAAATAAAGATAAATAAACATTAATACCTTATATTTAATTATTCAAACTAAACAATTACTTATAATCATATGGTATAGATAAATCGAGCTAAAAATACTTGTAAACATAATGAACTTAAAACTTCATTTTTATTCTTTGTTTTACTTACAGTCATAGAAAAATCCAATCTTTAGTCATCTTACTCTTAATTACTTTTACTAAACTAAGTCTTAATCCAACAACAAAAGTTTACAAAGATTAAACTTCACTATAAATTGCAGTTTACCAATTCACTTCCAAGTCATACACCTATAGTGCTCTCTAAAAGCTTAACTTTATGCAGAAAAACACATAATAGGTACACCTTAATACATTATACACATCACCATTTAATATGAAGTTAGAGAGCCAACATATATGAAATACAACATTGAAATAAAAACTATACATAAGGAAGAGAGATATGAAGTTAATACAAAACCCCAATTCCAATAAACAACTGGACAAAAAATTGAAACCATACGCATATTCAACTGAAAAGAATGTTGCAAAATCTCTACTAATTATCCAATTCATATTTGAAAACAATTTGAAACAACAAATGGGGAGAAGAAGAACATCGCCACAATTAAAATCAATGATTTCAAGTGTAAATTAACTGAGATATGTAATGAAAACACAACAGAGTACTTCGAATTAAGACTAAGATTGATTTAAAAACAAAAGTTTATCTTAAACATAAGTGAATCTACATAAATCATATGGATCCAGAATCGCTATGGTTAAAGGTCGTACGGATCTAGAATAGGTCAAATTAAGATTGAGATTGATTTGAAAACAAAAGATTAGCAAGAAGATACCTGAATATGCAGGAAATCATATGGATCTGGGATCGATTGAAGAATGGTTGAAGGTTATATGGAACAGAATCAATTGAAGATCATGTATTGATATAAGAACAGGGGAAATGTTGTAAATGGTTCAGCTATTATCAATTACCACTTTACCCTTTTAATTAAAACACAAGAGAATTAAATGAGTGGCTGAGATTTGTTCTCATGGTTCTCACAAAAGATGGGTGTTCTCATTTAAACTCTCCCCTATATATATATATATGCTTCCTTACGGTTCTCATAATCCATTTTTTAAAGTTAGTTTTGTATTTAGCGCGCTCCTACCATCTTTTTTATTTATATATTCATTGATTCACCATAACAAGAGAAAAAGATCCCTACATACATGTTTCTTTATGCTATTTTTAATGCTTTAACGGACGATGAATGCGTGGTGGATTGGTGGTCATGTTTAGTAGCATTCAAATGAAATCATTAGATGTTCTTTTTTTAATCTTTAACCACAAATGAAATGATTAAAATACCGAGTTACAGCATAAAAGGTTACCGGCTTACCAATTAACTTTTTGCCTTTTTGGTTTCTAACTTTTTGTAATAATTGTTGTTTTTTTTAACATCCAACAAATCCCGGCCACTAAGTACATCTATTGGCAACCCACGCCCATGATCGTAGACAACGTTGGTGACCCGGTCCGTCACCAATTATAGAGGATACCCACCGCCCAAATGTCCACTGTGGTAAAACCCCTAGCACACACATGACATTTTGTCGCGCATGACATTAATTTCTTACTTTCAATAACTATTAAAAAACAAACATTGCCTTTAAAACCCGAATAAAATATATAGCAACTCGAAAAAAAAACATACGAGATCAAGATACAAGTGAAATAAGTTAATGATCATGCTGGTTAAACCAGCATTCAACCATCAAGAATTCAACTACAATTCACATTTAAACATAAAACATTACTAAAATCATCTCAATCATCAACGTAAATGGTTTCCTGCTGAAACACACCCCCGAAAATCTTCCTCACTTCTGCTTTCGACTCTTTCGGTTTGGGCTGCTGCGCGGGTGGTGGCGCGCTTTTAGCCGCTGCAGGTTTCTTGACCACAGTCGGCTTAGGTGTCAAGTTCTGTGCCTTGGCTTGGCCCCTAACCGTTGCAATATGCACTTTTGGTAGCTCGATCGGGTTGTTTTTAACCGCTGATGCGAACCCTGAGCTTAGTTTTCCCCATGACAGAGCTAACCATGGGTGTTGACTTTGTAGTATTCTTGATATGATATGAAAAGATATTTAGATGGTTAATATAATCAGGATGTTCAGTGTTTTGTTAAAACAAAACACAATTCTAGTCTAAATATTACTAGACAATCATAATTATACAATAGCATTTTTTTGGTGAAAAAACGACTAGTATAAATGTTAAAACGTAATCGAACTAAACTCTACACGATAAACCGAAAGAATACGATACCTTCTTATCCGTAACAAGTTTTATCTATTATTTTTTAAGCCCAACGTATAATAATGCCATGAATTTTTAAAGTTCTAGGCACGCTAGAACCGTATCAGTAAGTATATATATATATATATATATAGGTAGAGGATCCTGTAAAAAGTGCTCAAAGTGTGAGAAGTGTATTATAACACTATATATAATACTATATAGCACCATATAAACACCGTATAACAATATGTAACACAATATAATACCATATAACACTATGTAACACTATATATCATTATATAACAAATATAACACTATAGGTTGTCTGATAGCATGTCTATGATAGATGTATAGTGTTATATTTGTTATATAATGATATATAGTGTTACATAGTGTTATATGGTATTATATGGTGTTACATATTGTTATACGGTGTTTATATGGTGTTATATAGTATTATATATAGTGTTATAATACACTTCTCACACTTTAGGCCCTTTTTAAACTATCCATACCCAATATATATATATATATATATATATATATATTTTATAGTGTACCGGATAATCCACCAACGCTCATTTTTTTTATATATATACTTTTATCGCTACACGATGAGATGATACCAAACGACATCAAATGCGAACCCATGCATTTACCAGGACATTGCTAGACTTTATGGACTCAATTAATAATATAATTAAGTCTAAATGCACGTAATTTCATAAATAAATAGTGATTAGATCGTACGGATTAACCTGAAAATTTGCCGGTTGTCACACAAGGGAGGTGCATGGTTGCCATGGTATAATCCATGTGAACCATGGTGGCTCCTTAAGGGGAGTGGTGTAGCACAGCATCCACCATCCTAGGTGGCAATCGATGACCCATCCCATGTCCCCTGATGACGGGGGTAGCCCAAGACCAAATAAAATGACTTAAACACATGAAAGCTTAAAGGGTTGAAAGGTTCAAAGGTTAAAAAACCCGAGAGCTAGGACAAAGCAGCACGTGTACAGTAATCAGTCATGTCTCTGATTACTTCAACAACTCTCCTAGACGCAAAAGTTAGATGAATGCACAAAATGTAGTCTTTTACCCGCAGGTCAAAACGTTTCAACCCCCAAAAGGGTAAGTCCCCAACTGCAAGAATGTTTCACTAGTCAATGGTTTCCTCTTTGAGCGATAACCTTCCCTATATATGTGACACTTCATTTAGTGCTCAAGACATTCCGATCAGCTCTGATTCTATTGGGATCTCTGGTCATTGCTCTTGAGTACTTATTCCATGCAAGTCACTCTTCATCACATTCAACACACACTTTCCTATTGCTCCTACATCCGAAACTGAAGGCACTTCAGCTGAGGATCTCGAGCAAACAACAAAATCTAACTAGTGAACCTCTCTCCACGTCTTGCAAACGTGGGGGGACCCCACGACCTGCGTTAGGAAAAATTAAACCCTTCAATCCTTTTGCCTAACCAGCCCAACTACTACCATCGGTCTAGTATTTGTTGCATCAACAAGTTGGCGCCCACCGTGGGGTTACGCCACTAATTTCCTTCAAAAAACCTAGTAGTGTAGCTCCATTCTCTTGAAACTACCATGTCGGAAAGTGAATCTCCGGGAGAGGTAAATCAAGTCCCAAATACCTCTACCCCAAGCACTAGCCAAGCTCATGTGGCTATACCAACGTCCTTCTCGACACCAGGGAGCACTCCCACTGGAGCCACATACCCCGAGTTTCTCACTTTCCAAACACCAACTCCGTCTAGATCAGGGCTTCCATCCCCTAATGTCGGTGTCTCTAACACCACCTCACGTGTTGACCTTACTCCTGAAGGGGTCGCCAACAATTTCCTAAAGTTGAGGTCTCTCCTCAACCAATATGTGAGTAGGGAGAGAGACAAGGGAGTGAGGATTCGTTTGGATTATGACGAGCCAGAACTATCACTATCTCCTGGACCTCCTATCCCTCCTTTTGCAAACTCACAACCTACCGCATCCAGGGATGAGGTTGGTCCCAACAATCCTCCTCCAAATCCTAACCCATATTTGTACACGAGGCTAAATCTGACAACATTTCCTCTCTTTTCTTCCCAACCAGCTACAACCGGTGCTCCACTGGGACACGAGCTGACTTTGGACCAGCTCCTACAATCTCCAGTAGCAAGCCTTCCACCCTCAGTAACAACTACATGGGAACAAGCTTTGTCTGTACTCCCTTTGGCACGGAGTGCCGTTATGAGCACTCCCTTGGGAGTAAGTTGCCCGGTTGCACCTGGAAGCCTTCAAGGTTTCAACCTTATGCCCCAGATGATGGCCAGCTTCCCGTGGCAGCACTTTATTAATCAAGTGTTGGCCACTCAAGGGAACAGTAATAACAACAACAACACGGGTGCAAGGGTAGAAGAGGATTTGGCCAAGCCTTACAAGCCAAGTAATCTCTCGTGCTTCTCACAGCAAATAGCCGATTATGATTTTCAAACGAAGATCAAGATGCCATCCCATATCAAGACATACGAAGGAACCGAGGATCTAGAAGATCACCTTCAGATCTTCACTGGTGCCGCTAGAATTGAGAAATGGTCAAATGCTGAGTGCTGCCTCATGTTTATGCAAACTCTAGTTGGATCAGCCCGGATATGGTTCAACGATTTACCTGCCAGAAGCGTTCGAAGCTTCGATGATCTGAGCAAAGGGTTTCTACCCAATTTCTCACAGCAAAGGCGGTACGTCAAAGATGCTACAGTAATCTTTCAGATAAAACAAAAGGGATGACGAAAGCCCTCGAGAGTTCATAGAAAGGTACAAGAAGGAAGGTCTCACATATGTAGGGGCAGACGAAAAGATGAGAGTGGCCGGTTTTATGAACGCCATTACATCCAAATATCTCACAAGAGATTTCAACAAATCCCTGCCTAAGACCTTGGAAGAAGCTCTCGAAAGATCCGAAGCCCACATCAGAGGAGAAGAGGCTGTAGATATCAAAGAGCAAAGAAAAAGGGGATCAAGCTGGCGAGGCAACAGCCCAGCTAGAAAAAGGGGAAGCTTCCATCCCTATGACAGACGCCAAAAGGGTTCAGAGCAGCGAAGGCCTGAAGGCCGGAACCCCTCTAGCAGGGAAAAAGGCATGAGCTTCACACCCCTTACCAAGACCCCTCAAGAGATTCTTGCTACAGAAGAAGTGAAGAAAAGCTTCCGACCTCCAAGGCCCTTCCCCAAAAGCAAAAGAAATGAAAATTCCACCCAGTTCTGTGAATTTCATGAAGACAAGGGCCACCATACTAACGATTGCTTTCAACTGAAAAAGAGAATCGAAGAGGCCGTCAAGTCCGGGGAACTTGCTTACCTAGTGAAGGGAGTAAGGGACAAGATGGCCGAGTCAAAAGGAAAGGAAGTTAACATGGTGGATTTTGACGGAAAGGTTCCTCACAAACGACAACGGTTGGAAGCTTGGGAGCTTCATTGCGTTTGTTTTCCTCCAATAGAAAAGAACCCAATCTCAAACCCCCTTGTGGTTGAAGCCACTATAGGTACACTATAGACAAGCAGAGCATACATACACACTGGTGCAGCCACTGAAATCATGTTTGAGAAGTTTTTCAACCGTTTAAGCAATGAGGAACGTTCGAAGCTTCAACCTTCAGGAACCTCCATAAAAGGTATTGCCGACATACCTCTCAAGCCTTTAGGGCAACTAACCTGGATGTCCGTTTCAGCGAAGGTAAGATGGAGAGGGTCCAGCCTCTCACCTTTATGGTCATCAATATACCTTCAAACTATGATGTGATCATAGGAGGGTCTGGGCAGTGTGCCTTCTACATGGCTATTTCTGTTGGTCATGGCACGGTCAAGTTTCCTACCAAGAGAGGGATTGCAACCCTTCAACCTACTCAAGAGGCCTACATGGTTGAAGGGGAAAGCTCCAAAAGCGAAGAAGATAAGCAAAGGCTGATCATCAACCCCAAGTATCCTGAACAAAAGATAAGGGTTAATCCAAGCCTTTCACAAGAAACTCTCTCGTATCTTGAAAAGCTGCTAGTACATTACAGCGATGTCTTCGCTTGGTGCCCGGAAGATATGATGGGTATCCCTCAAAGCATTGCTGAATACGAGCTGAAAATACCACCCGATGTCAAGCCTGTTGTCCAAAAGAAGCGGAACCTAGCACCTGAGAGAAGCTTGGCTGCATGCCAAGAGGTTGAAAAGCTTGTATAAGCTGGAATTCTCCGGGAAGTCAAGTATCAATCCTGGGTTGCAAACCCAGTCATGGTTCGAAAGCCCGATAACTCTTAGAGAATGTGCATAGACTTCAAGGACTTAAACAAGGCTTGTCCTAAAGATTGTTACCCGTTGCCAGAAATTGATCTCAAGGTTGACTCCCTCACTGGGTACCCTTTCAAGTGTTTTCTAGATGCTTATAAGGGTTACCATCAAATTCTCATAATGGAAGAAGATGAAGAGAAAACTGCCTTCCACACGGACAAAGGAATCTTTTGTTACCAAAAGATGCCCTTTGGTCTCAAAAACGCGGGTGCAACTTACCAACGCCTAGTTGACAAAGCTTTTGCTAGTCAAATTGGTAGAAACATGGAAGCATATGTCGATGATTTGGTAATCAAAAGCAAAACGGAATACCAAATGCTTGATGACATCCAAGAAACCTTCAAGAACCTAAGGAAGGTCAACATGAAGCTCAACCCCGAGAAATGTTCATTTGGGTTCGAAGAAGGAAAGTTTCTGGGACACATTGTGGGAAAACAAAGTTTAAAAGCCAATCAAAACAAGGTGAAAGTTGTTCTTGAAACCAAGCCACCACGAAGCAAAAAAGAAGTAGAAAGCTTAAATGGGAAGCTTGCAGCACTGAAGCGTTTTACCTCAAAATTGGCTGAAAGGTCTTTACCTTTCTTCAAAACGCTCAAGGGGTGCTCTGATAAGAAGGACTTCAAATGGACTGATGAGGCTGAAGAAGCCTTCAACCAGATGAAACGACACCTAGCTTCACTACCTGACATTGCAGCCCCAGAGATGGGAGAATTGATCTCGGTATACCTTTCAGTTGCTGAAGAAGCAACAAGTGCGGTCCTCACCATTGAACGAGACAAAGTTCAGGTACCCGTTTATTTCTTCAGCAAAACTCTAAAATTGGCAGAAATCAAGTATCCTCCCCTGGAAAAACTTGCTCTAGCCCTAGTCCAAACGGCTAGAAGGCTTCGAAGGTATTTCCAAGCACACCCCATACAGGTGGTCACCGACCAACCTATAGAAAGTGTGCTTGAAAAACCGGAGAATTCAGGGCGATTAGCCAAGTGGGCTGTGGAACTCGGTGAACACAACATCACCTACGTTCCAAGAAAAGTGTTAGTGCATTCATCTGCCGACTTCGTCTTATATCGAGTCTCGGGTTCGTTGAGGTTTTAGTCAATCATGATGTCATGATGACATCATCAAGATGACATCATCAATAACATCACCTCACAAAAAGACAAAGAAATTCTCACATCAGATTGTAATTGGTGATTTCGCTCTTGTGTAACTTTGTTGATTTCGCTCTTACTTAATTAGGTGATTTCGCTCCTGTGTGTCTAGTGTGTTTAGGAGCGGAATCAACACAACTATAAATAGGGGTGTGTTCATGTCATTTGTAACGATTTTCAAGAAGTGATACCGAGGTGCTGCCGGTTTTTCCTCTGATTGTAAACATTGTAAATCAAATATAAAAGAGGTTTAAAGTGTATCAAGCTGTTTTGTTATCCGTTTCTCTGTTTCCGCCTTTGAAACGGACGAGAGCTCTTCCGAACGACTCGTTTGTGTCGAAATCCGATCCTACAAAAAGCCACCAAGGCCCAAGTCTTGGCTGATTTCATTGTAGAAGTCCCAAAACAAACAATCACTGAAGTAAACACAGCTGCCACTGAAACCTCAGACCATGAAGTCTGGAAGCTTTTTACCGATGGGGCTTCAAGCGTTGAAGGGTTAGGGGCTGGGCTCATTCTGATCAACCCGGAAGGGTTAGAATTCACGTATGATCTTCGATTTGATTTTCAGACCACCAACAACGAAGCGGAATACGAAGCACTGATAGCTGGCCTAAGTTTGGCTAAGGAAATGAAGGTTCAAAAGCTTGAAGTCTTCACAGACTCGTTGCTGGTGTCAAGCCAAGTGAACGACAGTTATGTTGCAAAGGAACCTAATATGAAAAGGTACAAGGAAAAATCCAAAGAGCTGATGAACACATTCCAAACGTGTACCATCAAGCAAATTCCCAGGTCTCAAAATAAGAAAGCTGATGCCTTGAGTAAACTCGCTTCTCTCACCTTTGCCCACCTCACTAAAAAGGTATTGGTAGAAGTGTTGAAAACTCCATCAATTGAAGAATTGGAAGTTCAAGACGTAATCACCGAAGAAGGCCCCAACTGGATGACTCCAATTAAGAAATTCCTTAAAAATGGTGAGTTACCTACTGATCAAACAGAGGCTGAAAGGGTTAAAATAAAGTCTAGACACTACGTGTTGCAAGGTGAAATCCTCTACAAAAAGGGTTACCTTGCACCCTTGCTGAGATGTGTTATCCCGAACAAAGCCAGTACTTGGTCAAAGAGGTTCATGAAGGGATATGCGGAGCTCATTTTTGAGCAAGAACGGTGGTTGCCAAACTAATGAACCTTGGGTATTTTTGGCCCTCCATGCACCGAGACACCGCTGAACAACTGAGAAAATGTGATTCTTGTCAAATCCATGCACCAGTACCAAAGAGCCCCAAGCATGACCTTGTCCAATATCCTCAGCATGGCAGTTTCATAAATGGGGAATGGACATTGTCGGCCCATTCCCACCAGCTAAGGGTGGAGTGAAGTTCTTATTAGTCGCCATAGACTACATCACCAAGTGGCCGGAGGTTAAACCACTTGCAAAAATTACGGGCAAACAGGTCATTGGCTTCGTTTGGGAAAACATCATTTGTTTGCTATGGATTGCCGGGAGTGCTTGTCACCGATAATGGAAAGCAATTCGCTGAGAAGCCTTTTAGCGTTTAGTGCAAAGAGTTCAGAATAACTCAGGTTTTTAGCTCAGTGGCATACCCACAATCAAACGGTCAGGTTGAAAGGATGAATCGAAGCATAGTTGAAGGAATCAAAGCCATATTGAGAAGGCATGAAAGCAATTGGCTTGAAGAGTTGCCAAGTGTTCTATGGGCCATAAGAACAACCGAAAAAACAAGCCATAAAAGAACACCTTACAGCTTGGTGTTTGGATCTGAAGCCGTGATTCCAGCTGAAGTAGGAGTTGTAACTCAAAGAACGGTCAACATGGATCCTGAAGCAAACCACAAAGAGGCCATGTTGAACTTACATGTAGGATCGTTTTCGGCCCTGATTGAGTCGATCAGAAGAATTCCTATCCAAAACAAGAGGCGGAAACTAATGCTTTGGTGCGATTTCAGCAAAATTCACTTTTAAACTGTTGTTGTATTGATCTTGATAACGTTTACAAGCTCTGACAACACTTCGGCAGCACTTCGTGGCTTACCGGAAGAGAACACCTACAACTATATCTCTCTTGTGATTTCGCTCATACAACCTTTATATAGGCTAACAGGTTTCGCTCATACAGACATGACATATAAGCGAAACCACACACTTGCCACATAAGCGAAACCTAATTCTTGACTCATGAGCGAAATCCTATCTATGACACAAAAGCAAAACCCTATCTAATACAAGATTATTGGTTTTCGTGCCCTATTCTATCCTATACACTGCTAGACTCGATACAAGACATAGTCGACAGACGTAGTGCACCAACAAACTCCCCCTCGGATGTTGACGGAGTCTCCAGTGTCGAGTCTTCGATTGTCAACCTACAATCTTTATCAGTCTTCGATCTTCCTCTGAAGTATTTGTCATTGCAAGAATCCTCATTCTCTATCTTCATCATCAACAAACTCCTCTCTCTCTAATGTTGCATATTATGGTGTCTTCAGACTCCCCCTTTCAATCTGCTGGGATCGTAGTCTGGAATTCACAGCTTCAGGATTCATTCCAAGATCTTTACCTGGCTCTCTTTCAGCTCAGTATCGTCACCTAGCACAAATTTTCCTGCAAAATCTCTACCCAACACATAAGTTTCTTTAAAGATTAAGTCTTTTAACAATTTAGAAACTATGTCAGACATTCTATAAAAGATTTGATCTCTAACAACCACTTGAAGATACAAAACATTTTAACACTCTCTCCCAAACCTATTCTTCATGTTTAGCACTTAAAATTTTGAAAATCAGCTTTTCAAAATCAGTTGTCGAAAATCTTTTTGGATTTTTACAAAATTTATGCTAAAACACACTAAAATCTTTTTGGATTTTTGACTGAAATAGAAATGCAGAAAATGAAATATTTACAAACAATATTTTTGTGAGTTCGAGCAAGAGGATCATATCAGTTTTTGAGACACATCACCAACACCGTTAAGCTTTAAACATTTTAAGTTCTAAACGATTCACATTGATTGACGATATTGTTGTCCACTTAAACTCAATCTAAAAACTTTCGAAATGCTTACCGATACGTTAAGGTATATTCATATGCACTAAATTCTTATGGACCCCACGATCTCAGCATATCCCCTCATCATGCAATACACTGACTCAAGTAATGCCTTTAAACTTTTATTAACTGTGATTTGTGCGAAAACAAAGCAGAATGTTTAAACATTAACAATCAGGTCGATACTTCCGTATACGCAGAGAAAGTCCAATGTTTAAACAAAATAAGAAAAATAAAACAAGTTGAAATTGTTTAGGCTTTAACCACCAGGTCGATACTTCCGTATACGCAGAGGAGGTCCAAAGCTTAAACGAAACACCAAAGAAAATAAAGCAGAACGTTTAGGCAACAACATCCAGGTCGATACTTACGTATACGCAGAGGATGTCCGATGCTTAAACAAAATAAAGAAATAAAACAAGTTTAAATCTTTGCAAAATGAAATGCACAATCACAGCGACTTTTCAGCAAAGTTGTGAAAGTTCACAAACTTAACCAGTTTTATGTCTTTCGACAATCAGCGATTACTGAGTAGGCACACAGTCAAGAAGGACAAAACTAAGTACTATGCTTTCGACCATGTTTCCCACTAGAACTAGGCTTTTTCATTTTAGTTTGTATCATTATCGCAAATCTACTAATCTAGCTGAGCCTATCGTCACATCCTTAGTGAAACCGTTTATCACATTTTAACTTTTCATTTCTTTAGCATGTTGTGACTATCCACTGATGTACTATCATTTCCTCTTTTATGCAACAAAAACTCATTTTTCATTTTATCATGTTTTTGGCTTTTTCAAATTTTCAAATGTTTTTGGATTTTCTGAAAAATATACTCCCCCTAAAATACAAATACATCTAAAGGAAATTGAAAACAAACTGTACAAGAACATGACAACTGATATCGAAATGCCTCAATTCTCCATCCACTTGGCATAAACAATTAGAACTCCCTCTCACAACAAACTATTTTCCCATTATGATCTCAAAACACTTAAGTTTGTTTTAATCAAAATGGTTTTTCCGGAAAATTAGTTTTGTTGATTTTGTAAAACCATTAGTAGGTTAGGGGTTTGGTTCATCACATTGTTGTTCAACCACTTGTAGGAAATCAGATACAACTTAATGTCCCTGATTTACCACTTGTAAGATCAATCCAATCAAGCATTTTCAACCAAACATCATCTGTTGGTTGAATTCTCAAAGTGCCGATTCCTACTCCACACTTACCAACCTGGGAGTTCCGGCAAATCACACTTATACAAAAAACAATTTTCAAACATAATATAAGAATGATGCCAATTCATGCTCCACGATTACCAACTTGGGAGCTCCGGCAAGTCAGGTTTTCACTGTTTGAAAAATATATCCACCCAAGCCTGACCTTCCTTGGGTGAAACAACTTCTTCTTCATCTTTACTTTCAACCGACCTGTGAACATTTCTTTTGGAAGCATAAAATTCTTTCACTCCTTTGGCCTTACCATTGACCATTTTTCCAAAAATGTGTTTCACAGTTCCGTTGAAAGCCTTATCAACATCAAATTTTTTCTTATCAGAATAAAATTGATTTGAAATTTCAACTTTACCAGTTTTCTTTTTATAATTTTCAGCCCGAAGTGATGGAAAATTCTCATCATCCACAGTCGGAACTGATTTCTCAACCTTTTCTTTAACAAGTTTTGGCTCCTCTGATTTTGTGGAATCAGATTCATCACCAGAACTGTTTCCTGAACCCTTAACAACCCATTTTTGATTTTTCAGATTTTCTTTTCTTTTAACCACATTCTTTGAACATTCACCAATCTCAAAGGTTGAATTTTCAAAGCCTGTAAACTTTCTGGTTGTAAGTTCAGTTTTCTCAACAAGTTTTTCTTTCATTTTACCAGAGACTTCCTGTTTTGGTTTGAATGTTTTCGGACAATTTCTAGCAATATGACCAGCAGTTTTGCAATGAAAACAGGTTCTCGTCTCTATCTTCTTCTGAGCAATATTCTTCTTCATGTCCTCTTGCTTCTTTGCAAGGAATTCTTGGTTTGTCTGCTTTTTGAATGCTTGCTCTTTCTCATCATCTAAAGATTTTCCTGAAACAAACACAGTTTTTGATTTAGAAAATTTTTCATTTTTATAATTTTTCGGTTGATTAAATCCTAATCCTTTCTTTTTGAAATTACAGTTATGGTTTGGTTTTTTATGAATACCAGAACCAGAATTGTAACCCTTTTTCTTGTTTAATCTTTTTTGCACTCTTGAGGTGTAAGATTTAGGTTTTTCAGAAAGATTTGCATCTTTTATTTCAGAAATGTTGATTTCTGTTAGTTTGAAAACCTTTTTAATCATTTCATTTTTAACACCTCTTATTGGAAAAACTTCATCAGAATATAATTTGTCAGAATCTTTCAAAGTATATGCTACTTTGAATGATTCATCATTCAAATTGGATTTTGATAGAAAAAACTCTTTATCATAAACCCGTTTGTCCTTTATGACTGTTGACTTTGATGTATCGGACTCAGACTTTGACTTGGATTTGGACTCCGGTTTTGACTCCTCTATGTCATCTTTATCTAACACCTGATCGACCACACTTTTTATCAACTTTGACTCATGATCAGTGTCGGATGACGTGTATGTGACATCAATATTTTCTGGCAAGTTATCCGACGGCCCAGACTCCCATTGTAAGTTTATTGCCTTTTCGATTCTTTCGAATTTGGATTTCGAGGTGAATATCCATTTTCGACCGGGGGTGGACATCTATTGTAGACCACACTTGGTTTCTTAACAGAAATCTTCACTTTATCTTCGTCTTCTATCACAGATTTCTCTTCTTCTGAAGTCTTTACTTCTTCAAAAGTCTTCAAATTCTCCACAACCGGATAAATCCTGTCAACAACAAAAGTAGAACATGAGTAACTTTCTAATAACTTGTTGACTCTTTCAGTTTCGATTCTTTGTGTTTCCAGCTTTAATTCCAGCTCAGCACACTTTTTTATGTGAAAATTGACATCATCAAGCTGTCTCAGGTAAGCTCTCTTTAGTGTATTCATTGCCACAGCTTGTTCACCGTTTGAATCAGTATACTTGTTGATTTCTCTGTTCATTGTATTATAGGATTCTTTTAATCTGTTTATATTGTGCAACAACTCATTGTTCTGCTTGATTAAAGAATCACAGTTCATGCACTTTTCAGGAACTTTAACAGGTTCTGCATCAACTTTGACTTCAAATTCAGGAACCTCTTTGACTGTTCTGTTTGATCGTAAAAATTCAGCTCTTCTCTTTTTCTCAGCTTCTGCCTCAGCTTTTAATCTCTCTTCCTCTTCTTCCTCTTCTTCAAGCTTTCTCCGTCTTGCTTCAGCAGCTTCCATTACTTTTCTGCACTTTTCGGCACATTTCAAATCGTAGGCATTTGCAATGAAAGCTTTAGCATATGAAGTGTCTTTGGACATCTCTTTGGCCATAAGTTCTTGATCTGGGTAAAAAATTGTCCCAACAGAAACCTTCAGCCAACTTTTCATCATCTTGTTCTGCCAAACACACTTTGCTGTTTGTTGGAAGATATTTATCCCAGGTAAAATTATCATACTTGCCCTGATTAACTAGACATGCTCTTTTTGACCCTTCAATCACATCTCTCCCGTGTGCAGTTTGTGCCTGATGCGGTGCTGGTGGTGTGACTTGATGATAAATCGCCTTTTTGTGATAATCGTTATTTCCAAAAGGATTCTGGGCTCCACTAGCTTCACGATTTTTGCACTCCCTCTTGAAATGCCCCTTTTCCCTGCAACGAAAACATGTAACTTTAGATTTATCAAAGCCTAAAGTTGAAACATTTGCATCACGGAAATCATCTCTTCCCGTAATTTGTTTAAACTTCTCAGCTCGTCTCAACACACTTGCCATGCACCATTTAATGTCCATCAATTCCATTTCCTCAGCATCTATTTGATCGTAATCCTCTTTCGTGAGCATTGGATTACCGATCTTTCCGGCCACAAAACTACTATAGGATTCTAAAATCATTCCCAACAAAGACATTTGATTTTTAGCAACCTCGTCAGTATAATCTTGATCATTTTCAAGACTTAGAACAATATTGCACTGAAGTTTTCTTCCATTCTTAGTTGCAGAAATGTTTGGATCGAATGATGAAAATCTAGTACTGCTTGATCCCTGGGATGATTTCTTTTCAGAAGAATCTTTTACACTGTAAGAAGTTTCAATTTTTGGAGAATGATTTGTTGTTCCAGTAACACCACTCTTGTAGTACAAGCTGATGTCCTGTTCTCCATCATAGTTCTTCATCCTGGCAATCTTCCTCTGCTCCATCTCTTGAGCTTCCAGGTGTTTGATGAAGTCTCCCAATGTCATATTTTTATAATCTTTTCTGTTGGATCTCAGCATCATCAGAAATGTTCCCCAAGTTTCATGAGGTAGTGCATCTGCAAGTTTTTCAATCAATTCATCAGTATCCTTTTTAATACCAAGTTTTGTCATATTTCTCACCAAGTTACAATATCTATCAATTATTTGCTTGGTGTTTTCAGATTTCAAACCACGGAATAAATCGAATTCTTTCTTCATGAGCGACATTTTGTTTTTGAGCATATCATCACTTCCAACAAATTTTGCTTCCAATTCTGTCCAGATTGAATAAGCAGTTCCATCATGTTGAAGCAGTATCAAAATGTCTTCTTTTATCGCTTGCTGAAGCAGACTCACCATCAGTTTCTCATCCCTGTATTTCTTTTTCTCTTCAGTACTCATTTCTCTAATTGTTTGCTGAACACTATTTGTTGTGGGTCTTACATAAGGCTCTTCCGTATGTTCCCACGCATCCAAATGATATGCCTCAACCCAATTTCCAAATCTTTCGGACCATGCATTGTAATCATCAATATCCATGAGTTTAGGCGGTTTTTGAGATGTTCCAGTTTCGTTTTCAAGCAAAGTATTCTGAGTGATTGTGATTGGACTAGCAAAGGCATTATAGAATTCGTTGTCCAGTGTTCAAAGTTTACAAGTTCATAAATTTCCAAGCTTAGGCAAAAATGACCCTTTGAGCGAAATCCCTAATGTGACTTAATAAGCGAAATTCTAAGTGTCACTATGAGCGAAACCTAAGTGTCACTATAAGCGAAACCCTGAGTTTTACAGATGAGCGAAATCAGGTTGATCAGATGAGCGAAATCACTGAATTGCTGGTTCACAAGAGCGAAATCACCTATGTTCCAAGAGCGAAATCAGGCATGACGTCACTATTTGCACGAGTCCCTAAAAGCGAAACCCCTAAAATACTAAGTTTTTGGTCGATTTTAGCTTTGAAACTTTCAAGGGTTTATTAATACATGATTACGAGTGCTGTGTATGAATTTGAGCTGATTTTACCGTGAAAAATTTTGTAATTTTGAAGAAAGTGTAGAAAAACAGAATAAATGCAGCTGAAATGACAAGAACTCTTCCTCCTGAGCTCTGATACCACTTGTAGGATCGTTTTCGGCCCTGATTGAGTCGATCAGAAGAATTCCTATCCAAAACAAGAGGCGGAAACTAATGCTTTGGTGCGATTTCAGCAAAATTCACTTTTAAACTGTTGTTGTATTGATCTTGATAACGTTTACAAGCTCTGACAACACTTCGGCAGCACTTCGTGGCTTACCGGAAGAGAACACCTACAACTATATCTCTTTTGTGATTTCGCTCATACAACCTTTATATAGGCTAACAGGTTTCGCTCATACAGACATGACATATAAGCGAAACCACACACTTGCCACATAAGCGAAACCTAATTCTTGACTCATGAGCGAAATCCTATCTATGACACAAAAGCGAAACCCTATCTAATACAAGATTCTTGGTTTTCGTGCCCTATTCTATCCTATACACTGCTAGACTCGATACAAGACATAGTCGACAGACGTAGTGCACCAACATTACAACTCCTAGAGGAAGCACGAGACCAAGCTGCAATTCAAGAAGCCAAGTACAAACAAATGATGGAAGCCTATTACAACAAAAGAGTCAAGCAGGAATGCTTCAAGCCAGGAGACCTGGTGCTTAGAAACAATGAGGCTAGTAAAAAAGAGAACCAAGGAAAGCTTGGCCCAAAATGGGAAGGGCCACATACAATCCTTGAGGCACATAAGGGTGGATCCTATAAGCTAGCAGACTCAGAAGGTAAAAAGCTTCCAAGACATTGGAATGGAAAAACCCTCAAGTGGTTCCATGTCTGATCAAGAAATATTGGTTTGTATTTCACAAAGTTGTATTTCAAGAGTTGTCTTATGATCACCTTTTATAACACACTATCTCTTGAATGAATGATGATGTTTTATCAAATTTGTCTTTCTATCCTAAAATCAGGTTGAGAACCTAGCAAAAAACTCCATGACAAGGGCCATGTAAGGGGATGAGCTCCCAGGCCATATAGCTCAATAGGTTCAAGGGTTGAATGAACCTATATAAGGGGTGAGTTCCTAAATCAATACAACTCCATGAGACTTATAATTAAAAACAAAGTTGTCTCATAGACGGGTCTGAACAACCTACACCAAATGTTCCTTAAGCCTTAGTAAATTTATCAAAAAACAGGCTTACGAACCAAAATCAAACTAAGGAAAATAATAGGATAGGTGCTATGTCTTCTTGTTAAAAATACCAAGGCTAAGTGACTGCAGCACTGAACCCTTTAAGGTATAAAAAACATAAAGACAACACAAACACAACAAAGACAATACCATAAAGAAATAATTCAAGGAGCAATGCAACAACACAAGTAAAAAAGTTGCACATAACCCAAAACTCAAAAATACAAACCGAGACATCAAGTCATAAAACTAAGGTAGTAACCGGAAGCCTTGAAGGCTTCAAGCTATATACATTCAAACAGCCAGAAGCCTTGAAGGCTTGAAGCCAACCAAGCTGCCTTACCAAACAGGCACAAGCACAGAAAAAATAACACAAGGCAAGTAGTAGAAACTTAGTAATATAATAAAAGAAGCCTTAAAAGGCTTCCAAACATCCAGACAAGATAAAGTAAGCCTTAGTGGCTTATAAACCTAAGAAATTATTCAAACGGCCACCAAGGCCAAACCACAACCACAAAACAGGAACCTTAGGGGTTCCTGCAAAACCTAAAATTGTTTAAGATAACATACAAACCATTAAATTGTTTTTGGGTGCTAAGAAAGCTACAAATGTTCTTCAAGCATCAACAGGAGGCTTGGAAGCCCCGGAACCATCACCTTTAACCTTCTTGGCCTTCTTTGACTTCTTAGCCTTTGACCCACCATCACTCCCAACAGCTGAACCTTGGAGACTTGCTTCCTTAGATACATCGGCATCATCTGAAAAAGTTTCATCACTATCACCTGAACGAGAACGTTTCTTGGACAGGGAATCAAACACCTCAGCACAAACTTTTTCATTAAGCCCAGCCGGCTTCAGTTCCTATAGGACAGAAATAGGTTTACCAAAGCAATTAGCAACTTAACTCACATATGGGTAAGTCAACCTCTCCATCTGCTGGACAGATGCCTTGAACACTTCGGAAGCATTAGGACGGAAAAAGGGAGATTGCTCCAAGGCCTGGCCAGACTCATGAAGTTTAAAGCCGGCAATAAGGCCTTGATGTCTCCCCAAGTTCAACAACTTCGTATAAACCTCTCCAAGTGCAGAGTTGAACTCGTTGGAATGAAGAAGGTAGGTTGCAGGAAGGTTGCAGGAACTCAGCATCAACCTCGATATAAATTAATCACCTTCTATTTCAGATATAGCACCACGAACGCCAGGAGGAGCAAAGTGAGCTAACACATTAGCACAAACATTCGGATCTTTGAAACTATCAACAACCTTCACAGTCCAATCAGGAACATAAACTTCATCTTCGTTCAACCCTTCAACGTCTCTGCTCGATGAACCCTGAACAGGAGTGGTCACAACCTTCTTGGCTGAAGCCTTCTTCATACCATGAACAACCAACTTCTTCTCCTTTTCAACATCAACATCCTGACCCTTAGAAGCCTCAATATCATCACCTAATTCCACTGGATCAGAAGAAGTAGATTGAGGTGCACTCCTTAGCAAGCGACGAGCAGAACGACGGGTTGAAGCCTTGGGAGCAGCAGGCTCAGTAAAACCCTTGACGTTAAAAACACTAACATAGCCAGCATCTTCAAACCTCTATTCTACACCCCTAGCAACAACATCATCCCCTTCAGTGGCTTGAGCATCCGTAAAAGCAACATCAGATGTATCATCACTCTTGATAAAGTCTAAAGCAGACATGACTGCAAAATATTTTAAAAACAAAAAACAAATAAGCCACCAAATAAAGAAATCCCAAAAAGGCAAAACAAAGAAAAAGCATACCCTGGCGATTCCTCATAAGAACCGGATCCCGATTAGCCCTATCCCATAATTTGCTAACACCTAACAGAACCAGCAAATGTTCGGGAAAAGGACGAACCCTTGAAGGGCACTCTCGGATGGTTTTAAGACAAACTTCATTCAAATCAGATTCGGAAGGTTCCGGTTCATTGAGAACGGCATCCGGGTGCCTCCACACCATTTTGAAGGGGATAATAGAATCAGAAACCCAGAAAAAATGATCCTTCCAAGTACCAAGTGTGGTAACCATGGAAGAGATTAGGCAAGTATCAACCTTTGACCTTTCAAAGGTGAACCAATCACTGTTTTTTGCCAACCGAAAAAACCGACGGAATAACAACAACGAAGGGTCATAACCACAAGCACGGCATAAAACCTCGAAGTGTAAAACCCTAGCCATGCCCTTCGGATGAATTTGACCAAAGGAAACACGATAGTACTCCAAAACGTTCAATACAAAAAGCGAGAAAGGATGACGAAGGTTGGAAAATTCAAAGTGCCGACAGTACAAAGCAATCGAACCGGGGGGACATTGATCAGCGGATTTATCACAGCCCGGTACAACCAGATTAAACTTAAGGCCAATGTCCCAATCCACACAAAAATTCTCCACTTTCTCTTGAGTGAGGCGTGAAAAACTAACGGAAAGATCCTTCCGTGCACCCATGATCAAAATAAAGAACAAGAAAAACACACGGAGATATCGGAACTAACATGGGCAAAGGAAGGGAGAATTTGGAAAGAAACTTGAAGAAAATGAAGAAAGATTGTTGATTGTCTCGAATAATAAATGAAAAATAAAAATCAATAGAGGTTATGATTACACGGCAGTTAATTAACCTGCCCTCTGAAACCGCCGTCAGTCATATCAACTGTCTTGTCAAAATTCAAATTTCAAAAAACTCAACTGCAATGAACCCTTCAAGCCTTCAAGCCTTGAAGCCCTTAAGCAATACAAATAAATGTGAAAAAGTCAGAAGTCTTTGAGCTCATTTCCCAAAAACCTCTGACTTGGGGGGCTGATGACGGGGGTAGCCCAAGACCAAATAAAATGAATTAAACGCATGAAAGCTTAAAGGTTCAAAGGTTAAAAAACCCGGGAGCTAGGACAAAGCATCACGTGTATAGTAATCAGGCATGTCTCTAATTACTTCAACAACTCTCCTAGCCGCAAAAGTCAGACGAATGCACAGAATGTAGTCTTTTACCCGTAGGTCAAAATGTTTCAACCCCCAAAAGGGTAAGTCCCCCACTGCAAGCATGTTTCACTAGTCAATGGTTTCCTCTTTGAGCGATAGCCTTCCCTATATATGTGACACTTCATTTAGTGCTCAAGACATTCCGATCAGCTCTGATTCCATTGGGATCTCTGGTCATTGCTCTTGAGTACTTGTTCCATGCAAGTCACTCTTCATCACATTCAACACACACTTTCCTATTGCTCCTACATCCAAAACTGAAGGCACTTCAGCTGAGGATCTCGAGCAAAAACCAAAATCTAACTAATGAACCTCTCTCCATGTCTTGCAAACGTGGGGGGACCCCACGACCTGCGTTAGGCAAAATTAAACCCTTCAACCCTTTTGCCTAACCAGCCCAGCTACTACCATCGGTCTAGTATTTGTTGCATCAGCATCCCCATACCCCTTAGCCTTAATGAACATTTAATTCTCTTTAATTCACCTATTGCTATAGTTTTCTTCAAAGAAATTTATAAGATTTTGAATACCCATTACGTGATTATGTGATTTCATTATAGTATGTGAAACCAAACTAAGTGATTACGCAGTTATGTAACAATACTAGACTATGTATTATTACGTGACTTCGTGATTTTGAATACTCATTTCATGATTACGTAGTCAAGTCATCAGTTGTACTATTTCGGGTAAAAATGTAATCACCTGTCTTCATATCCTATTCATTCTGACCCTTTGTTCTAAAACAAGAAGCCTATAGTAACCCAAAGCTCGACAAAACAACCTAAATCAACTTATTTCAATGACTTTGGGTTGAGTGTCAGATCTAGACGAGCTCAAGTTGCTTATCGAAATATCTCAAGTCGTTTGCTGACTATTTACTTATCAAACCAGACAGACTAACGACAACCAGGGTCATATACATTAGACAATATGAATATATGATAAACATAAACATTAAATAATTTTGGTTGAATTTCTACAAAATCTAAATTTTAATTTCACACAAGTATTTCATATTGCTGTTGATCGGTTCTGTTTAAACGTAAGGGAAAACATGAAAACATACATGTCACCGCAGACAGTGCAGTAGAGAATCCAGTGATGGAAGAAGCCATGGAGTTCGACATCTTTGTCAAGGTGATCTGGTTCCTCCTTAGGGTGCTGACTGATGATGGTGATTGTGAAACCGACAAGGGAGATCGGTTATGGAGAGGGAGGTCGAATATGATGTTATGCTAATTAGGTTATCTGTCTCAGTGTGTAACCTTTTAACCTCTACATAAGTCTCCTTATAAAGCACCCAGGAGGAAACCTAATTAGTTAATAAGGGTAATATGGTCCATCAACAATTACCAACTAATTATTTAATAGGTTATTATATATTTTGATCTATATTATGCAAATGATTATAATGGCTACTAGATTAAATATTAATACATAATATATTTAATCTTACATTCTCCCACTTAGCCGAGTAATCATTTACTATGATAAGCCTGATCAGGAGTTAACACTCATTTTAGCCTTAAACAAGTACTATAGCAGAGAAATACAACCGTTGAATCATTATGCGACTCAGGACCCCCATTAGTCGTACTATAGCCTTAATTTAAAACCTAATCGTTATGATCAAAATACGCATAAGCCCTTTGTTTGATTTGTAACTTTATTTGTCTATATGTCATTATACCGGTTGAACATATTCTAAGAGACATACAAAATCAAACTGAGGAAATTTCATTAATCATAAAACATAAGCTAGTACAATATGCTTAAATAAGGTCTTTACTAAATCCCATATTCTGAACATGTTCTTCGTAAACCTTAGGAGGGAGACCTTTAGTCATCGGATCCGCAAGCATATATTTAGTACTAATATACTCAATACAAAGATTATTTTCCTCAATTCATTCACGTACGAACATATATTTTGTATCGAGATATAAACCAGCTCCAGTCTAACTGTTACTGTTCGAGAAACTAACGGCAGCTGAATTATCACAGTAAAGCTTCAATGGTCTAGAAACGGAATTAATGATTTTGAATCCAGTGATCAGATTTCTAAGCAACATTCCATGATAGGTTGCGTTATAAACAGCAATGTACTCTGCCATCATTGTGGAAGTTGTGGTCAACTGTTGTTTATGACTCTTCCATGAGATAGGTCCGCCTGCTAACATAGATATAGCCTGAAGTGGATTTCTTGTCATCTTTGCATTTGGCAAAATCAGAATCAGAATAGCCTACCACTTCTAAATGATCACTTTTTCTATAAGTCAGTTTATAGTCTTTCGTCCCTTGTAGATATCGAAGTACCTTCTTAGCTGCTTTCCAGTGATCTAAGCCAGGATTAGTCTGATAACGGCCTAGCATTCCAGCAATATAAGTGATATCTGGGCGAGTACAGACTTGAGCATACATCAAGCTCCCGACTACTGACGCGTAAGGTATCTGGCTCATTTGCTCCTTCTCAACCTCTGTTGTCGGACATTGGAATGAACCGAAAACATCTCCCTTAACTACTGGAGCGACGGAGGGTTTGCACTGTTGCATGTTGTAACGTGTAAGGACATGATCTATGTAAGCCTTTTGGGACAATCCTAAGATCCCTTTGTGTCTATCTTGGTGAATTTCGATGCTAATGACGTAAGAAGCATCTCCAAGATCCTTCATGTCGAAGTTATGCGAGAGTAACAGCTTCGACTCATGCAACATGTCTAAACTATTACTTGCCAATAGAATATCATCTACGTAAAGGACAAGTATAGTAAAGTTGTTCCCACTCATCTTGAGGTAGGTGTATTGTTTTAACCCGTAAATGGATTTCTTCAACTTACAGACTAGATGCTCCTGACCTTCAGGTTTAAAGCCTTCGGGTTGTTTCATGTAAACATCTTCGTCTAAGTCTCCGTTAAGGAAAGCGGTTTTAACGTCCATCTGATGCAACTCTAAATCAAAGTGAGCTACTAGGGCCATGACGATCCTTAATGAATTTTACGAGAGACAGGTGAAAACGTCTCTTGATAATCAATTCCCTCTTTCTGAGTGTAGCCCTTTGCAACCAATCTCGCTTTGTAGCGTCCAACGTTCCCATTCGGATCCAGTTTTGTTTTGAACACCCATTTACATCCTACTGGTTTGACACCGTTGGGTAATTCTACCAAATCCCAAATGTCATTTTTCTTCATAGATTCAAGCACATCAATCATTGCTTTATTCCATTCAGAAGACTGATCACTGCTAATGGCTTCGTTGTAAGATATAGGATCATTGAGCTTTTCGGGATCCATTTCAGTCAGGTAGGTAACATAACATCCCAATTAATAGGCCCTCTTTGCCTAGATGTCCTCCTGAGTTGATTATCGGGTTCAGCGTTATCTTGGTGTTGAGCGTTTGATGTGCCTTCGTCATGAGGTATAATGGGTTCTGATTGTGGAGTTAAATTTGGAGTTGGTGCAGTAGCTTCAGGTACAGTAGTTGCATTGGGTACAAGAGGAGTAATCGGAGTAATGGTAAGCGACGAGTCTCTCCCCCTCGCGTCTTGTACTTCTTGCAATTCTTCGTAAGGGTTGGTACTACTCCCACTGACCTTGAAATCCTCCAGGAACGCAGCACGCTTGGTTTCAACAATACGGGTGACATGAGAAGGACAATAGAAACGATAACCCTTTGACTTTTCAGGATACCCGATAAAGAAACAGGTAACTGTTTTAGGGTCAAGTTTCCTTAGGAAAGGATTGTAAAGTTTTGCTTCAGCACTGTAGCCCCATACTTTCATATATTTAAGACTCGGTTTCCTTCCTGTCCAAAGTTCATAAGGAGTTTTAGGGACAAACTTAGAAGGAACTCTATTGAGTATATGAACAGTTGCTTTTAACGCTTCAGTCCAGATGAATAATAGTAAATTAGTGTTGGCTAACATACTGCGCACCATGTTCATAAGGGTACGGTTTCTTCGTTCAGTGACACCATTTTGCTGAGGTGTACCAGGCATGGTGTATTGGTTCACAATCCCCTGGCCCTTACAAAACTCATAAAATGGACCAGGAGATTGACCCACATCAGTATGTCTTCCGTAATATTCACCGCCTCTATCTGATCTCATAACTTTAATCTGACGATCTAAATGCTTTTCAACTTTAGCCTTATAATCTTTAAAAGTTGTAAGAGATTCAGACTTCTCCTTAATAAGATACAAGTACATGTAACGAGAATAATCATTAATGAAAGTGATAAATGAAGTATGTCCTGTTATGCCAGCGATTTGGTAGGGACCACTAATGTCAGTATGAATGAGTTCTAATAAATTAGAGCTCCCAGTGGCACCTTTCTTATTCACTAATGTCATTTTACCTTTAAGACATTTGACACATGTTCCAAAATCAGAGAAATCGAGAGGAGGTAAGACTTCATCCTTTACGAGACGATTTAATCGTTCTCTTGAGATGTGGCCTAAACGTTGATGCCACAACATGGACGAAGTCTCTAAGTCTCGTTTCTCTTTCATCTTTGTGAGTGATTCATTAATGTTATATGACAACAAAGATTTGGAAAAATTATCATCTAGTTCTAATCTATAGAGACCACCATCCAGAATACCAGTACCAAAAAGAACAGAATCATAGAGGATAGAGCGTTTGCGATGACCATGGGAAACAATAAAACCCTCCATGTCTCACTTTTGTCCTGATACAAGGTTCCGAGTTACCTCAGGAACATATAAGGTATCATAAAGTTTAATACATAAACCAGTTTTCATAAATAATTGTAATGTTCCAATGGCCTTCACTTCTAATTCTCGATCATCCCCAACCTTAAGCGTTCTTTGGTTTCTTTCCAGCTTCCGGATTGTAAGGAATCCCTGAGTTGAATTGGTAACATGAACCATAGAACCAGAATCAAACCACCAAGAATTAACAGGAACACTTAAATTATAGGACTCAAGTATCATAAAATAATCCTTACCTTTCTTAGCCAGCCACTCCTTAAAATCAGGGCATTCCTTCTGCATACGTCCTATCTTTTTACAGAACTTGCAGTGGATTCTGCCTAAGGAGTTCGTAGAGCTGGAAGATGCACTTGCATTAGGATTTGGCCTTTGGACTTTTGAAACATCCTTCCTCTGATGATTGTTCTTCCTTTTCTTAGAGTTGGAGGTGGTGAAGTTAGCAACATCAGTAGTGCGATCCATCCTCATACGCTCTTCCTCCTGTACGCATATAGCGACCAGCTCACTCATCATCCATTTGTCCTTCTGAGTGTTGTAATTGATCTTTAATGCTTCAAAGGACGAAGGAAGCGAAGTAATAATGAAATGAATGAGGAAACCATCACTGATTTCCATTTCCAGCCCCTTCAGCTTATTGGCCATGTCATTCATCATCATGATGTGCTCGCGAATGCCGCTCTTCCCATCATACTTAGTCGTCACCAGCTTGAGAATAAGGGTACTAGCGTAAGCATGAGAGCATCTTTCCATGTAGCAAAGTTATCACCAGTCAAAGGTGGAATCCCGCAATTGGGCGCTGATAGTGGAAATAAGATGAGCAAGTTATGATACTAAGAAAGAAGTTCTAATGTGATCTAAGGGCACGTAATACTAAGGCAGGCATAAATAATGGCCATTTTTAATTATGAAGTTGTGATATTGTCTATTACTAACATCAAAATAATAGACTTAGTTAAAATTCTACTTAAACAAAAACAAATCAGCTTTGGCCAGAAGTGTAATCATTTAAGCATGTGTGCAAAGTGTTTGTGACAAATCAACATTGGAATGGAACAATCGCTTTAGTTATGCACTTGTTAAGCATGCTATACATGAAAGAATTAAATCAGCTTTGGCCAGATATTAAGACATTCACGTTCGTAATGCACACTTAACATAGCTTTCGTAATACTTGAACGATAAGTAGATGTATCAAATCAGCTTTGGCCAGAAATGATACATCAGAAGCTCATTCAAGTTAAGCTATTTTGGTTTTGCAAAGCATTATCTGATTCTGATTATTTAACTAAGTATTTACAAAACCAATCATTTAATAGCAAACCACACGGGGTTCGGGGCGGAGCCCCGAGCCAAATTTTAGTTCATATTAACTGCTTAATAAAGTAATGGGATTTCGGACAAGTCTTGGCACTTTATGAATACTCATGATTTCGGATGAATCATGTCTTGGAGTCATCCGAGATGAATGATTTCGAATGATCTCGGATGTGTCCAAGACGCGTAAGTCGGATGATTTTGGATGATTTTGGATGATTTCGGATGGTTTCGGATGATTTCGGATGATTTCGGATGATCTCGGATGTGTCCGAGACGAATGATTTCGGATGAATTATGTCTTGGAATCATCCGAGATGGTGATGCTTAGTCCGAAATGATCCGTGATGGTCCAGAATGATCAGGCAGATGTTGATCCGTGATGGACGCTTAGTCCGAAATGATCCGTGATGGTCCGAAATGATCAGGCAGATGTTGATCTGTAATGGACGCTTAGTCCGAAATTATCCGTGATGGTCCGTAATGATCATCCAAAATGTGTTCCACAAGCTACAAAATCCTTAATTTAGGCAGTTAATAATTGATAAGATTGAAATCCGAAATCTTAGGGATTATGGGATTAAGTTTCATGTTTAGATGTTAATTATATTTATCTGTTTATTCCGAAAATTATATCCATTATTGATAATAACAAATTTTGAAAATTGTTAAGTTGATAAAATAGATCAAAACAGGAGCAAACATCCAATAATCCCAATTCATTCCAAAAACTAAAGAAATTTTTCAAATTTTCTCATGAACATGTGATGAACCCTAAAATAAAATATTCTAACATTCATCCGAAATCTGGAAATTTATTACACATTTAAACAGATTTCTGAACAATTATTATAATATGTGATTTCGGAACAATAATAATGAATGAACATATGATCCGAGACGAGTCTGAGATGCGAGATTCATATCCGGGATGGTATCTCGGATGACAGAAAACGAATTTTATTAGGGTTTTCAATTCTGTTTTCCAGTTTTATTCCAGATTTATGGATACAAAACAAAACCGACTAATCAACATATGCTCTGATACCACATGTTGATCGGTTCTGTTTAAACGTAAGGGGAAAACATGAAAACATACCTGTTACCGTAGACAGTGCAGTAGAGAATCCAGTGATGGAAGAAGCCATGGAGTTCGACATCTTTGTCAAGGTGATCTGATTCCTCCTTAGGGTGCTGACAGATGATGGTGATTATGAAACCGACAAGAGAGATCGGCTATGGAGAGGGAGGTCGAATATGATGTTATGCTAATTAGGTTATCTGTCTCAGTGTGTAACCTTTTAACCTCTACATAAGTCTCCTTATATAAGCAACCAGGAGGAAACCTAATTAGTTAATAAGGGTAATATGGTCCATCAACAATTACCAACTAATTATTTAATAGGTTATTATATATTTTGATCTATATTATGCAAATGATTATAATGGCTACTAGATTAAGTATTAATACATAATATATTTAATCTTACAATTGCAAGATATTAACCCTTAAACCATACCAAATTATAAAGGTAAAAGTCACCCAATTATTTCATATTGCATGCAAGGCCTAAGCTTGATCGTTGCAACATTCTCTTTCTCCACTTGTACAATGTCACAACATTCTCTCCTTCGTCCCTCCTAAAATCATATACATAGATCAAGTCACCAGTTTTGATTATAAACAAAAGAAAACCAATATGTTAAGCTTACCGTTTCAAGTCTCGTCACCGGTGATATCATGAGAATCTTCTCCACAACATTAGCCGATCGACTCCCACTCATCAAACAAGGAGGCAACCGCCGTGGAAACCTTTGAACATAGCTCGTCACCACCTGCTGTCGCTCGCCTCCACCAGGATATTCCTCCACAGAATCCAAGTAAAATAGTGAGGAATATCACAAGGATTCTTGCTAAGACCCCTAGTGTTCATCATGAAAGCCGGCTTAGCCCCTCTTCGCCATTCAGTAAACGTCTGTATCGGTGCCTGTAAAAGGCTAGGCGCAAGGACTTTTTCGTATATATGCACCGAGTAGCCCCAAGACAAGGAGAAACTCCAGTTCTTGGGGTGGTTGTAGCATATGCTTTGTTGGAGGAGCATTGACTGGTCGACTTTTGCGGATTTCATTAAATGGTCTAGTGACCGAGGGCGGTCCATAGCGGGAAATATTGGCTCAACCAGTGGCGGATCTTGCCCATTGAACGTCCTAGGGCCGAAAGACACGGGCACTAAAAAATGCCCGGGCCGAACATAGTATATATAAAAAATTTTGATCGAAATGCGGAAAATTAGCACTACGGCCGAAAAACTTGCCAGGGCCGTGGCCCTGGCACGGGCCTTCTAAGGTGGTGGAGAGAGACCAAAGGAGTCTGTGGGTGTGCTGATAAAAGTCCTGATATGTCCTCGTGTAGATCAATCTGCTCAAAAAGGGTTTCTATTAGATTGTGTTGATGTTTTTTAAACATATGGTGACCAAGTCATTAGAGCCACAAAATTTGTAACATTAATTAATGGTAGATCTATTACTTCACTATAAACAATAACAAAACACATATTAGTTTTCTTTTTCAAAATAAAGTATGTTGGAGATAGACGCCAAATATATATTTATATTAAAATTAAAAAAATATTTTTATTGTGGTTGAAAAAATTAATGTTAAGTTATATTAGGCCACCCGGGTGGATTAGTTTTTCTCCGTGATGGATAAACTCAACGCGTGAAGAATAGGAAAATACCACCGCCACCCCTATGGTTTAACGCGTGGATATTAAATTGCGTTAACAATTTGGCGCGTGGCGATTTAAGTGTTTTGAGGGAAATCGTTGGTTGGGGGGAAATTGTTGGGGTGTGGTGGTGAGTGATGGGCATTTCCACTAAACAATGTTGTGAGTGATGAAATAATTGTTGATGACATGACGGAACTAGATTAGATGTTGTGAGTGATAAATGGGTGGTGAGTGATGACCACCCCTACCCCCTTAGACCTTGGGGTATGGTGGGGCGGGGGTTGGGGGCATGGGTTGACACGTGGAGTTCGACCCCGCCGGTGAGTGACGTGTCCGTGGGGTATGGCGGGGCGTGGCTAGCCCGCGTGGCTTGGCAGGTTTATTAAAATAAAAAAAATTAAAAAATACACACAACATTAAAAAAAAGCCTAAAATTTTATTAAATTCCTAAAAATTACAAAAAAGCCTAAAAAGGTTTACAAAATAAAAAAATTTAACCTAGAGCGTTAGGTAGATTTCGAAAAGGGCGAGTTTGTCTAACGGCTTCCGCTCCTTGCCCCGGAACTCGATGTTCGCCACCGCCACCCGGTCTTCGTGGCTTATCGCACCGCCCGGGACGTTGTCGTAATAGGCTTTGAAACGATCGAGCTTCGCTCGTAGCTCGCGCCATTTATGTTGGAATGCGTTTAAATTGTGCCGGTCGTTTCCCACGCTATGTCAGTAGCTAGCAAAAGCTTCCGGCCAGTAACGGGTCTCACCGGGTTGGCGGTCCTTCATTGCGTCAATGACGCTCGTGACAAGAGCTAGCTCTTCCTCGTGTGTCCAAGAGGCCATCGATCAAGTGTGTGTGGGTAGCTGGTTCGATCAAGTGTGTTTGGGTTGGGGTAGCGGTGGACAGCAGGTGGGGTTGGGTTATATATAGCGATTTTGACTGTTGGGTGGGTGAATCTGTAAGGACCTGCAAAATTGTCCCACATCGCTCCGTAAGTAGAAACCCGGACCCCTAAAACCCTAATCCTTATAAAAATCCAAGAAATTCAATTTTTCTGGTCGCTCGCGGGTCGCGTAAGACTTAAGCTAAGCTTACGCGGGGCGTGACAGCTTGATAGTTCGCCGGATAAGCTTCAGGTGTCTAACACGTGGCAAGCCTACACGTGACACGCTAGCCCTAGTCGTAGCTAGGGTGGCCCTCGCGGGCCGCGTAAGATTCCCTTAAGGTTTACGCGGGCCGCGAGAGACTCAATTTTCAGCCATAAATTGGACGTGCATGGGGCTTTCATCTGTGTTGAAAAATCTTTTCAAAACAGCAACTTTCTGCTTATATTCGAGTGTTTAGGAGTCGAAACGCCGCTACGATACAGGGTAATAACTCGATCACTGCTACGATACAATGTCCGATTGATTGAAACCGATCCGATGGATGTTTAAGTGCTGCCCGAATTCGGGCTATACTTTGTTATTCGTTGTGAGGGTTTTGATTTCGTGGGTTATCGTAAATGTTGTATTAAGTTACTGACCTAGTTTCGTGTGTATTGTTATTTAACTAGGTTATGAGGCTAAATCAATAGGCAAAGTTCTGTCCAACTAAACTTGCAATGTGAGCCATTCTCTTTTTACCAAATTGTTTCCAAAACCCTATTTATTGCCAAGGTTATAATTACAGGGGTTAAGTCTTTGTAATCTTCAATTACTGCCGGTATGTGGGGTTTTGTATACATTACTTGATAATCTTCACCATTGGACAATGGGTTAGCCAATGGGTGATATGACCATAGTCACAGAAACAAGTCGAGTGATAAATACCGATTTGGGTTAATTGGTTGATATAAACATTGTAATCGCTCTTAATACTGTAATTTATAACAATGTGTCGTTTTTGAAAATTTGAATGACTCGCCAGTATTTCCCCGCTGATAAAATCTTTTTAAACATGTTTCAGGTGATTTACTGTGAACCAGGAAAAGTGCCGCGCAGCACTCCCAGCTTGGATAAAGTGGCTTAGTAAAATAAATAAACATGTTTTTGGAAACAGGGAATTTCCCAGTGAAATTCCTTTATTGTAAATTATGGGGTTTGTCCCAAAATGTGAAATAAAATAATTGGGCATTTTTAGTTTAAAAGATCTTGTTAAAAATTTCCGCTGCCAAAATAAACACCAATACCACGGGTTTTCTGTTCCGCGGCTCCTGAAACGGGTAAACCGGGTCGGGGGTCGTGATAGAAAAATGTGGTATCAGAGCCACTGATTTAAGCTAATTAAGTATTTAGAAATACTTAATTTTTTAAATTGCCATTTTGTGATTCTGTGAGAATTTAATTTAATAAATAAAATTTTAATTTAAAATTTTGTGTGTTTCTTCATGTGTGCGAACAACATGAATGAACTATCGGAGGCACTCCGAAACTTTACTATCCATACCACCGATATGGGTATGACCGGGACTCTATCCGGCTATCAAGCAGATACTGAAGAGCCAATAGTATTCCAGGCCCAGCCGCAGGAAAAACCAAAGCCGAAAAAGAGGAGGAGATTCCTGGATTGGAAACGCGGACGTAGGAAGAAGCCAGCTGCCCAGAAGGTGAAAAAGACAGAGGATCCGAAAGACAAAGGGAAAGGAAATGAGATCGGGGAAAGTTCCTGGCAAGCCCAGGAAATGCCACCCTGGGAGGAGCTTGATCGCAAACTTGCAAACTGTGACCTCATCGGACCTGCCGATGAGAACCTCTTCAATTTCCCTGCCCAATCTGAACTTCCAATTAATTTGGAGCCTGCTATCCCAGATCCTATTGTCAACCCACAACCTGTTACAGGCCAGCTGGAGGAATGGTGGACAAGCGACTGACACTTTCAGAACTTCATGAATAACCCTAATGTTTATTTTCCCCAGTTCGATCCTGAACCTGCACCATTTCCACCCATGAGCGCAGAAAACGTTGCTGAATTACGCCACTACGGCGAGGAACTAGTGGACGCGGGAAATCGATTCGGGATGTGGGGGAAAGGATCATGTGGAAATACGACGAGAGGGAGCGTCGTTTCTGAAGGGTCGGCTAACTGTGGTTGTGTGTTTCTATAATAATATATAATAATAATAATAAGTAATAAAAATATAATAATGTATAATAACTAAAAATAAAACTTTTGTAAAATAAATGGTGTGTATTGATGCATACTAATATATATAAAAATATGAAAGTCGCAAAGTCGACAATTTTGGCTATACGTGTTGACGTGATTATGTGTGATTATTTTATTTGATTGTTATTTATTTTGTGGCAATAATTTGCAAATATTGTTAATTATTCAGATAGAAAATGCGGAAAACCAACCAGTCAATGAAGTTAATCAATCTGAACAAAATAATGAGGATCATTTTCTTAATAGGCAAGATATAGAAAATATCGTTGCCCAGGGAATAGCCAATGCTATCCCGGCAATTGTGGCTGCCGTTAAAAATCCTGCTGAACCTTCGCAAGCCAACCACAGCAAACGCACGCGGGATGATAATTTTAGTAACAGTGTTAATGGAGGCGGCAACAATGATAATAATGTGGTTCAAGCCCCAATACTAAGAAAATGAAAGTTGCAACACCTGGTTGCACTTATAAAGAATTTCTTGCCTGTAAACCCGTCGAATTTGCAGGAAATGAAGGGGCAACTGCCGCAGTGCGTTGGTTGGAAAAGACCGAAGCAGTAATTAAAATAAGTAAATGCGCCGAAGAAGACAAGGTTATGTATGCGTCCCACCTCTTCAAGGAAGAGGCATTGGAATGGTGGAATACGATGTTGCAAGCCAAGGGAAGTGACATGGCTTATGCCATGAGTTGGGAAGAATTTAAGCGATTGATGGAAAGAAAATTTTGTCCCGACTATGAAAAGGAACAAATGACAAATAAGTTCTTGAACCACCGGATGGTGGATGTGGACTGTCGAGGCACTATGTCAAAAAAGGCCTACAGCCACACGAAAAAAGTGTGGCCATATGCCTTTCGTCACACTTTTTTCTTCCAGCTCAAGTGTGACCAAAGGTCGAGTCATCGTATGGATCATACGGCCACATTCACGTTTAGTGGCCGTAGCAACTTAAAAGTGTGACTAAAGGGTACTAAAATTTCTTGTTAGAATCAAGCATATGGGTGGCTAAAAGGTAGCAACTGCCACATGATTTTACTTTAAGTGTGACAGTTTCTATTATATAGACACACAAATTTACTAAAAAGTTTGTTTTAGCCACATTAATAAAAAAAAAGTGTGACAAAAAGGTTGTGTAATCAAGCATTATGTCTGTTAAGTGTGGCTAAAGGGTATCAACAGCTACATGAATTTACAGTTTGTGTGGCTAATTCTATTATATAGTCAACTGAATTTATTGTAAGTGTGACTAAAAACTATTACTAGACACACAAAACGTTTTTGTAATTCTAAGTGTGGCTATTTTCTAACTTTTGGTCACACATATCGGTAATCCATGATGTATCATTTCATCACACATAAAAAAACAAAGTGACTATAATGTAGATAATGGCTATTTATAGCTACACGAAATTTGTTAATTTTAAGTGTGACTATTGTCTAATCTTTAGTCACACTTAACTTTTTCTACATGACATTTGGCATCATTTGGTCACACAAACAAGAAACAAAGTGACTATGGTGTGGTTAATTGTTACTTATAGCCACACAATTTTATAGTTTTAAGTGTGGCTATTGTCTAACATTTGGCCACATATTTATTGTGGTTCTATATGACCGTTTTCGTGTAATTATTCATTTTATTTTCAATTTTTTTTGTAAAATTTAAACAGGTTTGAACATGAGAAAATCTAAAAATCAAATAATATTAACAATAATAACCCAAAATCCATACATAAGTTTTCAACTTAAATACTAATTAAAAACATAAACTTCTAACCAAAGCCTTTCTAAAAAAAATTACAAGGACAAAATGACTACTTTTGGACTTGATAGTGCTGCAAATTTGCATCCATCGGCTAGTGGCCACCTTGTTGTTGTGAATCTGTTCATTAACCTGATAAGTCATGAGAGTAGCGCCCACCTAAAGCTATCTTGTTCACTAAGCTCATATTTCTCCTTGAGCACTTTACGCAGAGGCCAAAACTTCAATCACCTTGAATCCCCATGTCTTTTAAAGAATTCATGAGTAGCGACCACCTAAACCTCCCTACAGAAGATCAATATAGTTGTCAACTTATAAATATACACAGATGTTATCAAATATTCATATATAGAATAATATTATTCATAACCTTTCAAGGCATCATTCCAAGAAGTTCCATCATTAGGACCACATGATCATGTTAAGTTAAACCAAATACCAATTACCTTAACTTGCATGAATTGAACAAAACGAAAAAGACTACAACTGTTGGGAATTTTACCTCATTTCTGTCATAATTGTCACCACTATGAGGATCAAAGAGAACATCACCACTTGCAAGCTCAAAGCATATGCATGCAAAAGGCCACAAATCAACAAGGGTTGAGTATTTGGAAGTGGGGGTTGCGTATGTGGATTGTTGTAAGATCCATGTAGCTTTAATATAGTGATTTAATCCATTGTTGCATCTAGGGATGAGCATTTGAGACTTGGTACTAGGACTTTGTACCGAATTATTTTCAGTACCCGGTTTTTGGCGTTTTCGATACTGGTATGTTCGGTTCGGTACCAGTAAATTACAGCTTCATGCCACTTGCAACTCGAACCGACCTCTTCAAACCTTGCAACCCGATCCGTAGAAAACCGCCTAACAAAACATAACGTGATATTACCAAAATGAAGCATAATATAAAACTAATAGTGCTAATTACACTTTGGGATAATATGTACATGTTTTTCGAATTTGACCCGTTTACGTTTAATCAAGTTTTATACTAATGAACTCACACACACACACCACATATATACATACAAGTAAATGTGTTCAAAATTCTCAGGCAGAAAATGTATTTGGAAACCAAAGACTTTAGAATATAATTATAAGATAAGTGTTATTTAATTACTTCTTAGAAATGCATTTAATTACTTCTTTTCCAATATCCCACCTCCTGTTGGCTTCAAGAACATTACCAACCATAACAAGAGGAAAAGAATCCTTTCCATCTGCCAAAACAAGTAAAACAGTAGATTAGAAAGTTAAAATTCAACCGTAAAAGACGTCATGCACGAGTAAGCGACCCATTTACTTATAAATATGTCAATTTGGATTACATTTACATTCAGTTATGTCAAATCAGCAAATGTAACTAAAAAAGAAAGCTCAAAATCATTTTAATAAGAAACAGTCATCATAAAATGAAATAATATTGTTTTTGTAACAGATTTATACTTATATACAGATTACAAAATGTTTTGGACTACTAACAGTTTCGACCCATTTACTATTGAATATATCTAACCCACCAAATGTAACAAAAAAGATATGTATATTTAAGAAATAATGTGTGTGTATATATATAGTTCTTGGTTTAATATGCACCTTTACCACACAATCCGAGTCTTTGAACAACAGCTTTAACACTTGAAGCTAACTCCTGAACAGCATGAAGCAATATGTCATTTGCAACTTGATCACCCACTTCTGCACATGATACCACTACAGGGACTAAAGTTGCAATTCGAGCCCAGGATGGATCAGCATACGTCCACCTGCATACAAATCAATCAATCAGTGAGCGCGCATTACAGGATGTACCAAAATGGACTGGTTGGGCAAAAGGTTAATGGGAGCGGCCCGAAACATTTTCTTTTTAATACTCTATTTTTTATAAATAAAAATAAATAGTGTGTTAATTGTGACTACAAAAGTTATATAATTTCAGTAATAACATTATTTTGAGAAAATGATTATGGAAGTTTTGACAAAGACTCTAATATTTACTTACAAGACCATTATCTTGATTTCACCTGTTTGACCCAACAGAGATCGATCATAACACCCAAATATGACCCATTCATGAGTAAATGAGTCAAGATTTACATCTAACATTTACATTCATTTACATAGCCACTTAACAAGTTCCTAGTGGACCACAAAAATAAACAGGTAAGCGACTACACGTATATACAATTTAAAAAATAATTATGGTGAATCTGATAAATTAGAAGTTGTAGAAAAAATATAACAACTTAGAAACAAATACCCAATTAGTTCATCTGGAGAAGAAAACTGGAGTTGATGAAGGATGCTATAAGTAAGCTTTGTTTCTGGACCGCACCCATCATAAGCTCTTATTATTGAAGTCAAAGCTTTTGCCGCTATACCATATCCACTACAGTATTAAATAACACAAGTATTACCAAAACATCGAGTCGGGGGTCTCACTGGAAGCAGCCTCTCTATTCCTACGGAATACATGTTTTCCGAAAATGTATTATTACTTAAACCCTTTTATGATCTTGTAAGTTCTTGGCCAGACCTGACCTTGTTGAAGTGTTTATTTCTTGATTTACTTGTCTAAATTAAGCTACAAACAAAAATCTTTAAAAGAGAAAACTTGGGTTAATTGCAGCCTTACAGGTTTAATTACACATCTCCATAGAAATTCTTCATTAAAACCTAAGTATAACTATTCTTTAGTTGTAACAAAGGGAGTCGTACATGTGTCCACCATATGGATGACTAACGTAATGCCACAAAGAAAAAAAAACTCATATTACACCAAAAACTAACAATAGTAACAAATTTAAAGATCAAATAGAACCATATCTCACAAGATCCGCCATCTCTTCAAGAACAATAAGTAACTTGTTCACCACTAATATCATTTGACCAGTAGGATCGCCTACTTAACAGATTAATCATGGTTACGAAGAACAAACCTGTAAAAGCCGGGTGCATTCGTGTGAAATCTGGAGCGCATTCAATGTTGATTCTTTATCATAAGAAACATGCAATTTAAAACTGTGAAATTATTCAGTTCAACCAAAATACAAGTAGGTAAATATAGTCAATGAAAATCAAATCCCACTATTTGAACTAGAAATTTCAACATCAGCAAATATAATGACAATACCAGCTTGATACCTTACATGTGTTTTACATCGATTGATAACCATAAAGAAAAATATTTGTATCGATACCGGTGTTGTTCGATTGATATTGTTTCGGTTTGTTACGGTACCGCTAAGATACCTGGACTCGGAATATCTTATGATACAAAAAATATATATTTATTGTGATACAACTCTTTACTCCACGAAATTTCATACCGGAACCCTAAGAAAAAAATCATAAAAACAAATATGATATTGGTACCAATGTTGACCCCGCGTTGCAAACGAGGGAGTCATAAAATTAAGATCACATAGCTCAAGTTAAATCAAGGATGTCACCAAGCCAATCTTTGTATTAAAAGTTGGGTACCTTTTGACCCTAATTCGTTTCACTCATTTCCTGATCTGTTTTTATGTTTAGTCTTTGATTAACAATAAGATCATATGTACCAGTTCCTCAATAAAGAACTATAGTTTAGGTTTAGCTTTGTAGATGTGAATCTCAACCTTTTTTAGTCTTTCATTAACAATATGGCCCACTAAGACACATGTGATCTATTATTAGCTATTGTAATACCAGCTGATAAAATCTTTTTAAACATGTTTCAGGTGATTTACTGTGAACCAGGAAAAGTGCCGCGTAGCACTACAAGCTTGGATAAAGTGGCTCAGTAAATAAATAAACATGTTTTTGTAAACAGGGAATTTCCTAGTGAAATTCCTTTATTGTAAATTATGGGGTTTGTCCCAAAATGTGAAATAAAATAATTGGGCATTTTTAGTTTAAAAGATCCTATTAAAAATTTCCGCTGCCAAAATAAACACAAATACCACGGGTTTTCTGTTCTGCGGCTCCTGAAACGGGTAAACCGGGTCGGGGGTCGTGACAGAATCGCTTGGCTTGTCCAAACGGTTATAATTTGAATTTTAAATGCCCCCCGCTATGACCTAGCCAACAAGCGAATAGGAGCCGACCATATAGGATCGCTAGCATGCCCCATGCCTGGCCTTAAACTCCCGCCCCTTGGGCGACGCCCAAACCCAAGCCCACCCGGGGTGGAGGCTTGGGCGTTTTCTGCCAACCCACACCCCAACCCCCACCCCATACCTCATAGTCTTATAAAAAATGGTTCTGACTCCCCCAAACACTTTGCAAATCAGGGTTGTAATATAAATCGAGCTAGGGTTTCAATTACGTCTTCCGAACAACACAACTGCAATTGTTCAAGGAGGCAGAGCCGCCGTCTTCATCACCGGAACAGTCCCGTAATCTCACAGGTTAGTTTCCCGGCCGATTGTCTCAGCTCATTATACCTTCAATCACATATGTTTGCCTATTATTTCTTTATCATTCGATTCACTATTAGGTCAACGAGACTCCGATACATTTCAGCAATAGTTTCTGTGTATTCTACTATGATTTTGCAATTTTATTGGGACTACGTATTTTTAGTTTCATTTTTTGCTTATTTGTTAAGAATTTAGTTTAGTTGTACGTATAAATTTGCGTGATAAGATTGGAAGCTTTTTCTGCTACGAACATGTGTAGATTTTAGTAGATTTGAACCTGAAATAATGTTTACTTTAAACTGATTTTGTGATTTTATTGGGATTAGGTTTCGTATGTAGGCATTGCAGCTTAACTTTTGTAGATTTTACATTAATAGCTGTTAATAGTGTTTAATTTATGTGACTTTGTGTTTTTATGGATATTAGGTCTTGTATGTAGCACTGCAGTTTCATTTTTTGCTTAACTGCTGAAGAGTTTACATTATTGATTATATGTATCGGTTTATGTGATAAGACTTGAAGCTCTGTCTACTATGAACAACTAGATTTGAATCTGCTACAATGTTTAATGTAGTTGATTTTGGTTGTACTATCCGCTGTTGCGATTTTATTGTCATTTATTCAGAGTTTGAATACCGGTTTGAGCTTATGCCGGTTTGTGTTTTTGAATACTGGTTTGTGTTTTTGAATACTGGTTTGAGCTTACATTGTTATTTCTTTATCATTCGATTCACTATTAGGTCAACGAGACTCCGATACATTTTGGCAATAGTTTCTGTATATTCTAATATGATTTTGCATTTTTATTGGGATTACGTTATTTTTAGTTTCATTTTTTTTGCTTATTTGTTAAGAATTTAGTTTAATTGTACGTATAAGTTTGGTGATAAGATTGGAAGCTTTTTCTGCTACGAACATGTGTAGATTTTAGTAGATTTGATCCTGAAATAATGTTCACTTTAAACTGATTTTGTGATTTTATTGGGATTAGGTTTCGTATGTAGGCATTGCTGTAACGCCCGCCGTTTTCATACTTTTCATATTTAGAAACCATTGCTTGAAATTCTATTTTTTTTGGAAATCTTGTATTCCTTGTAATCGTATTTCGTTGTATTGTTGTAAAATCCGAGACCTTGATCGTAATGAAACGAATCTTTTATACATCATTTATACATGTTTATACATTGATACGTGCACTAGTTTGATACATGGTTTTTAATTCGTATAAACGTAAGCTTAACTCGTAAACAATGATCGTGTATACGTAATCCTTAAATCTTCATACATTTAAACACTTAGTTATTCGATTATAAGATTAAGTTGTATGTTTTTTTCATTTGATCATACCAAACTATAAACCATACATACTTGTTACATTTCATGTGTTATACACACCTATGTTATCAGACTTTTTGCTAAATTAAAACTTGTCATTTATGCATTTTGGACCTTGTTACAAGTTACATACATACTAGACACCATGTAACACTTTATTAAACATCAAATATATACCTTCTAATGTCAAAAAAATAAAATAAAATAAAAATTATAGGGCTGTTAACAGCCTTGCATCAGCCCACTTAATTTCCTTGTTTTGAGTTATTTAGCCCACTAAACACTTTCAAAGCCCAACCCAAAGAAACCCTAATCCATCCCCTATATAACCTAAGCCTCCTCCAAGCATTTTTCACTTTCTAAACACTCTCCATTCACTCTCAAACACTCCAAACCATAGCTGATTGCAGAAGTTCGAGCAAATTTATACCACTTCACTAAAGTGAGCATAACTCACTCAATTCTTATCCGATTCACTCGATTCTTTTTCCTACTACTTTGTATTGACCTTAGCTTCGTTTCCATGGGTTTTCCCTGGAAAACCAGAGCCTGGAATGTTGCCAAAAGGGCTCCAAAGTGGACTGATTTTTCTGTTCTTGTTTCAAACTTTGATAAACTTGTTTAAACTTGAGGAGACTCATCTCAAGCCTATGTCCTTATGCTTATAACCACTTCTATGGTTAGATAGGCTTAAAAAAAAGGTTGAGACATTCAAAATCAGAGGTATAAACCTCACAAACTTTCTATTTTGTTCAAGGGTTTTAACCCACAAGTGATGCTCAAGTTCAAGACTTGATGATTGTGTGATTTAGGATTAGCTTGGGGTAACCTACTTGAAAATCCACACATTGATTGATGTTTTCTTATAGATTAGTTGTTCATATTCTATTGTTTCTTGCAAGTTCATGACCCTCCTTGTTGTTCAAAACAACAAGTGTAGTGGTGAACAATAAAGGTACCTAAATGGAAGCTTTGTTCTTCCTACCTCATGTATGAATTTCATGATACTTAGAGGTGCCTAAATGAAGACTTTAATCTTCTACCTCATGCTTGACTTATATGATGTAATATACACTATGTAATACTTATGTAACAACCAAATAATCGAACTCTTGGTGATGAACTAATGGACATTCGTCAAGCTAGTGGATTGTATCATCTTAGGCCTTGACAACTTGTCACGATTCTAATGGAGCTTTGTTCCATGAAAACATTTAAACTCTTTTAGAGTTTCATAGTGTCAAGAACAAGTGTCATAGGTGTTAGATGATTATTTTCATATGTTTATTTTTCATGTTATTTAAACTCCAAATCCCTAGAACCATATGTAAACACCTCTTAAACTCCAAATCGAACACATTCAACTTCCTAGTCTCAACAACTTCGTCACATGGGATAATCGGAAAGCATATGCAACTTTGTGAGTACATTTGACCCATTTTTCTTTTAATACACTTTGGGTGCAACATGTTTTACTTGTTAAAATGCACGATTCACAAACATGATTTTATTCATTCAATACTTATACATGCTTTGCTATGCTTAGGTCCATGCTAGAATACATACTACTTGTTAACTCGGCTTAACAATTATAGCGCTATAGGAGTAGCATACCACCCGACGGGGTTTTGTTGAGTCTTTATTCTATAACAGTCTTGTCACTTTTGTGTCGAGGGATGCTAAATACTAGTGGACACTAGAGTTGACATATTGTTATGCATGATAGATTGACCTTGTATACCAATTGCTATGTTGGATTGAAAATACTTTTTCTGCAACGAACATGTGTAGATTTTAGTAGATTTGAACCAGAAATAATGTTTACTTTAAACTGATTTTGTGATTTTATTGAGGTCAGGTCTTCTACGTAGTTACGTGATAAGATTGGAAGCTATGTTTACCACGATTATCTGTATAATTTGTAGATTTGAACCTGAGAAGCGTGTTTAATTTAATTGAATTAATTATTAATTTGTGGTTTTATGAATATTAGGTCTTGTATGTAGGAACTGTAGTTTTATTTTTTGCTTAACTGCTGAAGAGTTTACATATATACTTAATACTGAATTTCATTTTCCCAGTTTCAAAAAATGGCATCCAGAGTGATTTTACACTCTGGCAAACGTCTTCTTGGCAAGACGGTGGCGCCGCCGTCACTGGCATTGGGTTACTGTTCTGAGGAGACACCTAATCTTGTGGAGCCAACGGTTTTTAATGGTGTGACAGATTGGTATCAGAGCCATAACTATAGGTAATTTGGAAAATTGCCATGCTTTTGACCTAGTCTATAGTTAAGCACCAAAATTCGACCATACTTGCTTCACATGCTACTTTTATGAAATATCTTTACATGTTATTCTTGAAATGTCTCTTACGTGTTATTTTCTTAAAATGCTTTATGTGCTTATACTTGTTATTATTATTTTGAACATACGTCTTTTACTCATTTATACTAAATTCGAAACCAATTGTAATACACAAACGAGACGACTTCACCAAAATAGGCGTGAAACCCACAATTTGGTGAAAGACTCTCAATCCACCTATTCTTTTTACACGAAATTCGCCACCAAGTTAGGAGTGAGATCCTCACCTTGATGGAGAATTTCTGCTTTCAAATTCTAGTGGACCCTCGTCAAAGTGTTGAAATTAAATTTTGACCCGACGAGTACCAACCACACTTAGGATACGAAATCGTCAAGTTAGGGGTGAAACTCGCACCTTGTCGACTAGTTCCACTCCTTGATTTTTTCATAAATCCCGCCAAGTCTGGAAATTTCGATTGATTTGGGACATGTAGTAACCGGAAGGGTAAATACCGTTAACCGACTTGTCGGCGAGAGTATTCCACCTATTAGGCCAAATTATGCTCCTCAAATTCGAAAGACTTTTCGACCACTTTGGTTAGTCAAAGTTCCGTTTTGGAACCATCCCAAATTTTAATCAAACATGTGTTTCTATTATTTATTTTATACAATGCAATCTTTCAAATTCGAATTTACTTTCAATATTTTCTTCTCACATACACATCATACTAAATCTTTTTCATACATTTATACCTATGCATGATTTCAAAACGTCACTCAATTTTGTTTACATTCTTTATAACGCCAAAATGGAGATATATCATTGAGTTAGGAGTGATTTCCTTACCTTGATGATTAACTCCACTCCTTCTTTTCTTAAAACGACCTCACCAACGAGTTAGGGGTGATTCCCTTACCTAGGTGATCGTTACCAAAACTTTCCTTCAAAATACTTTATCAAGCAAACATAATCATGTTTCATACCTAAATCATTTATCATTTATCGAAATACCCACTTATATCAATTCCAAAATACATTGTTTTATCAAACGTACTTCTTATCCTACATTGTCTTTTCACATAGCTCACATATACGAAATTCTTAATCATACCTTAAAACGTTTTATTTCCCGAATTTCAAAACCTTATGAAATGCTACCTATCAATTTAATCGGTCCAATGAATCTCTGGCCCACGAACTTCATATTCAACTTAATCACTAAAACACGCACACGTTATATCATCATACTAGACACTTCCATTCTTAATAGAAATCAAACCAACCTTTCTCAATTACTTATAAGATCTTATAGATGTTATATGATCGTTTTACCAAATACTCTTTTCAACATCAACAAATCATTTGTTAAAACTTTTAACAATCACTAAGTCCTTTTGCTAAATTTCTTTTCTAAGGATCCTCGTTTTCACAAGAAACTCCTAAATTCATAATTTCTTGTTTGATGAAACGAACTTACTTTTTATCCAAAACCTTTTTCCTACACCAATTTACAAAACACGTGGGCAAGAAGACTTCACGAGGACCGACCATCTTCGGATTACGTAAACTCTTTTAAAACAAAAGTAGCATTTCCATTCATTACAAAATACATTATGCTTAACTAATGAGTAGTTTATATCCTCTTACATATACAAACTATATTCTACCCTTCAAATCAAGCTCAATCTAATTTTGATTCGATAAACTCAATGTTTCGTTTAAACAACTATACATGCATATCATCATACACATTTTAGTCGATATCTCGTGATAACATCATTCATATCGTTCGTATTTACATACTCAACCTTTTGAATGCTTTTATACGCTTAAATCCGCTATGTCCCAACGTACACTATATACGTAAATTTTATTATTCGTACCTACACTTATACGCATACGTTTTATGCTTATACTTATACTCATACTACTCGTACGTTTTATGTTTATACTCATACTTACGTGCATATTCATACTCAAACTTATGCTCATACATTCATTCATACTCATGATTCAAACATTCGTACCCGTACGCGAGCGTAATCCGAGTGATTCGCTTACGTGGGTCCCATACATACTTAAGCATGGACTTGCTTATATACTATATTCTTATACGTACACATTCTTATTTTTAAATTATGTATACCCTGATTCATACACAACTAGTACAAGCCCTGCGTTTTCATACTTTCCATATTTAGAAACCATTGCTTGAAATTCTATTTTTTTGGAAATCTTGCATTCCTTGTAATCGTATTTCGTTGTATTGTTGTAAAATCCGAGACCTTGATCGTAATGAAACGAATCTTTTAAACATCGTTTATACATGTTTATACATTGATACATGCACTAGTTTGATACATGGTTTTTAATTCGTATAAACATAAGCTTAACTCGTAAACAATGATCGTGTATTAGTAATCCTTAAATCTTCATACATTTAAACACTTAGTTATTCGATTATAAGATTAAGTTGTATGTTTTTTTTTCACTTGATCATACGAAACTATAAACCATACATACTTGTTACATTTCATGTGTTATACACACCTATGTTATCAGACTTTTTGCTAAATTAAAACATGCCATTTATGCATTTTGGACCTTGTTACAAGTTACATACATACTAGAAACCATGTAACACTTTATTAAAAATCAAATATATACCTTTTAATGTCAAAAAAATAAAATAAAATAAAAATTATAGGGCTGTTAACAGCCTTGCATCAGCCCACTTAATTTCCTTGTTTTTACTTATTTAGCCCACTAAACACTTTCAAAGCCCAACCCAAAGAAACCCTAATCCATCCCCTATATAACCCAAGCCTCCTCCAAGCATTTTTCACTTTCTAAACACTCTCCATTCACTCTCAAACACTCCAAACCGTAGCTGATTGCAGAAGTTCGAGCAGATTTATACCACTTCACTAAAGTGAGCATAACTCACTCAATTCTTATCCGATTCACTCGATTCTTTTTCCTACTACTTTGTATTGACCTTAGCTACGTTTCCATGGGGTTTCCCTGGAAAACCAGAGCCTGGAATGTTGCCAAAAGGGCTCCAAAGTGGACTGATTTTTCTGTTCTTGTTTCAAACTTTGATAAACTTGTTTAAACTTGAGGAAACTCATCTCAAGCCTATGTCCTTATGCTTATAACCACTTCTATGGTTAGTTAGGCTTAAAAAAAGGTTGATACATTCAAAATCAGAGGTATAAACCTCCCAAACTTTCTGTTTTGTTCAAGGGTTTTAACCCACAAGTGATGCTCAAGTTCAAGACTTGATGATTGTGTGATTAAGGATTAGCTTGGGCTAACCTACTTGAAAATCCACACATTGCTTGATGTTTTCACATAGATTAGTTGTTCATATTCTATTGAAAATCCACACATTGTAGTGGTGAACAATAGAGGTACCTAAATGGAAGCTTTGTTCTTCCTACCTCATGTATGAATTTCATGATACTTAGAAGTGCCTAAATGAAGACTTTAATCTTCTACCTCGTGCTTGACTTATATGATGTAATATACACTATGTAATACCTATATAACAACCAAATAATTGAACTCTTGGTAGATTGTATCATCTTAGGCCTTGACAACTTGTCACGATTCTAATGGAACTTTGTTCCATGAAAACATTTAAACTCTTTTAGAGTTTCATAGTGTCAAGAAGAAGTGTCATAGGTGTTAAATGATTATTTTCATATGTTTATTTTTCATGTTATTTAAACTCCAAATCCCTAGAACCATATGTAAACACGTCTTAAACTCCAAATCGAACACATTCAACTTCCTAGTCTCAACAACTTCATCACATGGGATAATCGGAAAGCATATGCAACTTTGTGAGTACACTTGACCCATTTTTCTTTTAATACACTTTGGGTGCAACATGTTTTACTTGTTAAAATGCACGATTCACAAACATACTTTTATTCGTTCAATCCTTAAACATGCTTTGCTATGCTTAGGTTCATGCTAGAATACATACTACTTGTTAACTCGGCTTAACAATTATAGCACTATAGGAGTAGCACACCACCCGAAGGGGTTTTGTTGTGTCTTTATTCTATAACGGTCTCGTCACTTTTGTATCGAGGGATGCTAAATACTAGTGGACACTAGAATTGACATATTGTTATACATGATTCAAACATTCGTACCCGTACGCGAGCGTAATCCGAGTGATTCGCTTACGTGGGTGTAACACCTCGAAAAATTTCGTCCAATAATGTCTTGACACGTGTCATAAGGTTCCGGTATGTGAAAACATACTTTAGGAGGACTAAAAGTGACAAACAGTGAAAACTATGGAACGTAAGGGTCCAACAACAATGGATAAATAGGCTCTATGATAACCCTACATAATGTTTATAACCTTAAACGGATGGTTCATGGATCATACGACGCGGAAATTGCACAAAAGTGAAGTATTGCAAACTATAGGGGCCAAAAGTGTCAACATGTTTAATTTATACCTCTGAGTGAACTTTTGGCAGACCCGAAGCTTTGTAAAGCTAAAATATACCCACTAGAATATGTGGTAAAAATTTCATGAAGTTTCGTTATCACATGAGAAAGTTATGGCCAAAACCGTACTTGAGGGGTTAAAAGCGTCAACGTCGAATTTTATGGCTTTTCGGGCGAGCGCAAAGTTAAACGAGGACATTACCATGTTGGTAAATGTCCAAGGGTTCTTAAAAACCAGATTCGGGGGTTTACGAGTCAAGATTCATGGCCAAATCATCGCAACCAAAGTACAGGGACCAAAACTGCAACAAATGGGCAAACTTTGGAGCTGCCAATAAACCCAGGTGCAGAATCCGCGAACAGCAGCGATTTGGGTCCGAAATTAAGTGGGTAACAGCTGTTTTCACCTCCCAAAAGATCCAATAACATTGCATGCATGCCTAGGCCACAGTAACCCCTTGCAAACACCAACAATTCAGCTTTAAATCTGATCCAAAGCTCATTTTACTAAACACTTGTGTTGTGAACAAGAACTTCCAAACTTGCAAAAGCTCTCAAGCATCTCTGAAGCATTTCTGGACATCAAGGCCGATTTCTAGTGTTAGCTTAACATCAATAGGACCTTGGTAAGCTTCTAATTCGATCTCCAATCCGTTCTTGCTTTAATTATTGCTAAAAGTCAAACTGTTTGTTCATAAGCTTTGACTTTCTGATTAAACAAGTTTCAATCAGTCATTTCTCGAATTGAAACCTGATATATGTTGGTATTTAGGAGGGAAACAAACCCTCTAAAGGGTGTTATCTGAATCCCACTACATGCATGCTAATTGTCGAGTCAAACGTGATTCTAAAAAGTCAACAGAAGTGATTTTTGAGAAAAATAGCTTAAATGGTAAAATAAATGACATGCAATCTGTTTGATCTTCATAGATAGCTTTATTATGAATATAAGAATGTATTTTATCATCATCAACTCGACAATCTTTACTATAGATACGAATCGGAACCGAAAGTCCTATAAAACGACTATTTCGTAGACTATCGATTCGGATTCGTACATGCATGTTCGAGATCTGTATTGGAAGGTATTTTTGACCATTTTTATTTTGGTTAAACTTTCTGGAATTTTTGTTGATTGAGTCTATGCTTAGCCGATTAAATTGCATGTTTCCGATTATGCTTAAAAGTTGACTATTTTGCCCTTTTTGTTATAAAACGTGATTTTTGGAAAAGTGAAAGGATAGAAATCTTTATTTCTAATATATAAACTTGCACCGAAAATTTCGGATCAGTTGGTGGTCCAGATTGTGAGTTATGACCATTAGCGTAAAACTATGTTCTTAATTTACATAAACGGCCCTTTTCGCATATGACCTATTTCTGGCCACGTTTTGGTATAAAACTTTTTACCAACTGATGTATTATAATATTCTGGGAATTTTGATGATTTTTAATAAATTTTTGGCTGAACGGATCCTAGATCGCCTAGTTATTTCGGGTTATGTCGGTTTTGACCGTTTAAGCCATAAAATGAGTTTTACACATCCTTTTGACCCGAAACCTTTTTCTACTGATTTTAAATGTTAAATAAATTATTTTGAGCCTTCTGGAAATATAAAAATCTCAGCTTTCATATATAAACCCGGAAACGGCTCTAAATCGCATATTTAGCGTTTTAAGCGCATAGTAAGCGTTATACTTGTTTTAAACATGTAAGACTTATACCTACTGATGTAATTAGCATATTTTCATATAATAACAGTAAGTACAAGTATATGATCTCAGATTTCCAGTTTTGGCATTTTTAGCCCTTGTGAATTTACTAAAATACCCCTACGGTGCATAGTTTGATTTTAAATGATAAATTTGATATATGGGTCATACCCTACTGATATAATATGTTATATTAAGTATATTTACTGTATGAACCTGACCCGAAACTCAGATTTCTAATTTGACTCTTTTATAATCTTTTAAAAAGACCAAAATGCCCTTCTAAGGCATAAATTGAGTTTAAAATTATTCCGGGCAATATAGAACATAACTTACTGATATTATATCATATTTAAAGCATATTATATCAGGGAACTTGCATTTGAATCATTTGTCTACCCGTATCGCCCTTTTTGCGTTCGGTTCGGTTTACGTAACTAGTTTGTGTAAATTGACCGAAACGGGTCAAACGATATCATTTTTATTTCAAAATCCAGAATGTATTTAGTATACCCATATTATACAAGTATTCAAACTTGCCGGGTCTAAATCACATTCTATCCGGTCTTTCGCTTAATCGTGCGTAAACCGTATCATTCTTAAAACTAACCGGTCAAAGCTTAGGCTTAAATAAAAGACCCGTTAGGAATCTAATAGGTTAATTATAAACCTTTGTTCCAGATTAGGAGGCCCAGTAAAAGCTACCACACTTACCGTTTGTGTTACATACTTGCTCAGGTAAATACATTTTGACTTATTTTCCCTATACGGGCTTGGGGTACGGTATTTAAAATACCGCTTGATCGGGCGCACAAGTCCTGCACCTTATGGGTGTACAGTCTTGAATAGCTTGTGCGACTCGTTTAAACAGTCTTGTCTTACTTTAGGCTTTGGGGGGTTATTGACCGTGTCCCGGATATCCTTGGCATTATCTTACAAGATGGCCACGACCAGAGCACGGGGTGTAGGCGTACACCCGGCGTGTATAACTCTTTAATGTGGTGTGTCATTTAATCTTTAGCCCGGACAGCAGATCCCGGGCCACCATAAGTACGGGTACATGTAGATCGTTCACAAGTTTATATTGCATAAATATCCCAAGTTAATAAAAAAAATATATATATATTTATGCCTTGTGCATTTAAATCAATTTTCAATCATTTTCAAAATGAGTCAGTCGATTTGTATTTACCAGTGTAAACTGACGTATTTTTCCCAAAAGGTTAAGTGCAGGTACTAAACGAAATAGGCTGGCTGTTTCCTAAGAGCGTCCACCATAGTCTCGCAAGCTCGGACGACAAACATCTGTTGAAAAATTTTATCTTATTTTTATTTGATCCGCCTGTGGATCCGTTTCGACTACTTGTGATAATTTAATATTACATTTCTATTTAAAGTTGAAACGAATCTATCTTTTGCTTCCGCTGTGCATTATTATATTGTGTGGTTTGTCTATGATGATACCAACTACGTCATGATACCCCCACCGGGCCCACCGGTGACACGTGGAAATTAGGGGTGTGACAGTGGGTCCCATACATACTTAAGCATGGACTTGCTTATATACTATATTCTTATACGTACACATTCTTATTTTTAAATTATGTATACCCTGATTCATACACAACTAGTACAAGCTATGCGGATCATGCGACGATCAAAATAATAGCGATGCACACGGGATTATAGTGATAGGCGTATGAAAACCTTAGAGCGTACTACTGTGTATGGTAAGACACGGAACGTAACATGACACCGAATAACGAGACGGACATAACATTTACAAAACATGGACAAAACATGGTGGATACGCCGCTGGTACTTCCTATGTATAAGTGTTTTCACCATGTTACCAAACTTTCGTAAAACGACCCGTGAGAAATTCAGTGTTTTGCAGACCTTTTGACCTAATACAAACTTTAAGCAACTCACAAGCGCATTATATCCGATTATCCATGACGAGACTTCATCTTTAACACGCTACTTTCATCTATCTAATACTTATATCATTCATATACTTGCATTCATTTAGAGTCAATCGTTCGCCCCATACTCCTATTATCCTCCATTATCCTTTCTTTCATACGAACCCCGTTCACAATCAAACTTGTCTAAACATTCAAATCCTAACTTATCTCATTACCATTAAAAGCGTCTTCCTATTCTTTATTCTTGTGTAAGTGTACTTAGTATACCTTTAATGCTTTATCCAAAGTACCAAACCTTTTCGTTCCTCTCAATAAACAATTTTTATGAAAGTCTGATTTTTATACTATCCTTAAAACTTCCCCTGTAAACTACCACACTTTCCAACAAAATACAAACCGTGTGTTAAAATATTCCTTCTTAATACGTCCCATTTTTAATACATCTCCAATTTAAGTTATCCAAACTTGTTTAGACTCACTTTACCTATATACGCACCTACACGTTTTCAACTATGTTTGGTACCTCAAATTATTTTAGACAACGAACTACCTTGCAAATTTACCTTGTCGTTCTCCAAAGTTTCGTACTTTTCAAACCGTTTCAGAATTTCCAAGTCTCAATTTTTGCTAAAACTTTTTCAAGTCTTGCTCTTGAATAAATTTTGGGATGAAATTTCCTAAAGGAGAGGAGACTGTAACACCCTGCGTTTTCATACTTTCCATATTTAGAAACCATTGCTTGAAATTCTATTTTTTTGGAAATTTTTTATTCCTTGTAATCGTATTTCGTTGTATTGTTGTAAAATCCGAGACCTTGATCGTAATGAAACGAATCTTTTAAACATCGTTTATACATTGATACGTGCACTAGTTTGATACATGGTTTTTAATTCGTATAAACATAAGCTTAACTCGTAAACAATGATCGTGTATTCGTAATCCTTAAATCTTCATACATTTAAACATTTAGTTATTCGATTATAAGATTAAATTGTATGTTTTTTTTCACTTGATCATACGAAACTATAAACCATACATACTTGTTACATTTCATGTGTTATACACACCTATGTTATCAGACTTTTTGCTAAATTAAAACATGTCATTTATGCATTTTCGACCTTGTTACAAGTTACATACATACTAGACACTATGTAACACTTTATTAAACATCAAATATATACCTTCTAATGTCAAAAAAATAAAATAAAATAAAAATTATAGGGCTGTTAACAGCCTTGCATCAGCCCACTTAATTTCCTTGTTTTGAGTTATTTAGCCCACTAAACACTTTCAAAGCCCAACCCAAAGAAACCCTAATACATCCCCTATATAACCAAAGCCTCCTCCAAGCAATTTTCACTTTCTAAACACTCTCCATTCACTCTCAAACACTCCAAACCGTAGCTGATTGCAGAAGTTCGAGCAGATTTATACCACTTCACTAAAGTGAGCATAACTCACTCAATTCTTATCCGATTCACTCGATTCTTTTTCCTACTACTTTGTATTGACCTTAGCTTCGTTTCCATGGGTTTTCCCTGGAAAACCAGAGCCTGGAATGTTGCCAAAAGGGCTCCAAAGTGGACTGATTTTTCTGTTCTTGTTTCAAACTTTGATAAACTTGTTTGAACTTGAGGAAACTCATCTCAAGCCTATGTCCTTTTTCTTATAACCACTTCTATGGTTAGTTAGGCTTAAAAAAAGGTTGAGACATTCAAAATCAGAGGTATAAACCTCACAAACTTTCTGTTTTGTTCAAGGGTTTTAACCAACAAGTGATGCTCAAGTTCAAGACTTGATGATTGTGTGATTTAGGATTAGCTTGGGCTAACCTACTTGAAAATCCACACATTGCTTGATGTTTTCTCATAGATTAGTTGTTCATATTCTATTGAAAATCCACACATTGTAGTGGTGAACAATAGAGGTACCTAAATGGAAGCTTTGTTCTTCCTACCTCATGTATGAATTTCATGATACTTAGAAGTGCCTAAATGAAGACTTTAATCTTCTACCTCGTGCTTGACTTATATGATGTAATATACACTATGTAATACCTATGTAACAACCAAATAATTGAACTCTTGGTAGATTGTATCATCTTAGGCCTTGACAACTTGTCACGATTCTAATGGAACTTTGTTCCATGAAAACATTTAAACTCTTTTAGAGTTTCATAGTGTCAAGAAGAAGTGTCATAGGTGTTAAATGATTATTTTCATATGTTTATTTTTCATGTTATTTAAACTCCAAATCCCTAGAACCATATGTAAACACGTCTTAAACTCCAAATCGAACACATTCAACTTCCTAGTCTCAACAACTTCGTCACATGGGATAATCGGAAAGCATATGCAACTTTGTGAGTACACTTGACCCATTTTTCTTTTAATACACTTTGGGTGCAACATGTTTTACTTGTTAAAATGCACGATTCACAAACATACTTTTATTCGTTCAATCCTTAAACATGCTTTGCTATGCTTAGGTTCATGCTAGAATACATACTACTTGTTAACTCGGCTTAACAATTATAGCACTATAGGAGTAGCACACCACCCGAAGGGGTTTTGTTGTGTCTTTATTCTATAACGGTCTCGTCACTTTTGTATCGAGGGATGCTAAATACTAGTGGACACTAGAATTGACATATTGTTATACATGATAGATTGACCTTGTATACCAATTGCTATGTTGGATTGAAAATACGTTTTCTGCTACGAACATGTGTAGATTTTAGTAGATTTGAACCTTAGATAATGTTTACTTTAAACTGATTTTGTGATTTTATTGAGGTCAGGTCTTCTACGTAGTTACGTGATAAGATTGGAAGCTATGTTTACCACGATTATCTGTATAATTTGTAGATTTGAACCTGAAAAAGCGTGATTTTACATATATACTTAATACTGAATTTCATTTTCCCAGGTTCAAAAAATGGCATCCAGAGTGATTTTACACTCTGGCAAACGTCTTCTTGGCAAGACGGTGGCGCCGCCGTCACTGGCATTAGGTTACTGTTCTGAGGAGACACCAAATCTTGTGGAGCCAACGGTTTTTAATGGTATCAAGATCAAGTACCGCAAAATTTCAAACACTAGAGAGGTTGAGCGGGTCGACGTAAAAAAGGGCAAGTTTGGGAAATTGCCAGCTATGGGCGAGAAAGCAATGAAAGAGGTGGTTGATAGTTTTCTAGCTAAATCGGCAGCAGTTAAACAAGTTAAAGTTACTGTAACTCCACCTCCACCTCCGACACCAACAGGAACCAAGGAGGAGCTCAAAGAGTTTTTTTGGAAGTTTGGTCATAATCTATCTGACCTATTAGGGGGGTTGTTAGCTGCTGCCATCGTTGGCTGGTTTGCAAGGGAGGTTCTCAAGGTCAAGGAAAAACCTGGCGATGGCAGCGATGGCTGCGGCAGTGGCGATGGCGGTGGCGGAGGTTAACTTTTATTCTAGATACAATCAAATTCTTTTTATGATCACTTTTTTTAATCTAACCATCCGACTCATGATTAACTCTCTCGAGACTGGTGAAAGGAATATCCCAATTGTTTGTTTGGTGTGATTTTGTTTAACAGTATATGAAAACATAATAGGTTCTATCAATGTAGAAAACACGAAGTAAAGAACACTGACATCAAAAATAATATGCATTTAATTAAGTAAAAGATAATCAAGCACACTAATCCATGGGTCAATCAGATCCAGTCTAAGATTTTCTTAATCCAACTCAAACTATAATTGATTTCTAGATCAATGTGATAACTAATCATAATCAACTACTAGCTAATCAAACCAGTCTAGCTAATCATATAGCAACCGCTTGTTGCCTGAGAAGGTTGAGGAGCAGGAACGAATTCAACCACATTTACAGTTAGAAAACCATGCATACTATATTTTATGGATAATTATTATTTTAGTTTAGTCTCTTATAATTAATTACTAGTAGTAAAACCCGTGTGCAAACACGGGTGGTCGTTAGAAAACCATGCATACTATATTTTATTAGTTCGATGAATGTTTATACATTTTTTAAGGTTTAATTAAAAATGGATTATAAAGAAAAGGAACATCAATTAAATAACAAATAAAGGATATGTAAGGATACTTTGATTTGATTAATAAGTTGTTGTTGGACCGTTCCTTGACCCGAAAACGTCAATCCGAGTAGCTCATCTTCACGTGTAAAGGCGGAATCAATGCACGTAAAGTAACAACAGCTATTCCTTTCTAATTTCTATCTCTTTATTGCTTTCTGAATATAATTTTACAGAGTTTCAGCTCCCAAGCAATGATTCAGGTTCGCTCCAAAACGTTACAAATGAATACAACATCAGCCTATATATAGTGTGTGTGGTTCGCTTATATGGACTGCCATAAAAGCGAACCAGCCCACTTGACACAAAAGCGAACCAGCTATGATGACATAAAAGCGAACCAGACCTAATGACCTATAAGCGAACCAGACCTAATCATGGTCACATAAGCGAACCAGACCTATGTTGACCCATATTGACCTAAGACTTAATGTAGACGAAGTCAACAGACATTCCGTGCACTAACAGACTCCCCCTTGGATGTTGACATAGTCTTCAGCAATCTTCAGCACCTGAGTCTTCGGTCTTGGTCTTTTCACCAACTCTGTCTATCTTCACAAGCATTCTTCACAGGTTTCAGCATTAACACCTGACTCTAACATCAACTTCCCAATGATTGTTGATCCAGACTCCCCCTTTCACAGACTCCCCCTCTTAGTATGCTGGGATCTTGAAATATCTGGTTCAAGCTTTGACAATTTACCTCCGTTGGGAAATAATGTCCAAACCTGTTACCCTACACATCCTCTACCTCAACATAAGTTTCACAAATTTATAACAATTGAATTTAATAAACTTACTGGTAGAAATCATTTATTCAACAAACATACTAGTTACATCAAGTTCAAATGAATGACCTTGATTAACTAAACACACAATTTTTCAAAACATTTTATATAACATTCAAAGTTTTCAATATAATCTCCCAATCCAATTCATCATGTTTAGCACTGGGAATTTTGAATATCTGCTCTTCAACATCAGTTGTCGAAAATCTTTTTGTATTTTTCAAAACTTTACGCTAAAACACTCCGAAAATCTTTTTGGATTTTTGATCTTGACTGAAATGCAGTAAAGAAATGTATACAAACAATATTTTTGTGAGTTTATGTAAGAGGATCATATCAGTTTATGAGACAAATCACAAGCACCGTTAGGCTTTAATCATTTTAAGCTCTAAACGATTCACCTCGATTGTCGATATACTGATCCATCTTAAATTCTCACACAAATTTCAACTTACTCAGGATACGATTTAGATGAATTAAGAACTTAGATCATTCATGTGTCCCACCTCTTGAATATACTCCCATATCCAGAATCCCAATAATCAGTCTTACAGGTGAGAATACTACAATGATATCTGTATATAATTTAGGTATGCGAGAGCCGAGAGATCTCAAGTCGATACTTCCGTATACGCAGAGAGATATCAGCTTCGACTTTTCGGTGTGTCCCCTTTAGAGGATCTTTTTGCTTACAACAGCAACATTTATCAATTTTATTGTTTCAGCATGCTGAGGGTTTAATGCTGTGTTTCAAGCATTGCAGCAAGTATTAGCCAGGGACTAGGTCAGAACTACCGTTCAGCAGAAGTCCCGGAATAATACCCCAGACATCATTGAGTATAAAGACCTAGTATATCAGATTAAGAGACCTTTAAAACGAGATTTCAGGGGTTACCTATATATCCAAGTAGTGTTCCCCACGAATTCACAAGTTTGAATTTTAAGTTTATATCCCGAATAAATCTACTAAATGTATGAAAACCTATCGACACATCATCAATGAGACCGTTTATCACATTTGACATTACATATCTTTAGCATGCTGTGATAGTCCACTGATTTACTATCATTTTCTCTTTTTCACAACAAAACTCATTTTTGCTTTTTCAATGTTTTTGACATTTTCAAATTTTCTATTTTTTTTAAAATTTTTCTCCCCCTAAAATCAAAATATGTTTCAATTTTGATTTTCTGAGAAAATTTGAAACAAACTGTACAAATAAAATGACAAACTGATATCAAATCACTTCAATTCGCCATTCACTCGGCATAAACAATCAGAACTCCCCCTGACAACAAACTATTTTCCCATTATGATTTCAAAACACTTAAGTTTGTTTTAATCAAATGGTTTTTCCGGAAAATTAGTTTTGTTTGTCTTTTCACAAATTCGGGGTTTCATCACATTGTTCGTTTTCAACCATTTTAAAGAATTTGACAATTAAGACCCTTGTCAACAACAAACACTAGTAGAAAATCAAGTACAACTTAATGTCCCTGATTTACCACTTGTAAATCGAAATATCACAGTTACCATCCTGTGAATTTCTCAAGAAAGATGCCGATACCTGCTTCACGCTTACCAACCTGGAAGCTCCGGCAAGTCAGGTTTTTCTATTTGAATAGATTCACCCAAGCCTGACCAGCCTTGGGTTTGACAGTTTTTACCTCAACATATGGCTCTTCTGGCTTTACCATACCAGAATCATTGCCTGAATGTGGCTTGTCTGACTTTGATGAGCCAGATTCATCGCCTGATGGTGGCTTGTCTGACTTTGACACATCAGATTCATCGCCGACCATTTTCTTCTTCTCCTTTTTCTCTTTTGTCCTCAGATTTGCATCTGAAGAATTCAATTTACTTGGCTTTGCAGTCGAGTGAATTAATTCATCAGAAATTTTATTCAATCTGTCCGGTGAACCCGAAGACAAAATTTTCTCGAGATACTCTCTCGCTTTCTTCCTTTTCTTTCGCAGTCTATCTTTCTACCCCTGTGAAAGTTTAACTTTCTTTTCTTGAATTGTCTGATCCTGAACTTTAGGTTTTAGAACCTTCTGTTCATGGGGCTTGACGTTGACTGGTTTCTTTGTCATTCTTTGAGATTCAACCCTCAATCTTCCCATCGATCTCCTTGGGCAATCTCTGGCAATATGACCTCTGATTTGACAATTATAGCATCTTCTTGTCTCATAACTCCAATTTTGGCAGTTAACAGCAATGTGTCCTCTAACACCACAGGTGTAGCACACTCTGTTATCGTACCATCGATCATCTTCAAACCACTCATTCAAATCATAACATTGTTTAGATTTGTGGTAATCATAACTCCTCCTGTAAGCATGATTTGTCCTTTGAGCACTGTGGTCAAACCTGCACCACTTATTACCATCAATTTGTGAATTTTCATTTACAAATTTTTGTGATTTTTTATAATGATTTGATGACTGAACTGATGAGCTTTTATTTTCAATTTTAGGATTTTTCAAATTTTTATCTTTTTGTTTCTGTTCTACACTCTTCTTAACAGGTTTTTATTTAGAACATTCACCTGTTTCAGTAGATTGCAAAACAGTATTTTTAAATTTTTCTTGTAAATCTAAAAATATTTTTCTTTTCTTTTCTTTTTCATCATCAGATATTTCATCACAATCTTCAATTTTGACTTTGTCAAAATTTGTGACATTGTCACTTATTTGAACAGAATTGATCGGTTTTGGACACTCATATGGTGCCGAAGTCACAAAACCTTTCAATTTATTCTCAAGCTCGTTGATTTTAATCCGAGCTTTTTCAGCTTCTTTTTCAAGCTGAATGATTTTAGCAAGATGAGAATTGATTTCAATTTGTTTTTCCAGATTATTTTTACCAAAAATATCTCTCTCATCTTCTAAAATCTTTATTTGACTTTGAAAATCTATTTCAATTTTTAATTTTTCATTTTCTTTTGCATTTTTGATTTCCAATGTCAAACTGTCCAAACTACTCAACAGTTTGACATTTTCAGACGTCAATTTCTCACAATTTTCTCTCATTTCAAGAATCTGTTTATTATCAGATTCTTTCTCATCCTTCAAGCTTTTGATTTCCAATGTTAAACTCTCCACATCCTTCAAGAGTTTGGCATTTTCAGCTTCAAGTTTATCACATTTTGAGCATTTTTCATTCGTTTTTTCAACATCAACTTCTTTCTTTGTAATTACTTCTTCAAACACCTGTTGTTTTTCAGTCATCACAACTTCACATTTTGTTTGACTTGAAATCTGCTCCTCTTCAGAATCTGAATCACCATGATCAAATATTGGCATGTTTTTAGCTTCTTGATCATCATTCACTGCCAACTGATTACCAGTAGCAACTTCATCATCATGATCACCAGCATTACTATGATCTGCTTCATTGTCATTTAAAGTTTTATCTTTTTCTTTTTCTTTCTCTTTTTCGGTTTTTACTGCTTCCACTTTTATTTCCTCTAAAGCTTTCTTCTTCAATTCTTCAACCATCCTTTTCACCTCTTCTTCTTTTCTCTTCTTCATTTCTACCACCTTTGGTAGACTTGCTTCACAAACCTCTCTAATCTTCTTCTCCAAATCAGGCAAATATGCTTTATCAGATAACCTTCGTGTGTTGAACGTAGCCGGCCTTGGAAGCAAATTTGTTACAGCATCGAAATCCACTTTTGATGGGTCAATCACTGGATTACCCCATGGATCCATGTAACATTCCAAATCATCATTCCATCGTTTTGCTCTTTGGGCTTCTTTGAATGGTTCTCTGTAGTTTTCAAGTTCCCATCTTACGTAATCTATTTTCCACCGTCTATCAGGATCAACCTCACTGCTTGACATCTTCAATTACCTATATCAAACAAACAAACTATCAGTTTAAACTGACTGAATACGTAACAGTGTGTTTGTAAAATCAATCTAAGACTCGTGTCAAAGATTGTCCAGATAATCGAATCTATACTGTCAAAATAAGCGAGCAAGATAAGGTTCGTTCGAGTGAACCAGAAAAGTACGTTCAAGCGAATCAGATTTTGCCCGTTTGAGCGGACCAGCTAATGTTCGTTCGAGCGGACCAGCTAATGTTCGTTCGAGCGGACCAGCTAATGTTCGTTCGAGCGGACCAGCTAATGTTCGTTCGAGCGGACCAGCTAATGTTCGTAACAGCGGACCAGCTAATTTTCGTTTGAGCGGTCCAGAGAATGATCGTTCGAGCGGACCACGTAGTATCCATTCGAGCGGTTCAGAATATGATCCTTCGAGCGGACCAGATCAATAAGATGTACTAAAAAGCGAACCAGAAACTTATTCTAGATCTGAAACTCGCGATGACCGTAAAAGCGGACCACAGATTTTAACCGATTTTTAGTCCAAATTACAATCTGATACTTTCAAGGAATGATCTACACTGAATTCCGATCACAATGATATGATTTTCGTTCAATTCCGACCGCTAATCCGTTCTAGATCTAAGTTTGAAAATTTCGTCCGAGAACCAATCACATTTTTGATAAAAATGAATGATTTTTACGGTGTTATAAAGTCTGATACTGTTACTGATTGTTTAATAACAAGTTTCGCTCAAAATACTCGAACTTCAAACCATTATGTCCGACGAAACTTGTTTAAATCGAAAAAACAAAAAGAGAAAGTGAGTAGAAATGAGATAATAAAGCCGAATCAGCTGATGTAGTATGAGCTCCTTGTCCTGAAGCTCTGATACCACTTGTTGGACCGTTCCTTGACCCGAAAACGTCAATCCGAGTAGCTCATCTTCACGTGTAAAGGCGGAATCAATGCACGTAAAGTAACAACAGCTATTCCTTTCTAATTTCTATCTCTTTATTGCTTTCTGATGATAATTTGACAGAGTTTGGCTCCAAGCACACACATACAACTATGAGATCTGCTCAAATGAATCCCCTATATATAGACTTGGCTGGATCGCTTATATGACATGACACAAAATCGAACCAGACACAACACTATGAGCGGACCAGACTCTTGACACTAAAGCGAACCAGACACTACCCTATGAGCGGACCAGACCTAATCATATTGACATAAAAGCGATCCAGACTCTATTTCACATAATATTTACATTTTGACTCCCTGTTGACCAATCTTGACTTCAGACTTTTTGTAGACGCAGTCAACAGACATTTCATGCATCAACACAAATCGGTATAGTTTCACAGTTTGACACAAATAGTCCTTGCGATCGAACAAACTTGATTTCAACACACCAAACCATCCAATGCTTATTTCTAAGTCATGTGGAGGTTATTTAAGGTATGTTAAGCCTATGTCACTGTTCCGGAGTGTTTGTTGCATTAAACTGGTTATGTTTACGCATCAGTGCGCGTATAACATTCCAGAAAGCGATTTAGAGCTCGAAATCGAACGAGAATTGATATGTGCAAATGATACACATATTTATACAAATCCAAAGTATGAAATACAATATTTCGTTGATTTGGTATTTGTTTGATGGCCGTTGAGGCATAGATGTCACACTTTGCTTAAGCAGTCTTTGTCTTAACAGAACTTTTGGTTCATCAGCAGAGTTTATTTGGCTATTTATGGACTGGATAAGTAGTAGGGTTGTATATTATTGTTAGATTGATGAATGAAAATTTAATCAATTGGTTAGTCGGAAAACTGTTGGGGTCTGAGATACATTAACATCTGTTAGAGGCTAAGCACTGTTATAGCGTGCTAACATCTCTGTTAAAGATCTGTTAAAGGCTAAGCACTGTTATAGCGTGCTTCAACAGACCTTATGAGTTGTTGATCATCATCTGTTAAAGATCTTATATTATAGATCTTCTGTTGAATTGTGTAATATCTGTTGGTGCACAGCAGAACTTAGGTTCATCATACATTTTGCTTCATCAGCAGAGGTAAAACCACAAAGTTTTGAAAGTTTATATTAAGACTACATAACTTCATTCTGAAGTTAGTTTTCAAACAAGAAATTTGTCCATCAAACATGTCAACTGTAACACCTCGAAAATTCACGTCCTATAATGTGTAGACACGTGTCAAATGTTTAAACGTGTGAAAGAAATATTATAGAAGGACTAAAGTTGACAATCTTGGAAAGTATGTGGATATACGTATTCTAAATGTCAACAGTGAATAAACATACTTCATAATAACCCTACATGATGTTCATATCATCAAACGAATAAATCATGGATCATACGAAGCAAAAAAGTGAGAGATTACAAATTACACGGGCTAAATGTGTCAACATGTTAAAGTTATACCTCTGAGTGACCTTTTGGCAAACCCGAAGCTTTGTAACGGTTAATTATGCTCACTAGAATACACGATTAAAATTTCATAAAGTTTCGTTATCGTATGAGAAAGTTATGATCAAATTCGTGTACGAGGGGTTAAAGCGTAAACGTTGAAAGTTAGGACTTTTCGGGTAACAATTAAGTTAACCGGGGACCTAACAAAGTGGGTATATGTTTTAAAGCCCTTATAGATCAATTGTGAAGGTTCATAATGCAATAAACAAGTGCCTAATCGAGTTTTGAAGAGCCAAGGATCAAATCGCAAAAATCTAAAAATATGGATGTTGTGCAGAAGGGGCCTAGCGCGACGCGAGGGGGGCCTAGCGTCACGCTAGGGGTGCCCAGCTTCGACATTTTTGGCTGTTGCCTGCCCTTTCCTTTATGCGCGCCTTAAACCGATTTTCCACATTCCTCTTGACCCCTAAACAACCCCTAAACATCTAGGACACTTGTTGGAAGGGTATGGTGAGTTGTAGACCCCAAGTGTCAAAGAATTGTGGTGAAGAAATCACTATAAAAGGCCATGAGTAGCAACCTTTGTTCTTCACATCTTCTTCAAGCTTTCTGATCATTCCTGGAGCTCAAGCCTGCTTCCAAGTGGTCACTAATCAAGCTTAGGACTTCAGTAAGTTTGCTTAACCTTCTTTAATAATGTTTAGCTTAGTTATTTAGCTAAAAGTCAAACCATCGTAATTTCGGTTTGACTTCGAGATTAGTCAACAATGGCTCAGTCATATCTTGAATTAAAAGTAGTTATAAGTTGGTAATTATGTGGGTAATAAACCCTCAAAAGGGTTCTCCCTGATTACCACTCTAACCAGGTCAAAAGTCGGGTCAAACTTGCTAAGAAAAAGTCAACAGGATACTTAAATTACAATTTATGCATAATTAGCAATGTAGATCATATACAACCTGTTTGATCATTGTTATAACTTGGTAATAAGTGTAAGAACATGTCCAAACATGTTCAACCCGACAATCTCCTGTTTAGACCCGGTTCGGAACCGAAAGTCGCATAGGTTGACTTATACTTTGACTTTCAGTTCTGACCCGTTTTGGTATGATTTAGAAATACCTAAGAGCCTTATTTGGACCAGGTTACATGCTAGTATAACCCTCTGTGATTATACACTATGGTTCATTAGTTAACCGATTAATACGCATGATTCCGTTAATTGCTCATATGTTGACCATTATGCCCTTTTCACCTTAAAACGTGATTTTTGAAAATGTAAAAGAGTAGAAACCTTAATTAATGATATATAGACTTGTATGCAAAGTTTGACATCAGTTTGAGGTGTAGAATAAGAGTTATGCTCGTTAGCGTAAAATTAAAGCCTTATGTTAATAAAACGGCGTAATTAGCTTATAGCCTAGTTAAGCCTACTTTTTGATATCAAATCTTTTACCCACTGATGTAATATATTATTTTGGGATTTTTAAAGATTTTTAATAAATTTTAGGATGAGCATAACTTATAGTCGTAGGCTTAATCCGGTAATTGTCGGTTTTGCCCTTACGGGCTATAAAATGAGTTTTACACATCTAAACGACTCCAAACCTTTTGCTACTGATCACATATGATAAATAAATCATTTTAAGCCTTCTGGAAATATAAAAATATCATATTTAAGTATCGAACCCGGAAACGGCTTCTAATCGCCTTTTTAAGCGTTTTTAACGCATAGTATGTACTAAAACTATTTTAAACATACCAAGGGTGATACCTACTGATATTTGAGGCAAATTATAATATTTTAACAGTAAGCAAAGGTTGTGAAACTCAGACTTCAGTTTTGAGCTTTTCGGCTTATGTGAAATTACTAAAATACCCCTACGGGGCCTAGTTTGGTTATAATGGATAAATTTCACATATATACCTTACTCTACTGTTATAACATGGTAAAATAAGTATTTTTGCTGATTACATCAGACCTGTAACTCAGATAAATACTTAAACTTTTTATGAACTTTTAAATGACCAAACTACCCCTAAGGGGCATAGTTTGTGTTTAAACTCGTTACGGGCATAATGAAAGACAACTTACTGATGTCACAACATATATGAAGCATATTAACTTAGGAAACCTGTAAATGGCTCATATGATTACCCGTTACGCTTTTTACGCGTTCGGTTCGGTTTATGTAACTAGTTTACATAAACTAGCCTAAACGGGCCAAACCTTATCGGTTTTATCTCAAAATCCAGAGTGTGTATGAAATACCCATATTAAACAAGTCTCCAAACTTGTTGGGTCTAAATCACATTCTATCCGGTCTTCGCTTAATAGTGCGTACGAACCGTATCATTGAAACTAACCGGTCTAAGCTAAGGCTAATTAAGGACCCATTAGAAATCTAATAGGTTATTATAAACCTTCGTTCCAGATTAGGAGCCCAGTAAAAGTACTTGCATTTTGCTGTAATTGATTGATACTTTGCTCAGGTAAATACTCTTAACTTATTTTCCCTATACGGGCTTGGGGTACGGTACTATAAAAGTATCTCTTGGTCGGGTATGTAGTCATTTAAATCGGATTGTGATTAATGTATTTACATAACCCGCTTTATTCTGTATTATTTGATGTATGGCCCTTGGGGGTTAAATGACCATGTCCCGGATATCCTTGGCATCATTTTACGAAATGGCCACGACCTAAGCACGGGGTGTAGGCGTACACCTGACAGATGCATTATGTAAAAACTGGTAATCCACTAAAGGAATCAACCTTGTGGGCACTATACCTCTGGCGTGTCAGTTAACTTAAACCGGCTCTTCTAACCGGTGCTAATGGACGGCAAATAAGTAAATCTGTATGCAAGATTATATATAAATAATTGTCCCAAGTTATAAAGATATTTTTGCCGAAGTGCATTCAAATCAATTTTCAAACTCTTTTCTAAATGAGCCAGTTGAGTTGTATTTACCAGTGTAAACTGACGTATTTTCCAAAAAGGTTAAGTGCAGGTGCTAGACGAAATAGGCTGGCTACTCCAGGCATCATTACTCAAGTCTCGCAAGCTCTAGATGTCAAAGTCTGTTGAACTATTGTTTCTATTTTACTTTCGATCCGTCTGTGGATAAACTTCCGAATATTGTGACATTTGATATTACAATAATAAATTCGTTTGTATTATATCTTTTAAATTGCTTCCGCTGTGCATTTATATAATTATGTTGTTTGACTATTATGTTGCCAACCACGTCACGATACTCCCCACCGGGCCCTCCGGTGACACGTGGAAAGTCGGGGTGTGACAGGTTGGTATCAGAGCCAACACTGAGTGAATTAAACGCTAGTCTTTTGTGTTTAATCTCAGCTACACAGTTGCACATTCTTGAGTCTAGACAAGAACATAGGACAAATTCCAATTTGTTTCATTGTCTTTTAATTACTCCCTTGATTATCTTTCTGATTAGCCTTTGCATAGGCAAGTCATTTTTTTTTGAAGTCCCGTTTAGGGCAACCATATACTCGTTGAAATTTAAAGGAACGATTATGTTTAAAATATCATTCCTATATTATAAGATCTACCATTATAATAAAATGGCAAAATCTAAAAAGGACGAGACCTAGCTCATGTGTCATTTTAAGGCAGGGCCAAGATGGTAGTTCCACAATTAGATTCAGATCCTCGTTAACATTCCAATTAAGGATTGTTCTGCGGTAATTATTAAAAAGAATCTAAAGAGTAAAACCTAGCCTAAATGTCATTATAGACATGGCCAAGATGGTAGAACCTATTTAAGAGATTCAAATTTTTGTTAAACGTTTGAAAGCATATTAACATGCTCGGCAAAATGTGATATGATAAAATCACATAAGTCATTTTGGGTTATTCTAAAATCCCTTATTTATATAATCATCCCTTATGGATGAAGTGCCCACGGGCTATAAATAACGTCCTCTGGGACTAAAGACAGTGGTAGCCTACAACTCCCTGTCAAGGAAAGGTAATGAACTTTGATTCAAACCTTAACGCCTCGATTCTCTGAAATCATGGCTTATAAATTAAACTCGTCTACGTGACTAGGCCTTTTGTGCTATTATTAACTTATAATTTAGGATTATGATAAAAATCCTGAGCAATTTTTATATTTGACAAATTAACTAAAATGTGTATTAAAAGCATGGTTAATAAATCGTTTAAGAACGATAGTACTGTAAGGGCTTCTAAATAAACCTTGCCCTTATCTTCTTTTTGTAGCAACTAAGACTACATGGCTGACTCTGACGAGATAAACAGTCATCCTTTGGAAAACCGTGATGATAATGATCGGATTAATATAACCAAAGGAGAGCTTCGTTCACTAATTGACACAGCTGTATCTAAAGCTGTAGAAGAACAATTTAAGGAGTATAGTGGGACGCATAGTCGAGCCTCAACTGTACCCCACTCTAAGTCTGTCCCTAAAACTCATTCAGAGCCTCATAACAAGCCACCCTCTAAGAATGAAGGGCCAAAGAAGGATGATGATCGACATTCATCAAATGAACACAGTGTTCCATCCAAGAAGATAGCGTTCGATAATGAACCACGTACCAAGTCTTGTACCTATAAGTACTTTGTTTCCTGTAAACCCCGAGATTTCACTGGGGAGAAAGGAGCAGTAGATTGTATGATCTGGTTGGATGAAATGGACACGGTGGTGGACATCAGCGGTTGTGCTGAAATGGATGTAGTAAAGTATGTATCCCAATCGTTCAAGGGAGAGGCACTAGCTTGGTGGAAGTCTCTCATTCAAGCTGCTGGGAAGATCCCGCTCTACAACATGTCATGGGAGCAGTTTATTACCCTCATTATGGAAAACTACTGCCCTCAACATGAGGTCGAAGGAATTGAATCTGATTTCTTATCATTGGTGATGACAAACTTAGACTGTCAAGCTTACCTCACCAGTTTCAATACCCTGTCCAGACTGGTTCCTTACCTTGTAACACCAGAGCCCAAGCGAATTGCTCGCTTCATTGGGGGTTTAGCCCCAGAAATCAAGGCCAGTGTTAAGGCTTCAAGACCTGCTACGTTTAGGTCGGCAGCTGATCTCTCTTTATCCCTTACTCTAGATGCGGTCAGGTTGAGATCGCTAAAGAAATCTGAAGAAAGTAAGAGGAAGCGTGAGGATGATAACTCACGAGGGTCAGAGAAGAAGCACAAGGGAAACACCGACTCTAAGAAGTCTGGGTCTGGAAGGAACAGTCAGCGAACAGAGGAAAAGCCAAAGTGCACGAATTGCCAGAAACGCCACTTTGGAAAGTGCAGACTTGAGTCTGATTCTAAGTCAGGAGCACCTGCATGTGGGATATGCAAATCTAAAGAGCACAAGACGATAGAGTGCAAGAAGATAAAAGATGCCACATGCTACAACTGCAATGAGAAGGGGCACATAAAGACCAACTGCCCTAAGTATGCCAAGAAGCCTGAAGAGGCTAAGAAGACTAATGCTAGAGTCTTTCGATTGGATGCCAAGGAAGCGGTCCTAGACGACAACGTTATTACAGGTACTTTCCTTGTAAACGATGTCTTTGCAAGAGTACTTTTTGATTCAGGCGCTGATAAGTCGTTCGTAGATAATAAGTTTTGTGAATTGCTGAATTTACCTGTCAAAACCTTAAGTGTGAATTATGAGGTGGAGTTAGCAGATGGAACCATAGAAACCGTCTCAACTGTGTTAGATGGATGTGTTATATCCGTTAAGAACCACTCTTTTCCTCTCTCCCTACTTCCCTTTAAGTTAGCGGGTTTTGACATAGTTCTGGGTATGGACTGGTTATCTCATAACCAGGCCCAAATTGTCTGTAACAAGAAACAAGTGGTAATAAAGACTCCGTCTGGTGAATCACTTACCATTCAGGGAGATACCCAGTATGGGCTGCCTGAGCAAGTGACTATACTCAAGGCTTCCAAGTGTTTGAAGAAGGGGTGTGTCATCTACATGGCGCAAGTGATTATTGATGAGCCTAAACCGAAGATAGAAGACATCCCTGTCATTTCTGAATACCCAGAAGATCTACCTGGTTTACCACCAGATAGACAAGTGGAATTTAGGATTGATATCATCCCCAGAGCAGCACCTGTTGCTAGAGCACCATACAGATTGGCACCCACAGAAATGAAGGAGTTGAGGACGCAGCTAGATGAATTGCTGGCTAAAGGTTTCATTAGACCTAGTTCATCTCCTTGGGGAGCGCCAATCTTGTTTGTCAAGAAGAAGGATGGGTCGATGCGCCTGTGCATCGACTATCGCGAACTTAATAAAGTCACGATCAAGAATAGGTATCCTTTGCCCAGGATCGACGATTTGTTCGATCAACTTCAAGGGACAAGTTACTTCTCGAAGATCTATTTGAGGTCAGGCTACCATCAGTTGAAGGTTAAAGATGAAGACGTGCATAAAACAGCATTTAGGACTCGTTATGGTCATTACGAGTTCCTAGTGATGCCTTTTGGGCTCACTAATGCACCTGCCGCGTTCATGGATCTCATGAATCGTGTTTGCAAACCGTACTTAGATAAATTCGTCATCGTTTTCATCGACGACATTCTTATCTACTCGAAGAATCAAGCTGACCATGAGAAACACCTACGATGTATTCTCAAACTCCTGCATCAGGAGAAGCTCTATGCCAAATTCTCCAAGTGTGAATTTTGGCTTCGAGAAGTCCAATTCCTTGGACACGTGGTTAGTGAGCGTGGTATCCAAGTGGATCCCGCTAAAGTTGAAGCAGTTATGAACTGGCAAGAGCCAAAGACGCCTACAGAGATTCGTAGCTTCCTGGGATTAGCAGGATATTACAGGCGTTTCATTGAAAATTTTTCAAGGATTGCTGCACCCCTAACGTCCTTGACTAAGAAGAAAGTAAAGTTCATTTGGGGCCCTAAGCAGCAAGAATCCTTTGATATTCTCAAGCAGAAGTTGAGCAATGCTCCTGTGTTGACATTGCCTGATGGAATCGAAGATTTTGTGGTTTATTGTGATGCATCGCACACCGGGATGGGGTGTGTGCTTATGCAGAAAGGCAAAGTTATTGCCTACGCTTCACGACAATTGAAGGTGCATGAAAAGAATTACACCACCCACGACTTGGAGTTAGGTGCCGTTGTGTTCGCACTGAAGCTTTGGAGGCACTATCTATATGGTGTCAAGTGTGTGATTTATTCTGATCACAAGAGCCTCCAACACCTGTTTAATCAGAAGGAACTAAACATGAGGCAACGCCGTTGGATGGAAACTTTAAATGATTATGATTGTGAAATCAAATACCATCCCGGCAAGGCAAATGTAGTCGCCGATGCCTTGAGTCGGAAGGAAAGGGTGAAACCCATCCGAATCAATGCCAAGCGCATGGAGATAAAGAACAGTCTAATGGAAAGGTTGTTAGCTGCACAGAAGGAAGCTGTGTTGGAAGCTAACTATCCTAATGAAAAGCTAGGAGTAACTGAGGAGCAGTTAACTCTTAGCAAGGACGGAATTTTACGATTAAATGGACGAATATGGGTTCCAATTTATGGAGGTCTTCGAGATGTCATCCTCCAGGAAGCCCATAGTTCCAAATACTCCGTTCATCCTGGAGCTGATAAGATGTACCAGGATCTAAAGGCAAATTATTGGTGGATAGGCTTGAAAAAGTCTGTAGCCACCCATGTAGCTAAATGCTTGACATGTGCGCAAGTCAAAGCCGAGCATCAAAAACCGTCAGGTTTGCTACAACAGCCTGAACTTCCTACGTGGAAGTGGGAAATGGTAACCATGGATTTTATCACCAAGTTGCCAAAGACAAGGAAAGGCAATGATACAATATGGGTTATAGTGGATAGACTGACTAAGTCAGCACATTTCCTACCCATCAAGGAGACTTATAACTCCGATATGTTAGCCCAGTTATACATTGATAAGATTGTAGCCTTACATGGCATACCTGTGGCTATTATCTCTGATAGAGATACTAGATACACGTCACATTTTTGGAAGAGTTTCCAACAATCTTTGGGCACACGTTTGAATTTTAGTACGGCTTACCATCCTCAGACTGACGGTCAGAGTGAGCATACTATTCAAACGTTGGAAGACATGCTACGTGCGTGTGCGATCGACTTGGGAGCTAGTTGGGATAAGAACCTACCATTAATCGAACCTACAACAATAGCTACCATACCAGCATTAAGGCTGCGCCTTTCGAGGCATTATACGGTAGAAAGTGTAGATTGCCCGTTTGTTGGGCGGAAGTTGGAGATGTCCAGTTATCAGGACCAGAGATCGTGTGCGAAACGACGGACAAGATTGTCCAGATTCGTGACCGTCTCAAAGCTGCCCGGGATAGGCAGAAGAGTTACGCTGATCCTAAGCGTAAGGATTTTCACTTCGAAGTAGGTGACAAAGTCCTACTTAAAGTGTCACCCTGGAAAGGAGTGATGCGGTTTGGTAAGAAAGGCAAGCTAAGCCCGAGGTACATAGGACCTTTCGAGGTTATCGAACGTATCGGATCAGTTGCCTATAAGTTAAACTTACCAGAAGAGCTCAGTGGAATTCACAATGTGTTCCACATCTGCAATCTGAAAAAGTGCTTCGCTGATGAATCACTGGTAATACCGCATACAGATGTGCATATAGACGAGAGCTTGAAGTTTGTGGAAAAACCTTTGTCGATTGAAGATCGACAGGTAAAGAAACTTCGAAGGAAGCATGTACCTATTGTAAAGGTCAAGTGGGATGCCCGTAGAGGTCCCGAATACACGTGGGAGGTTGAATCCACGATGAAGGAAAAGTACCCTTATTTATTTCAGTAAATCTCGGGTCGAGATTTAATTTAAGGGGGTGAGGATGTAACACCTCGAAAATTCACGTCCTATAATGTGTAGACACGTGTCAAATGTTTAAACGTGTGAAAGAAATATTATAGAAGGACTAAAGTTGACAATCATGGAAAGTATGTGGATATACGTATTCTAAATGTCAACAGTGAATAAACATACTTCATAATAACCCTACATGATGTTCATATCATCAAACGAATAAATCATGGATCATACGAAGCAAAAAGTGAGAGATTACAAACTACAGGGGCTAAATGTGTCAACATGTTTAAGTTATACCTCTGAGTGACCTTTTGGCAAACCTGAAGCTTTGTAACGGTTAATTATGCTCACTAGAATGCACGATTAAAATTTCATAAAGTTTCGTTATCATATGAGAAAGTTATGATCAAATTCGTGTACGAGGGGTTAAAGCGTAAACGTTGAAAGTTAGGACTTTTCGGGTAACAATTAAGTTAACCGGGGACCTAACAAAGTGGGTATATGTTTTAAAGCCCTTATAGATCAATTGTGAAGGTTCATAATGCAATAAACAAGTGCCTAATCGAGTTTTGAAGAGCCAAGGATCAAATCGCAAAAATCTAAAAATGTGGATTTTGTGCAGAAGGGGCCTAGCGCGACGCGAGGGGGGCCTAGCGTCACGCTAGGGGTGCCCAGCTTCGAAATTTTTGGCTGTTTCCTGCCCTTGCCTTTATGCGCGCCTTAAACTGATTTTCCACATTCCTCTTGACCCCTAAACAACCCCTAAACATCTAGGACACTTGTTGGAAGGGTATGGTGAGTTGTAGACCCCAAGTGTCAAAGAATTGTGGTGAAGAAATCACTATAAAAGGCCATGAGTAGCAACCTTTGTTCTTCACATCTTCTTCAAGCTTTCTGATCATTCCTGGAGCTCAAGCCTGCTTCCAAGTGGTCACTAATCAAGCTTAGGACTTCAGTAAGTTTGCTTAACCTTCTTTAATAATGTTTAGCTTAGTTATTTAGCTAAAAGTCAAACCATCGTAATTTCGGTTTGACTTTGAGATTAGTCAACAATGGCTCAGTCATATCTCGAATTAAAAGTAGTTATAAGTTGGTAATTATGTGGGTAATAAACCCTCAAAAGGTTTCTCCCTGATTACCACTCTAACAAGGTCAAAAGTCGGGTCAAACTTGCTAAGAAAAAGTCAACAGGATACTTAAATTACAATTTATGCATAATTAGCAATGTAGATCATATACAACCTGTTTGATCATTGTTATAACTTGGTAATAAGTGTAAGAACATGTCCAAACATGTTCAACCCGACAATCTCCTGTTTAGACCCGGTTCGGAACCGAAAGTCGCATAGGTTGACTTATACTTTGACTTTCAGTTCTGACCCGTTTTGGTATGATTTAGAAATACCTAAGAGCCTTATTTGGACCAGGTTACATGCTAGTATAACCCTCCGTGATTATACACTATGGTTCATTAGTTAACCGATTAATACGCATGATTCCGTTAATTGCTCATATGTTGACCATTAAGCCCTTTTCACCTTAAAACATGATTTTTGAAAATGTAAAAGAGTAGAAACCTTAATTACTGATATATAGACTTGTATGCAAAGTTTGACATCAGTTTGAGGTGTAGAATAAGAGTTATGCTCGTTAGCGTAAAATTAAAGCCTTATGTTAATAAAACGGCGTAATTAGCGTATAGCCTAGTTAAGCCTACTTTTTGATATCAAATATTTTACCCACTGATGTAATATATTATTTTGGGATTTTTAAAGATTTTTAATAAATTTTAGGATGAGCATAACTTATAGTCGTAGGCTTAATCCGGTAATTGTCGGTTTTGCCCTTACGGGCTATAAAATGAGTTTTACACATCTAAACGACTCTAAACCTTTTGCTACTAATCACATATGATAAATAAATCATTTTAAGCCTTCTGGAAATATAAAAATATCATATTTAAGTATCGAACCCGGAAACGGCTTCTAATCGCCTTTTTAAGCGTTTTTAACGCATAGTATGTACTAAAACTATTTTAAACATACCAAGGGTGATACCTACTGATATTTGAGGCAAATTATAATATTTTAACAGTAAGCAAAGGTTGTGAAACTCAGACTTCAGTTTTGAGCTTTTCGGCTTATGTGAAATTACCAAAATACCCCTACGGGGTCTAGTTTGGTTATAATGGATAAATTTCACATATATACCTTACTCTACTGTTATAACATGGTAAAATAAGTATTTTTGCTAATTAAATCAGACCTGTAACTCAGATAAATACTTAAACTCTTTTATAAACTTTTAAATGACCAAACTACCCCTAAGGGGCATAGTTTGTGTTTAAACTCGTTACGGGCATAATGAAAGACAACTTACTGATGTCACAACATATATGAAGCATATTAACTTAGGAAACCTGTAAATGGCTCATATGATTACCCGTTACGCTTTTTACGCGTTCGGTTCGGTTTATGTAACTAGTTTACATAAACTAGCCTAAACGGGCCAAACCTTATCGGTTTTATCTCAAAATCCAGAGTGTGTATGAAATACCCATATTAAACAAGTCTCCAAACTTGTTGGGTCTAAATCACATTCTATCCGGTCTTCGCTTAATAGTGCGTACGAACCGTATCATTGAAACTAACCGGTCTAAGCTAAGGCTAATTAAGGACCCGTTAGAAATCTAATAGGTTATTATAAACCTTCGTTCCAGATTAGGAGCCCAGTAAAAGTACTTGCATTTTGCTGTAATTGATTGATACTTTGCTCAGGTAAATACTCTTAACTTATTTTCCCTATACGGGCTTGGGGTACGGTACTATAAAAGTATCGCTTGGTCGGGTATGTAGTCATTTAAATCAGATTGTGATTAATGTATTTACATAACCCGCTTTATTCTGTATTATTTGATGTATGGCCCTTGGGGGTTAAATGACCATGTCCCGGATATCCTTGGCATCATTTTACGAAATGGCCACGACCTAAGCACGGGGTGTAGGCGTACACCTGACAGATGCATTATGTAAAAACTGGTAATCCACTAAAGGAATCAACCTTGTGGGCACTATACCTGTGGCGTGTCAGTTAACTTAAACCGGCTCTTCTAACCGGTGCTAATGGACGGCAAATAAGTAAATCTGTATGCAAGATTATATATAAATAATTGTCCCAAGTTATAAAGATATTTTTGCCGAAGTGCATTCAAATCAATTTTCAAACTCTTTTCTAAATGAGTCAGTTGAGTTGTATTTACCAGTGTAAACTGACGTATTTTCCAAAAAGGTTAAGTGCAGGTGCTAGACGAAATAGGCTGGCTACTCCAGGCATCATTACTCAAGTCTCGCAAACTCTAGATGTCAAAGTCTGTTGAACTATTGTTTCTATTTTACTTTCTATCCGTCTGTGGATAAACTTCCGAATATTGTGACATTTGATATTACAATAATAAATTCGTTTGTATTATATCTTTTAAATTGCTTCCGCTGTGCATTTATATAATTGTGTTGTTTGACTATTATGTTGCCAACCACGTCACGATACTCCCCACCGGGCCCACCGGTGACACGTGGAAAGTCGGGGTGTGACATCAACTAAAACATAAATTATACAAGGCTGAAAAGGTGTTCAAAGATCATGTCAACAAACTTCAAAGTGTATTTTTTCTCCTCTTTGATCGGATTGTTGCGCTCCGGTCAAAGATAATATTTATATGCCCAAATTACCCTTAACAAATAGCTAGTGGTAGCAAGGGGTCGATCCACGAAGAGTATGTGGTTTGCGAATGGATTTACTAAAACTAAAATGGTTGTCACAAATTATGAAGCTTGCTATGATATTCTTGTATTTTTGTTTTGTTGAAAGATATGAATTTAACTAAGTGAATCGGTTTAATTGAATAACAATTACTAATTAACAATTGCAATGAAGATTTAGTACTAGACAATAATAAGAAAAGGAATCACACCCGGTTTCGGTAATTGCTAACTAATGGTTTCTACAAGTTTTAGAATTCAACTCAAATGCATACAATTAACGGATTTAGTGTACCGTGACTTAGGTGCTAATAACTATCAACGTTTCAATGAACGGACAAGAATACACTTTGTAATCAACACAAGTAAATCCTAACCAAGACAACGCATATTACACATAACCATTTCATAAAGTCATAACTTTTAACATCGCTCGACAATTTATGAATACGAAACAAATGCAAGCTATTGTCAAAGGTTTCTAAAATCATACACAAATTGTCACAAAGTGAAGCAAGAACAATTCAAAACCATAAATTAAACAACTACCTACACCGGGGTGAAACCAAGATGATTAGCCGCTCACGGTGGAAGAAGCTTGATCACCGGAAGAATGAACCTTGACGGGAGTCATGTTGGAGCTTGGAGGATGGAGAATGATGAATGTTGGAAATGAGTGATTGTGAACCGTCTTTGGTCCTTCGACATCTTTCTTCTTTGATGATGATCTTGATTTATAGCCATGGAAAACTTTGGAGCATTTAATTCTTGGAAGACTTTTGGATGATCTTCATGATAGTCTTCATATGAGAATTAAAGTTAGAAGAATTGGAAGTTGATTAATTTCTCTAAAGTCTGCTCAAAGTTTATGTTCTTGGCCCTCATTTGACTAAAAACCCGTATTGATTGCAAAAAGTCAAGTTCCAATCATTTAAAGCATCCAAGAAAAATAAGTTCCCGGATTGAAAATCTAGCCACCGTCGCCGACTGTGAAAGTGGCCGTCGGCGACGGCGTGTAGAAATGCCATTTTTCTGTTTTTGTTATTTCTTGCTTCCGGTTGACCCGTTTCACTTCCCGGTGGTCCGTTTGGCTCCCAATTAGCTCCTTAATCTTCATAAGACCTACAAAACATAATTCCTTTTACAAGTAGGCTATTCGAGATTAAACATGTGTAAAAATGTTAAGTTAAGCAATAACGAACACCGGTTTTCAACCACGCATCACATCCCCACACTTGTCTTTTGCTTGCCCTCAAGCAAATCTGTTTTTCACTTTCACGAGGGTCGAACAATGAACACACTTCCCATTCCCGAGATAAAGGTTAAGGTCTATTGTCATACAAAAGTTCAAACTCTTTACAATTCGAAATATCTAATGGTAATGTGATTTCACATACACAAATGGTTACCTAAGATTAACTCGCCCTTAAAACTAACAATTCATACATATCCCTCACAATGTTCTCTCCACTCGGCTTAACATTTGGCTAATATGTAATATATTAGCACTTTAGCAAATAATCGCTCAAAACCGATTAGAACACGTACCCGCATAGGCTTGCAACTCAATCATTCTCCACCACCGAACACGAATACTAAGCACAAGTCAAAAGGTATTTGAAATGGTTGTAACGGGGATAGGGCTAAGGGTAGGAAGTAGGATATTTAAAATGGCTAAGGTGATGAAAAAATCGATTTTTATTACAAAACAACTATTTAAGCACAACTAACTACCAATATCAAACTAGAAGGCAACAAGCTTTAGCCTTTTATTTCTCAACTAGAAACACATATTTTTGTTCTTTTCTCAATGTTTTTTCTCATCTTTTTCATGACATTTTCTGATTTTTTTTTATATATAACGAATGAATAGAACTATACAAACTTTGCTAAATAATCGAATTTCCATCACTCGGGTTTAAACAAAAAGGCTTATGGTTGTTGGCTAAGTGGGTTGTCAAACGAAGGTTTAGGCTCAATATTGGCTACTAGGGGATAATTTTTGGGTAAGGGTATAAGAATGGTGTAAAAGGAAAAAGGTTCACCTAATGCCTTAATTATTCTCGTGCTCGTATTCGGTCTATAGTCTTGAACGTATCTAAAGTTGCAAGTTCTACAATACGTGACTAATGGTCCACTCAAACAATGAAACATGTAATTTTTATGATATAGAAGTGGCTCAAAACCTCACGTATAAGGGTATGATATGTGATATGCATCAAAAGCTAGTTCCTTAGGCGAATTATTCCCAAATAACCACCCGTTAAATACCCTTCATGCTATTAATTTGAACTTGACCGTGACAAAAGACCAAATGGGTTGTGCCATCCCTCGTTGACTTAGCTACTTGTGCTTTTAAGATTGCTTAAGAAACTTTTGAAAATTTTTTGAAATTTTCCCCCATCCCCACACTTGAGGTAAACATTGTCCTCAATGTGTAGTATTTAAATGAACGGGTCAAAATCAAAAACTTTTATTACTCCCCCATCCCCACACTTGAGGTAAACATTGTCCTCAATGTGTAAGAACTAGAGTTTTAAAACGCACAAGGGATGTGACACGACTATCCTTCCCAAAATTTCACCCCGATTAAAAAAATTACAAAATACAATCCACTTATTACTAAACTAAGAATCAAGGTAAAATGGAAACGCATGCACCTGATTTTGTCGCTTGATGCTCATATCTTCTTCTCTTCATAAAAATGGTTGTCTCGCGAACATCATGTACCTACAAATTCTAACCCTTGTGTAGAAGCATGCTTCTCACAACCATTAAAATTTGTTAGTTACCTAGTTCTACCATTTTTATGAAATTATTACCAAGCCAGCATTATTTTACCTTTATTTATGTGGAAAAACAAATAAAAGACGAAAAAATAAAGCACACAAAAAAAAAAAAAAAAAAACAACACAAAACATACCATACCTCTTCAAAACCCTAAAAATTCACCCCCAGAAATCTTGCAAACGAGCAAGAATTGATGGAAACCGTTATGGGGGTTTTGTTCCTCTCGAAAAACTACACACTTTAGGCTCAAGAATCAACTGATTTGGGTGAGAATTGAAGAAGTTATGAAGGTTTGAAGGTTTTGTGTTCTTGGAGATATATATATATATATATATTTTTTTAACGAAATTTTTTTTTTTTTAAACGAATTTTTTTTTAAAACATTTTTTTTATTAAAAACAATTTTTTTTTACGAATTTTTTTTATTATTAAAAACATTTTTTTTATTAAAAACATTTTTTTAAACGAATTTTTTTTTTATTAAAAACATTTTTTTTTATTAAAAACATTTTTTTTTAAACGAATTTTTTTTTTTTATTTTTTTTTTTAAACGAATTTTTTTTTTTTTTTTTTGAAAAAAACAAGCCCGTCGCCGACGGCTGCAACCCCGTCGCCGACGGCTAGTGGTTTGAGCAAAATCTTCCGACGGCTTAAGCTATTGGCTACGGGCTTTTAGTGCCGACGGCTGTTTTTTGTAGCCCGTCGCCGACGGCTTTGAAGCCCGTCGCCGACGGCTATCCTTTTTTTCAATTTTTTTTTTTTTTTGAAAAATATGTTTAAAAATAAGAACTTTTAATAAAGGGACTATATACATAAAAAAATCCTAAAAATTATAAAAAAAACTTTTGTAAAAATTTATTAGCTAAAATTTTAAAATTAAAAATACGAAAAATCGTAACGATTCTACCACCCCCTAAAATAAACGTGTATTTTCCTCAATGCACAAAACGAAATCTAAAACATACCTTATGTCTTCAAGAGTCGTTTATGATGTTCGGACTTCACATAATCAAATAAGGTTAGTAGGAAACGATTACGATAATATCTAAAATACACAAAAATTTAAAACTATACACAATTCTAACTAAAATGTTACAAGTCCTTTTTAAACCCCCCAATAGCTTGGGAGGACGAGAGGTCTCGTGAGGGTTATATAGGGAACACACCCACAACGTTCATTTAACCGACTTACCTCTCATGGTGGTCGAAGTGCACATTTTCCTACCAAGTTGCCTACATACGCTCGGTATTTGGCATGCCGGATCCATTCTCTTTTTATTTTGCTCGGCACACGTATTAAGCAACTTTGGGGTCGTTTCTTAACAAATTGGCCATTGTCTTGCAACGCCACCCTTCGAATCCTTATACCCGGACCTTCATTCCCAACTTTGTTGGTTGGAGTGATAAGTATGGGAGAAGGATGGATATGAAAGTGGGCATCTTTCGGATCCGACTCGTCTCGCGGTGTGATGTCTTTCGCTCGGTTCAAGCATTCATTTTCTTGCTCGGGAAGATCGATAACCTCTTCCACCACATCACCATCTACTATTGTACCATTGGCCCAAACCTCTTGGTCTCGTTTAAGTTGGGCTAATTCCTCCGCTAATTGACCCACTTGCACCACCAATGCTTCATGGGCTTTATCTCTCACTTCATTCGCTTTCTTCATATCTTTGATATCCTGGTGATATTCTTTCATCATGTTCATGAGAGTATCAAGCTTGGAATGCATCGAATCTTGTGGTTTCTCGTATACCGGTTGAGGGTATTCATTATAATAATCATCATACTCCTCCTCCCGGTAACTTGAGAAATATGGTGATTTGGGTTCATAGTAGTTTTCTTGATAATGTGGTGGTGGTGGATTAGCGCATGGATAATATGAGGATGGACCATTGAAATCTTCATAATCCGCCCTCCTATATTCAAACAATCCACTGAGGTAGTCTTCCCGTTCCTTGTTGGCTTGAACTTTTTCGTGGAAAACATAGCAATCTTCTAAATAATGCTCTCCGCTTCCGCAACACTCACACGGATCATCATCTACCCAATTCATATTGAAAGATGGTACCTGCAGAACATGTTCCTGCACAAACAAGCTCGACCACCCGAAGTAAAATCACAACTATACAAGACAAAGGAAAGAAAATAAACTAAACAACTTAAACATATAATCACGAATTTCAAACAATAATCCAAACACAAAGCGCACGCAATCCCCGGCAACGGCGCCAAAATTTGATCGGATTGTCGCGCTCCGGTCAAAGATAATATTTATATGCCCAAATTACCCTTAACAAATAGCTAGTGGTAGCAAGGGGTCGATCCACGAAGAGTATGTGGTTTGCGAATGGATTTACTAAAACTAAAATGGTTGTCACAAATTATGAAGCTTGCTATGATATTCTTGTATTTTTGTTTTGTTGAAAGATATGAATTTAACTAAGTGAATCGGTTTAATTGAATAACAATTACTAATTAACAATTGCAATGAAGATTTAGTACTAGACAATAATAAGAAAAGGAATCACACCCGGTTTCGGTAATTGCTAACTTATAGTTTCTACAAGTTTTAGAATTCAACTCAAATGCATACAATTAACGGATTTAGTGTACCGTGACTTAGGTGCTAATAACTATCAACGTTTCAATGAACGGACAAGAATACACTTTGTAATCAACACAAGTAAATCCTAACCAAGACAACGCATATTACACATAACCATTTCATAAAGTCATAACTTTTAACATCGCTCGACAATTTATGAATACGAAACAAATGCAAGCTATTGTCAAAGGTTTCTAAAATCATACACAAATTGTCACAAAGTGAAGCAAGAACAATTCAAAACCATAAATTAAACAACTACCTACACCGGGGTGAAACCAAGATGATTAGCCGCTCACGGTGGAAGAAGCTTGATCACCGGAAGAATGAACCTTGACGGGAGTCATGTTGGAGCTTGGAGGATGGAGAATGATGAATGTTGGAAATGAGTGATTGTGAACCGTCTTTGGTCCTTCGACATCTTTCTTCTTTGATGATGATCTTGATTTATAGCCATGGAAAACTTTGGAGCATTTAATTCTTGGAAGACTTTTGGATGATCTTCATGATAGTCTTCATATGAGAATTAAAGTTAGAAGAATTGGAAGTTGATTAATTTCTCTAAAGTCTGCTCAAAGTTTATGTTCTTGGCCCTCATTTGACTAAAAACCCGTATTGATTGCAAAAAGTCAAGTTCCAATCATTTAAAGCATCCAAGAAAAATAAGTTCCCGGATTGAAAATCTAGCCACCGTCGCCGACTGTGAAAGTGGCCGTCGGCGACGGCGTGTAGAAATGCCATTTTTCTGTTTTTGTTATTTCTTGCTTCCGGTTGACCCGTTTCACTTCCCGGTGGTCCGTTTGGCTCCCAATTAGCTCCTTAATCTTCATAAGACCTACAAAACATAATTCCTTTTACAAGTAGGCTATTCGAGATTAAACATGTGTAAAAATGTTAAGTTAAGCAATAACGAACACCGGTTTTCAACCACGCATCACTCTTACACTTTTTTCTTCGACTATCTCAAACATCAGCTTTTTCCCCACAGATATTCCCGTTTCATCCATGATACGCTGCCAGTCTGTATGCATCACTAGATGGTTGTTGTCGTTAAGTCTTCTAGGATCTCTTCTAACAACCAGCTGTACCAAAAACTTCACATGACTAAATGACAGCACAGCTCTACGGTAATCATTTAGCTGGTGTTCTCGAACAAAGTTCCTCGGTATTGCCTGTAGAGGAAAATTCTTTCTTTAGTTATTCATTCAAAACAGCATATACTTTAAGTAATAACAGATAGATCCAAGATTATAAGTAAAATCAACCATATTAAAAGTAGATATGTAAATACCAAGTTGTGTGTCTCTAAAACATGGTATTCAAACTGTTTTTTATAATGTGTACGCCTTTTGCGGTGTTGGTGATTGGTACGGCTGCAGTGATGTTTTTTCTCCCCGTGAAGTGCAATACCGTCTTTGTTAAAAACCTTCACAGTGAAGTTAAAGTCGTCTTCAGGAGTACTTCCCATCCATTGAAACAGCAGTTGGCAGCTTTCCTCAATGTCATTTTCGAAGCAAAAAGTTGTCCATCCTGGTCCCATAAAACCAGCAGCTAATCCTTTTTTGTTTTCAGGAGAGAAAACATAATGCACATCAACTTTACTACTCTGCTTTGGTCCATGTACTTTGGCAACCAAGTTATCAATTTTTAATCTCCTTTGCGACAACAGCTTCAGCAAATCGTGCGGTAAATGCTATAATTTTCATATATTTTAGAAATGTCATATTAGATTTTATATAGGATACAAAATATAAATTAGAATTTTTCTAACAGTCCAAAAGATACACTGGTAATATATAAAAATAAGTAGTAGTTTTTAACCTGCTTACAGTATGTTTCTTCTTCAGCCTGTATCAAGCATCCATGAACATAATCTCTGCTCGAGCCATCTTTTCTAATCTCCAATCCCTCATTGTTCAAAACATTTATCTCAAATTTTGCTTCCTTCAATTTTTTTAAACACAGCTTGTCTATTTTGTTATTTCTATAAGTTTCAACAAACCGGGTCCATTCTGGCCCGTTTATCCTCTTACTTTTATGACCGATGCTCTGTACTGCAATCTTATACTTAAAACCCGTATAATCAACCAACTTTATCACTTCACAGTTTCTTGGTAATTGGTTAGCCATTATCTTTGGAAGTACCTATGTGGCTATGTATATAAAATACACAACATTTAATATATCATTAATTTTATAAATACAGTTTTTAGCATACAATTGTGATTTGAACTAATTTGTTCTAAGAATATAGCTTACCAATCCCTCATTTAGGTCTGCCAATTGAGAGACGTTGATAATTATCATAAACTCCATCTGAAAGTAAAAATACAATAACAGTTAAATACTAAAATATAAAATCAATTGTATCTGAAAAACATTGTATTTAAGGTATAAAAAAATATCCAACACTCTGTAGGACCAAACTTATATGTTGTGTACTTCAATATGGTCCCTACAACCAACACTATGAATCTAACACTGTGTAAGATCAAATTTTTATTCTTGTATAATAAAAAAAGTATTATATGGCAATAAAGTTTTCAAATATCCATGTTTGTGTCAACAAACTCCAGTTTTTTTTTCAGTAGACAAGGCTATATTCACTTACAAATGAGACATATGAGTACTATAAACCGATTGCAGAATATTTTATGAAAATTAATATTGATAGAACAAATGTATCAACACTACATGACAGTTCATACAATAATTCTAAAACCATTCGTAAAATTTACAACCAAATATTTATGAAACAACATTATTTCAGATTGTTATTTAAATGGAATGAATCAAAATGTAACTAAATTGGATGATATAAATCTTATTATAAAATAAAGAAAATAAGCTCATACAAGTTTATCTATTTTAACATCAGTAGATTATGATTATGATTTTGATGTTTATATAATTTGAAATGAGGAAACTGAAAGGAACATGTCAAAGCATACCTATGAAATACACAAGAGAACAAAAAAAATACCTGATCTAAAACTTTAAACTTCTGATCGTCAAGTCTGAGGAAGAAGAAACTGTAGAGTTTTTTCGCCAGAGAAGAAGAGGTGAGATTGTATTGGGATTGTTGAAAATAAGATATTTATCTATTAACTTGTAATTGTTTATTTATTTAACTTATAATAATCTATAATATCAGGATTTAAAAACTATTTTTAATTATATAAATATAAATATATTAAATTAATAGATAAGTTTTTCGTATTTAACATTTTAAATTTATATTCAAACAGTGGTTATTGCTGTGCAAAAATTGCGATGTTTTAATGTAAAAGGGGGTAAAGTATAAATTTTACAAAATTTAATTTCAACCAACCAGGGTAAATGTAACATCTGTATTAACTCCATTTAATATACTTTTCATCTCCATTATTGAATATAAGCTCCAGAAAAGATATTCAGAAGTTTTCTCAAATAACTTTCTTATCAAAATCGGTAAGGTTCTATTGCATAATATAGATTACACGCTATAAAATCAAGTATTGTTTCTTTGAATTTATTGTTTGTATTATATATGTTAGATTAATCATTATTTGATGTTATGAGTATGTGTTTGTCACTGACGGCGTTTCATATTCTCTCTTTAAGCTAATAATAGTTGCTGTAATCCGGTGTATTTTTATTGATTAAGTACTGCATTAACTTAAATGAAGTTACTGATAGCATTCTCTGTCACAATTTGTGCATGCCTCTTCGTGATGTTGTCTTCTACATTACGATTGATAAATCAACCATATAATTTTTGGTTGATGCTCATTTGCTTAATTGTTGTGAGAGATGATAATTTTCGTTTTGTGCTTTGTTTTTATAATACCTTAAGTGTGTGAATATACCACTTGATTTTTATAATAACTTGTAAGTTTAAATTGTTTATTGTAGATATGAATCTATCCAATCAAACACCATCCTTTTTACAATTCCTTAATGAAGATGATTTTATATTTTTGGTATGTTTTTTAACTTTCTTGCTACTATTAGGATTCTACGTTAGTTTTTTATGTAAGTTGTTTGTTAACTACTGTTGCAGAATATACCACTTGATTTTCAGACTCTGTTGTGGGGCAAGGAGGTCCCACATGGGCGAATTGTAGAGTTACTTGATGGTGACAAATCATGGTTAGTACGAGTAAGGAAGAGAGATGATCATTGTATATTTACGGAGGGATGGACAAAGTTTGTTAGAGATTGTTGTTTGAAAACGAAAGATGCTGTTTTGGTGAAAGCTATTGGACATTTTTCGTTCGTTGTCTCATGTTTTAAAGAAAAAGTGTACGAGAACTCTTACATTTCAGCAAATATTAGCCCTGAAGTTGCCATGACTGTAAGTAACGATATATTATTTCGTTACTTACTCTAAATATTTTATGCTATCTCAACAGCTTGCTAACATCTATTTTCCCTTTTAACGTCTGTTTCCTTATAATCTTAACATCTGTTGACTAACCTTTTTAACTTCTGTTGACTAAGTCTTTTAACCAAGGTTGAATAACATCTGATATTTAAGATCTGTCCACGTTGCAACCTCTGGTGGACATAATGGATGACATTTGTTACGAAACCTCTGTTGGATAGCAACAGAGGTATGTAATAGTTGATAGCCAAACAGTGGTTAGGTTGTGTGTAAATATTGTAACTACTGTTGACTAACCCTGTTTATACATGGTTTATACATTGATACGTGCACTAGTTTGATACATGGTTTTTAATTCGTATAAACATAAGCTCAACTCGTAAACAATGATCGTGTGTTCGTAATCCTTAAATCTTCATACATTTAAACACTTAGTTATTCGATTATAAGACTAAGTTATATGTTTTTTGCTAAATTAAAACATGTCATTTATGCATTTTGGACCTTGTTACAAGTTACATACATACTAGAAACCATGTAACACTTTATTAAAAATCAAATATATACCTTTTAACGTCAAAAAAATAAAATAAAATAAAAATTATAGGGCTGTTAACAGCCTTGCATCAGCCCACTTAATTTCCTTGTTTTTACTTATTTAGCCCACTAAACACTTTCAAAGCCCAACCCAAAGAAACCCTAATCCATCCCCTATATAACCCAAGCCTCCTCCAAGCATTTTTCACTTTCTAAACACTCTCCATTCACTCTCAAACACTCCAAACCGTAGCTGATTGCAGAAGTTCGAGCAGATTTATACCACTTCACTAAAGTGAGCATAACTCACTCAATTCTTATCTGATTCACTCGATTCTTTTTCCTACTACTTTGTATTGACCTTAGCTACGTTTCCATGGGTTTTCCCTGGAAAACCAGAGCCTGGAATGTTGCCAAAAGGGCTCCAAAGTGGACTGATTTTTCTGTTCTTGTTTCAAACTTTGATAAACTTGATTAAACTTGAGGAAACTCATCTCAAACCTATGTCCTTATGCTTATAACCACTTCTATGGTTAGTTAGGTTTAAAAAAAAGGTTGAGACATTCATAATCAGAGGTATAAACCTCACAAACTTTCTGTTTTGTTCAAGGGTTTTAATCCACAAGTGATGCTCAAGTTCAAGACTTGATGATTGTGTGATTTAGGATTAGCTTGGGCTAACCTACTTGAAAATCCACAAATTGATTGATGTTTTCTCATAGATTAGTTGTTCATATTCTATTGTTTCTTGTAAGTTCATGACCCTCCTTGTTGTTCATAACAACAAGTGTAGTGGTGAACAATAGAGGTACCTAAATGGAAGCTTTGTTCTTCCTACCTCATGTATGAATTTCATGATACTTAGAGGTGCCTAAATGAACACTTTAATCTTCTACTTCATGCTTGACTTATATGATGTAATATACACTATGTAATACTTATGTAACAACCAAATAATCCAACTCTTGGTGATGAACTAATGGACATTCGTCATGCTAGTAGATTGTATCATCTTAGGCCGTGACAACTTGTCACGATTCTAATGGAACTTTGTTCCATGAAAACATTTAAACTCTTTTAGAGTTTCATAGTGTCAAGAACAAGTGTCATAGGTGTTAGATGATTATTTTCATATGTTTATTTTTCATGTTATTTAAACTCCAAATCCCTAGAACCATATGTAAACACGTCTTAAACTCCAAATCGGACACATTCAACTTCCTAGTCTCAACAACTTCGTCACATGGGATAATCGGAAAGCATATGCAACTTTGTGAGTACACTTGACCCATTTTTCTTTTAATACACTTTGGGTGCAACATGTTTTACTTGTTAAAATGCACGATTCACAAACATGCTTTTATTCGTTCAATCCTTAAACATGCTTTGCTATGCTTAGGTTCATGCTAGAATACATACTACTTGTTAACTCGGCTTAACAATTATAGCACTATAGGAGTAGCACACCACCCGACGGGGTTTTGTTGAGTCTTTATTCTATAATGGTCTCGTCACTTTTGTGTCGATGGATGCTAAATACTAGTGGACACTAGAATTGACATATTGTTATGCATGATAGATTGACCTTGTATACCAATTGCTATGTTGGATTGAAAATACCTTTTCTGCTATGAACATGTGTAGATTTTAGTAGATTTGAACCTTAGATAATGTTTACTTTAAACTGATTTTGTGATTTTATTGAGGTTAGGTCTTCTACGTAGTTACGTGATAAGATTGGAAGCTATGTTTACCATGATTATCTGTATAATTTGTAGATTTGAACCTGCAAAAGCGTGTTTAATTTAATTGAATTAATTATTAATTTGTGGTTTTATGAATATTAGGCCTTGTGTGTAGGAACTGTAGTTTTATTTTTTGCTTAACTGCTGAAGAGTTTACATATATACTTAATACTGAATTTCATTTTCCTAGGTTCAAAAAATGGTATCCAGAGTGATTTTACACTCTGGCAAACGTCTTCTTGGCAAGACGGTGGCGCCGCCGTCACTGGCATTGGGTTACTGTTCTGAGGAGACACCAAATCTTGTGGAGCCAACGGTTTTTAATGGTATCAAGATCAAGTACCGCAAAATTTCAAACACTAGAGAGGTTGAGCGGGTCGACGTAAAAAAGGGCAAGTTTGTGAAATTGCCAGCTATGGGCGAGAAAGCAATGAAAGAGGTGGTTGACAGTTTTCTAGCTAAATCGGCAGCAGTTAAACAAGTTGAAGTTACTGTAACTCCACCTCCACCTCCGACACCAACAGGAACCAAGGAGGAGCTCAAAGAGTTCTTTTGGAAGTTTGGTCATAATCTATCTGACCTATTAGGGGGGTTGTTAGCTGCTGCCATCGTTGGCTGGTTTGCAAGGGAGGTTCTCAAGGTCAAGGAAAAACCTGGCGATGGCAGCGACGGCTGCGGCAGTGGCGATGACGGTGGCGGAGGTTAACTTTTATTCTAGATACAATCAAATTCTTTTTATGATCACTTTTTTTAATCTAACCATCCGACTCATGATTAACTCTCTCGAGACTGGTGAAAGGAATATCCCAATTGTTTGTTTGGTGTGATTTTGTTTAACAGTATATGAAAACATAATAGGTTTTATCAATAGTAGAAAACACGAAGTAAAGAACACTGACATAAAAAATAATGTGCATTTAATTAAGTAAAAGATAATCAAGCACACTAATCCATGGGTCAATCAGATCCAGTCTAAGATTTTCTTAATCCAACTCAAACTATAATTGATTTCTAGATCAATGTGATAACTAATCATAATCAACTACTAGCTAATCAAACCAGTCTAGCTAATCATATAACAACCGCTTGTTGCCGGAGAAGGTTGAGGAGCAGGAACGAATTCAACCACATTTACAGTTAGAAAACCATGCATACTATATTTTATGGATAATTATTATTTTAGTTTAATCTCTTCTAATTAATTACTAGTAGTAAAACCCATGTGCAAACACGGGTGGTCGTTAGAAAACCATGCATACTATATTTTATTAGTCGATGAATGATTATACATTTTTAAGGTTTAATTAAAAATGGATTATAAAGAAAAGGAACATCAATTAAATAACAAATAAAGGATATGTAAGGATACTTTGGTTTGATTAATAAGTTGTTTAATACTATTTGAAGTTAAGTTTATGCCACTGTTGGGCTTGGAGAAAACAGTGGTTCAAACCACTGTTGGGTAATTTTTTATTGGATTTATTGGGTTAAAATAAGTTTTGTGCAGAAAACAGTGGTTGAAACCATTATTAGGTTAAAAATGTGGTTCAGTGGTTTCAACCATTGTTTTCTCCACAAAACACTGTTTTAGCCGAACAGCGGTTTCAAACCACAGTTGTAACCCAACAGTGGTTTCAACCGTTGTTTTCTCCACAAAACACTGTTTTCTCCACACGATAACTTACATATACTTTTTCAGCTCGTTTCGTACAAAACGTCAATTCCTCCAAGTTATATATGTCAATGTCCCCGTCCCATAATTTTTGTTTGAATTCTTTAGTGAGATGGGTTTCCAGAAAGATTTGTTTAAAATTGGGTTCCTCGTTCATTTTCCTATTCTACATAAAATAGAGTGCAGATAATGTAAAATGTTCAAGTAAAACCAATTACTTTTACCATTCGGGCACGACGCTCAGCATATCCAATTGATCCACCCGTGTGTCGCGATGACTTCCCACTCATATCAGCGCTCCTGCGGTTTCTTGACCCACTCTTGGACTTGTTAAGCCAACCAGGTGTGTTCCAACGCTATAAAGAGTGTGTATGTATATGTGTGTATCATATGTTAAAGGAAATAATAAGACAAAAAAGGTACTAACTCGCTTACCCTACATAATTCACGCCATACTTCAAGAGACATTGAATGAGGCGGATAATCACGAATTATGTCAAATTATAGATAATTATTTGGATCCATATCTTCTCGGACACGTGATGCCATCCTTGTGGAGGTTATTCTCAAATGCCTCATTATGTCACTATAACGTGTCTTTAGCACGTTAATAAACCGTAGGAAATTGTATTGATACATGGATTGTTTCCTACGCCTTTATGACAATTTGCAATGGTTTTAAGCATTTTGTCATAAGTGCGTAGGAAATTGTTTTAATACAAGGATATTTGTCAAAAATGTGTCACAAGTTGTGACGCAATCCCGACGGATGGTTTATTTTAATTAATAAAAAAATATTTTGTCAGAATTGTGTAGGAAATGCTATCATTTTCCCTTATTTATTTTGCAAATATTAATATTTATTCGGTAAACAATTATATTTAAATAAGGTTTAAACAATTCTGCATGAAGTTACCCGACATTTGAAGATGGCATTTCTAGTTGAAGACGATCCTTTAAAAAATAAAGTTTAAACACTAAAATATTTGTATTTTTAGTTTGGGTGTTTCCCATGATTGGGAATTTGACTAAAATGTTTTCCGCTGCGTATTTTTCAAATTATGAAATTAATAACTAAAATTTTCAAGTGTTTGGACCGTTTATGCAATGATGTCACAATTGTGAGACACCTGGATTTTGGGGTCTTACAAGTTGGTATCAGAGCTATAGTTCGAGAGATTCGGGCATCCATTAATGCCTGGACTTGAACTGAGAATGGGATCAAGCTAGAAATGACAATACGGGTAGCCCCATGCCAGGAGTTACTCTTTACTGTATTGAAGTTTAGTTAGATGTTTTTTCATTGAATGCTTAACAAAATGAGGGGATGGGTGGGAGGTTAATGCTATTTTATATGATTAGTTTGGAAATTTTACTACTGAGTGCCTAAATAAGTTAATCACTAGACGCGCTAGATGGAATGCTAATATCTTTACGTTTTTGTGGTATATAGGATGTTTTTCCTTTGAATGCCTAAGGGCATGAGGTGTTAGGTAGAATTCCAGTACCTTCATGCTTGATGTATGCATTGATGTTTCTCATTAAGTGTTTAATTGCACCATATGGTAGATTGAATGCTAATGCTCTTGTGTTTTGGAGGTAGGACATGATACCTTCCTTGTATGGTTAGTTTTCTGATTCGTTGTATAGAATGTTAATGTATGTATGCTTAAGCTATGGTAGGATGTTTTTCTTGAGTGTCTATGTGCATTACGTGGGTGGTAAAACACTAGTGTGACCGTGACGGGAAGTGTTTAGAACGTCTGCGGTGACACGGACATCCGGTAGCACTTGATCAACATTGTTGGCGGTCTATTGTCACTTCTCATGTTCTGGATGATGGCCTGTAATGAATCATGCGAATGTTTTGTCTTGGATGGGTTGTTAGTCATGGGTTGGCGTTATGCTTCTACATAAGGTTTCTTGCTACATGCATTTGGTGATTCAGATGTTTGTGTGAACATATGTGGTTGTTAGAATATGTGTAGTTATACGTGACCACGCGACAATGCTTGAATAGATTGATTTTCTATTAGCATAATCCTTAGTGTGTTATAACGGTCATTTTCGTCAAACTTATGTGGATAGACTGGTATAGACATGGTTTGTGATTTCTCTGTACTTATGGTCTGGATGGCGCTTTGCGCATATATGAATGTTATGATGATGTTATGCGTACGGTTACTTTAATGTAACCTATAGAAATTGAAAAGATGTGCTCAGCCTGGGTAGGGTGTCTAGTACGATAATTGGTACGACCGCGTAAATTGTGTATGAGTATGATGGTGATGAGTGGCGATAACCACAAATGAGGTATACATGTTTCCCCAGGTTTAGAACTAGAAGGAACGATGTATGAGGTATGTAGTTGCGGTTACCACTTAGAAAATGTTATGAATGTCCTTGTTAAAGTGTTGTAGAGATTTGTGATACTTTTTTTTTAATGATCTTCTTTAAGACATACGTATTGAGTATGGTTGTATGACTAAATTGTTGATGCTTTATTGGTTTGATGAACACAAGAAATTGTTTTCCTATTATGATGAGTGTCTTAGTGATAGATCATATAGAGATAGCACGTAAGGTGTTGTACACTTGTTTATGTTCTTTATGGTGTGCTTTGGTGCGATGTTTTTGCGTGTCACTTTGGCGGTAGGATGTGTGGACCTAATTCGAGTTATGGGAATCGATGCGGGATACGTCTTTGCTTGCACACGAGACTGGCAAGATAACAGTGACGAAAGGATGATGATGCGTAGAGATTCAGCACGCAATAACAAGGATTACACGACGACGTATGGAAGAACTTATTATGGAAGATTTGATTGGCGCATCTTCTTGGGACTTAGAAAGTCAATGATGCTAGTGTTGAGATGAGACAATGAATGTTAAATATGAACGTTGAGAGCTGAGCATCAGGAGAAAAACAAGAATCACCGATGGGCTTTGTGTCCACGTAAATCAACTATGGTAGATAGGGGTGCTTTAAGTTGAAAAACGCTCAATAAATGTTGCGCATGCTTCCAAAAGTCATCTGAATTTGATGATGGAATAGTCGATGAAAAAAAAACCATTTGTTGCTATTAGTGGAACCTCCAGGTGAAGGTCTTCGCGTTGGGGATTGTTGGGAGTCACATGGTAGCGACCGACCAGTAAAGATGTGTACCACAAGACAGAGCAGCTTCGCGAGTATAAATTCGAAAAAAAAATTGGTACGTGGAATGTTTAAGCAAATGATACAAGCCGGGAAGTTGAAAACAAGCGATGGAGATGGTTCCTTTGACTACCATCTATGATGATTTGATTGGGGATATAGACGACAAAATTGATGTCTGATGGTAACTGGGTGTCACACAGTAATGCGGATATGTAGAGATGAGAATGTGGATACGTATGGTCTTTGGCGAACGGGATTCGAGGACGAATCCTCTTTTAAGAGGGGTAGACTTGTAACATCCTGAATTTTCTAACCCGTATTATTTAGCAAGTGAAAAATGAGACGTGCATGCCACGAGACAAAGTAAAGTGTTTGATGCTTGATTTAGATTTAATAGGACTCGAGGGGGTGTTATGTAAATAAAGAGACTTGGATTTATTACTTTGGGAATCTATACTTTCTATAAAAGGAGAAATCCCAATGACATAAGAAAAGCTGATGTGTCAGCTGGAGAGGCTGTCCAACAAGGCTTTTCTTATGTCATTTTTACATCATAAACCTGAATATATAAAACAATTTAAAATACATTTAATGTTCTATCAAACCACTGCCTTGTGTATTTTCAAATGTTAAAGGTCTGGCCCACATTCCAAAGGGCAAACCACTGCCCATCTACGAGAAAGTAGCAGCTGGTTCCTTTGGCAAACATATACTTAGCAGCAACAGTTGTTGTTATCTTCCATAATGCTTTTAGATCAGCAGATGTTTATCGCTAAGTACCGGGAAATTCAAATTCAAATATGCATGGGAATAAGTAATTAGCAATTAATGCATGTCACTCAGAAACTCCTGTCAATCATCCTTCTTATATAAGGCTTTTCTTCTCATTTCCCTCTTCATATTTCATCACGCTTTCATCTTCTCTGATTTTGAAATTTGAAATTTAATCACAATCCGAATTCTGAATTAGAAGCATGTTAATATCAGTTGACAGTAATAATCTTAGTTTTGTTAACGATTTGAATCCTGGGAAGGATATGTGGAACATGAAGGCGAGAATTCTTCGAAAATGGAATCAGGGTTACAAGATGGAGATCATCTTCATTGATGAGAAGGTAATTTGTATCTCTGCTTTTCCGTTTTATTATTATTTTAGAAAATGTAGTGTTGTATGCTAAGAAGATCCTTTCTTTAAATGTTCTTCAGGGTGCTAAGATTCAAGCAGGTATTAAGAGTCATCTGATACCTGTTTTTTATGGACAGCTGCAAGAAGATGCTGTTGTGATTCTGTCAAAATTTGGTGTTGGTGAGAATAAAGATTTATATAAAGTAGTAGTGCAGCCTTATAAAATCAACTTTTATAGATGCACGACTGTTACTCCTGTGAGAGATTGGCAAGGTGTTGAGTATGGTTTCAATTTCAGAGCTTATGAAGATATTCTTCAAGGAGAGGCGTTAAACGCTTTGTGTGTTGGCAGTGTATATTTTTGTAATAATGTCTTGCTTGTATAATATTAGAGAGTTTTACTTATATTCGTGTATAATGTGATCATATAAATGTTGCTGGATCTGTGATTTGTTGCGGAGATCTTGAAATCTTTGATCGACCTCCAAAGGAGACTAAGAAGATGAATTTCGAGATTGAAGATTTGGAGTAAGTTGTTGTTTATATGTTCAGTCATGTACTGATCATTAAATGTATTTAATGATACTAAGAAGATGAATTTCGAGATTGAAGATTTGGAGTAAGTTGTTGTTTATATGTTCAGTCATGTACTGATCATTAAATGTATTTAATGATGTTAATAAATAAGATGAAGAATGTTTGTATTTAATGTGGGATCATGGTAATGGTAATAAATGAGATTTATAGTGTTTGTATGTAATGCTGAATCATGGTAATAAATGAGGTCTACAGTATATTCTTAGTGAATATGGTAGTTAATTTATGGCTCATTTGCTACTTTAATAAATGTTATAGCTTTCCTGGTTGATTTTCTGTTTTTATTCTTTCAATGTTGTTTTGATATGAATATTCTTTTCATGTAGGGGTAAGGTTTTGCGGTGTACTGTGTGGAATGATTATGCTCTGCAGATTAAGGACTTCATTTCTAAAATCCCACCTCATGAGCATGTGATGGTTGTTATACAACATGGAAAGTGTAAGGAATGGAAATGTATTTTTGTAAAAATTTTCTGCAAATCATAACTATACTGTTTATTTTTGGCAATATAAAGACAGGTATACATTAAATATCCATATACTTTTCCATGTAGGTGAATATACTGTTCAAAGTGATAAGTTTACAACACGAATTTTTTTGAATGAAAAAATTGATGAAGTTGATGAGCTAAGGATGAGGTAATTTCTCAATGTAATTTCTATTGTATATAGATGTTCAAGTCAAATACTTGGTTTCATCTCATTTGTATACTAATTTTAATCATTTGGGGTATTCAAAAGGCATATACTGAAGTTCGGAAAAGGGAATGGTTCTACCTCTCAAACGATACTATCGTCTCAGAGTGTTTTTCCATTACATAAAGAATTTGTAACTGAAGGTGTGAAGAAACATGTTGATGAGATTAGCGAGATAGAAAAGGTTTCACATCTTTGTATATAGTTTGGTTATTTGTTTGGTTTGTCACCTGCGTGTTTTTACAGGAAGTGTCTTGTGTTTTTACAGGAAATGTGTTGTGGTTGCGACAATTAAGATTGTGCAAGAAGAGTATGGTTGGTTTTATGCTGGCTGTCGTAAGTGTTTCAAGAAGGTGATGGGTAAAAGTGAATACTTGCAGAATGTTGAAAATGTTTCAGATGATATTCTTCGATTGCCTGCGACTTCTTTGGTTTGTATCAGATGTCATACTGAATGTACATCGATCACCACAAAGTAAGCAATGATGATTATTTAGCGTTATATTTATATAAGTAACATTCTAAGACTGATATTTGAATATAGTTTTGCAGTTTACTTAGTTAGTTGTGTATATTTCAGGTTTAAGGTGCAAGTGCGGGTGCAGGAAAGTAAGCAATGATGATTATTTAGCGTTATATTTATATAAGTAACATTCTAAGACTGATATTTGAATATAGTTTTGCAGTTTACTTAGTTAGTTGTGTATATTTTAGGTTCAAGGTGCAAGTGCGGGTGCAGGATGAGAGTGGTAGTCTTTCTTTTGTTATGTTTGATAGAGATGTTCAGAAGCTTCTTGGATTAGCGGCGAGTAACATAAGAGAGAGGCAGGTTAAGGCCAATGATACTGGATTCCCTCATGAGATATTTCGATTGGTTGATAAGAAGGTTGCTTTTAAGATTGATGTTTCAGAGTTCAATCTTAAAAATGACTATCGTGTTTATACTATGCAAAAAAACATGTGATGATCCAGTAATAATTGTTGAGTTTGTTGGTGGAGATGGTAATGGTGATGAAAATACTGATGAGGTAGCATATAAAATTACTCTTTCAATCTATTTATTTTTTCTTTTGAGTTTTAAACACTGGATTCTGTACTTTTTTATATGATATCATATATTATGATCCTTTAGGTTACTCAAGAGGTAGCTGACGTTAAAGACGTTAACCTTTCAGACTCCTCCCAGGTGTCTGCTGAACGAACTTCAAGGGTGAGTATTTATTTTTAAAGTATGTTTAGTACGTTTAAAAAGAGTTCATTATTTTATTAAATGAGATCAATAGTTGTTTTATGATCTGTTGCAAGGATGATGTCTCTGTTACGGCCGACTCTTCAGCCGTTGAAGTTGAAAAGGATTATGGATCAAGTCCCAATGGAAAGCGGATGGCTCGAGATGCTGATGTTGTCAACGTTGGTGAGCTATCCACTAATGTGAGAAGAACCCGGAAGAAGCTGACTAAGGCTAACAATTAGATGCTTATGAAAAAACAATTATTATGAGAGATAAGTAGAAACCACTTATTTTTGAAGAATCCTTGTGGTTTTTATTTATGTCTGTTAACTGTTGTTTTAACAAACTGTGGTTAAAAGTTTGGTTTGTAAGGCCAACAATGATGAAAATGATATGTAATGTCTATGGTTTGAATATCAAGTAAGGTTAACCTTTTGTTTGTTATATAATATAATATTGTTAATATACATTATATACATTTTTGGTGATATTGATGGACTGAATAAGTAGTAGGGTTGTATATTATTGTTAGATTGATGAATGAAAATTTAATCAATTGGTTAGTCGGAAAACTGTTGGGGTCTGAGATACATTAACATCTGTAAGAGGCTAAGCACTGTTATAGCGTGCAAACATCTGTTAACCCCTAAGCACTGTTAAAAGATCTATTAAAGGCTAAGCACTGTTATATCGTGCTTCAACAGACCATATGAGCTGTTGATCATCATCTGTTAAAGATCTTATATTATAGATCTTCTGTTGAATTGTGTAATATCTGTTGGTGAACAGCAGGACTTAGGTTCATCATACATTTTACTTCATCAGCAGAGGTTCTCTTTAGCAGACCTTTGCTTCAGCAGTCTTTGTCTTAACAGACCTTTTAGTTCATCAGCAAAGTTTGTTTGGATATTGATGGACTGGATAAGTAGTAAGGTTGTATATTATTGTTAGATTGATGAATGAAAATTTAATCAATTGGTTAGTTGAAAAACTGTTGGGGTCTGAGATACATTAACATCTGTTAGAGTCTAAGCACTGTTATAGCGTGCTAACATCTGTTAACCCCTAAGCACTGTTAAAGATCTGTTAAAGGCTAAGCACTGTTATAGCGTGCTTCAACAGACCTTATGAGCTGTTGATCATCATCTGTTAAAGATCTTATATTATAGATCTTCTGTTGAATTGTGTAATATCTGTTGGTGAACAGCATGACTTAGGTTCATCATAAATTTTACTTCATCAGCAGAGGTTCTCTTTTAGCAGACCTTTGCTTCAGCAGTCTTTGTCTTAACAGACCTTTTGGTTCATCAGCAGAGTTTGTTTGGCTATTGATGTATTGGATAAGTAGTAAGGTTGTATATTATTGTTAGATTGATGAATGAAAATTTAATCAATTGGTTAGTCGGAAAACTGTTGGGGTCTGAGATACATTAACATCTGTTAGAGGCTAAGCACTGTTATAGCGTGCTAACATCTGTTAACCCCTAAGCACTATTAAAGATCTGTTAAAGGCTAAGCACTATTATAGCGTGCTTCAACAGACCTTATGAGCTGTTGATCATCATCTGTTAAAGATCTTATATTATAGATCTTCTGTTGAATTGTGTAATATCTGTTGGTGAACAGAAGGACTTAGGTTCATCATATATTTTACTTCATCAGCAGAGGTTCTCTTTAGCAGACCTTTACTTCAGCAGTCTTTCTCTTAACAGACCTTTTGGTTCATCAGCAGAGTTTATTTGGCTATTTATGGACTGGATAAGTAGTAGGGTTGTATATTATTGTTAGATTGATGAATGAAAATTTAATCAATTGGTTAGTCGGAAAACTGTTGGGGTCTGAGATACATTAACATCTGTTAGAGGCTAAGCACTGTTATAGCGTGCTAACATCTGTTGACCCCTAAGCACTGTTAAAGATCTGTTAAAGGCTAAGCACTGTTATAACATGCTTCAACAGACCTTATGAGTTGTTGATCATCATCTGTTAAAGATCTTATATTCTAGATCTTCTGTTGAATTGTGTAATATCTGTTGGTGCACAGCAGAACTTAGGTTCATCATACATTTTGCTTCATCAGCAGAGGTAAAACCACAAAGTTTTGAAAGTATATACTAAGACTACATAACTTCATTCTTAAGTTAGTTTCCAAACAAGAAATTTGTCCATCAAACATGTCAACTAAAACATAAATTATACAAGGCTGAAAAGGTGTTCAAAGATCATGTCAACAAACTTCAAAGTGTATATTTTCTCTTCTTACACTTTTTTCTTCGACTATCTCAAACCTCAGCTTTTTACCCACAAATATTCTCGTTTCATCCATGATACGCTGCCAGTCTGTATGCATCACTAGATAGTTGTTGTCGTTAGGTCTTCTAGGATCTCTCCTAACAACCAGCTGTACCAAAAACTTCACATGACCAAATGACAACACAGCTCTACGGTAATCATTTAGCTGGTGTTCTCGAACAAAGTTCCTCGGTATTGCCTGTAAAGGAAAATTCTTTCTTTAGTTATTCATTCAAAACAGCATATACTTTAAGTAATAACAGATAGATCCAAGATTATAAGTAAAATCAACCATATTAAAAGTAGATATCTAAATACCAAGCTGTGTGTCTCTAAAACATGGTATTCAAACTGTTTTTTATAATGTGGATGCCTTTTGCGGTGTTGGTGATTGGTACGGCTGCAGTGATGTTTTGTCTCCCCGTGAAGTGCAATCTCGTCTTTGTTAAAAACCTTCACAGTGAAGTTAAAGTCGTCTTCAGGAGTACTTCCCATCCATTGAAACATCAGTTGGCAGCTTTCCTCAATGTCATTTTCGAAGCAAAAAGTTGTCCATCCTGGTCCCATAAAACCAGCAGCTAATCCCTTTTTGTTTTCAGGAGAGAAAACATAATGCACATCAACTTTACTACTCTGCTTTGGTCCATGTACTTTGGCAACCAAGTTATCAATTTTTAATCTCCTTTGCGACAACAGCTTCAGCAAATCGTGCGGTAAATGCTATAATTTTCATATATTTTAGAAATGTCATATTAGATTTTATATAGGATACAAAATATAAATTAGAAGTTTTTCCAACAGTCCAAAAGATACACTGGTAATATATAAAAATAAGTAGTAGTTTTTAACCTGCTTGCAGTATGTTTCTTCTTCAGCCTGTATCAAACATCCATGAACATAATCTCTGTTCGAGCCATCTTTTCTAATCTCCAATCCCTCATTGTTCAAAACATTTATCTCAAATTTTGCTTCCTTCAATTTTTTTAAACACAGCTTGTCTATTTTGTTATTTCTATAAGTTTCAACAAACCGGGCCCATTCTGGCCCGTTTATCCTCTTACTTTTATGACCGATGCTCTGTACTGCAATCTTATACTTAAAACCCGTATAATCAACCAACTTTATTACTTCACACTTTCTTGGTAATTGGTTAGCCATTATCTTTGGAAGTACTTATGTATATAAAATACACAACATTTAATATATCATTAATTTTATAAATACAGTTTTTAGCATACAATTGTGATTTGAGCTAATTTGTTCTAAGAATATAGCTTACCAATCCCTCATTTAGGTCTGCCAATTGAGAGACGTTGATAATTATCATAAACTCCATCTGAAAGTAAAAAATACAATAACAATTAAATACTAAAATATAAAATCAATTGTATCTGAAAAGCATTCTATTTAAGGTATAAAAAATATCCAACACTCTGTAGGACCAAACTTATATGTTGTGTACTTCAATATGGTCCCTACAACCAACAATATGAATCTAACACTGTGTAATATCAAATTTTTATTCCTGTATAATAAAAAAGTATTATATGGCAATAAAGTTTTCAATAAACTTCAAACTTCAATTTTTTTCAGCAGACAAGGCTATATTCACTTACAAATGAAACATATGAGTACTATAAACTGATTGCAGAATATTTTATGAAAATTAATATTGATAGAATAAATGTATCAACACTACATGGCAGTTCATACAATAATTCTAAAACCATTCGTAAACTTTACAACCAAATATTTATGAAACAACAATATTTCAGATTGTTATTTAAATGGAATGAATCAAAATGTAACTAAATAGGTTGATATAAATCTTAATATAAAATAAAGAAAATAAGCTCGTATAAGTTTATCTATTTTAACATCAGTAGATTATGATTTTGATGTTTATATAATTTGAAATGAGGAAACTGAAAGGAACATGTCAAAGCATACCTATAAAATACACAAGAAAAAAAATACCTGATCTAAAACTTTAAACTTCTGATCATCAAGTCTGAGGAAGAAGAAACTGTAGAGTTTTTTCGCCGGAGAAGAAGAGGTGACATTGCATTGGGATTGTTGAAAATAAGATATTTATCTATTAACTTGTAATTGTCTATTTATTTAACTTATAATAATCTTTAATATCGGGATTTAAAAACTATTTTTAATTATATAAATATAAATATAAATATATTAAATTAATAGATAAGTTTTTCGTATTTAACATTTTAAATTTATATTCAAACAGTGGTTATTGTTGTGCAAAAATTGCGATGTTTTAATGTAAAAGGGCGTAAAGTATAAATTTTACAAAATTTAATTTCAACCAACCAGTGTAAATGTAACATCTATATTAACTCCATTTAATATATTTTTCATCTCCATTATTGAATATAAGCTCCAGAAAAGATATTCAGAAGTTTTCTCAAATAACTTTCTTATCAAAATCGGTAAGGTTCTATTGCATAATATAGATTACACGCTATAAAATCAAGTATTGTTTCTTTGAATTTATTGTTTGTATTATATATGTTAGATTAATCATTATTTGATGCTATGAGTATGTGTTTGTCACTGACGGCGTTTCATATTCTCTCTTGAAGCAAATAATAGTTGTTGTAATCTGGTGTATTTTTATTGATTAAGTACTGCATTAACTTAAATGAAGTTACTGATAGCATTCTCTGTCATAATTTGTGCATGCATCTTCGTGATGTTGTCTTCTACATTACGATTGATAAATCAACCATATAATTTTTTGTTGATGCTCATTTGCTTAATTGTTGTGAGAGATGATGATTTTCGTTTTGTGCTTTGTTTTTATAATACCTTAAGTGTGTGAATATTCCACTTGATTTTAATAATAACTTGTAAGTTTAAATTGTTTATTGTAGATATGAATTTATCCAATCAAACACCATCCTTTTTACAATTCCTTAATGAAGATGATTTTATATTTTTGGTATATTTTTTAACTTTCTTGTTACTATTAGGATTCTACGTTAATTTTTGATGTAAGATGTTTGTTAACTATTGTTGTAGAATATACCACTTGATTTTTCGACTCTGTTGTGGGGCAATGAGGTCCCATGTGGGCGAATTGTAGAGTTACTTGATGGTGACAAATCATGGTTAGTACGAGTAAGGAAGAGAGATGATCATTGTATATTTACGGATGGATGGACAAAGTTTGTTAGAGATTGTTGTTTGAAAACGAAAGATGCTGTATTGGTGAAAGCTATTGGACGTTTGTCGTTCGTTGTCTCATGTTTTAAAGAAAAAGTGTACGAGAACTCTTACATTTCAGCAAATATTAGCCCTGAAGTTGCCATGACTATAAGTATCGATATATTATTTCGTTACTTACTCTAAATATTTTATGCTATTTCAACAGCTTGCTAACATCTATTTGCCCTTTTAACGTCTGTTTCCTTATAATCTTAACATCTGTTGACTAACCTTTTTAACTTCTGTTGACTAAGTCTTTTAACCTCGGTTGACTAATGTCACACCCCCAAATTCCACAAGCGGAGTATCACCGTAGGAGGCGTGACATGACCAGGATCAAGCCACCAATCATATTGAACATTATAATTAAGTAAATAAAACCCAAAACCATCAATATGATTAGTGTCACGCAATTAGGTAGAGTTTAAGTTATCAGCGGAAGCATTAAGTTCAAAACCCCAAGTATAAGTTTAAAAGTTTACGAAGTTTAACATGGCACACAACATACCATGCCCCACAACGACCTCTTCCTCTGTGCAAGCTCCGTCTAAGTACCTAAAGACCTGTAAAGCATGTAGTAACGAGTCAACAACAAAGTTGAGCGAGTTCACAGTTGGGTGTTCGATTTTAAGTTATTCCAAAAACCATAGTTTCTCATTAACTGGCTCACTTGTCGTGGTGGCTACCCCATGTTTGAAAACGTAAGTTGGTTGATCCCATTTACTCTAGCTATCCAGCCGTGGGGGCTACCCCATGTTTATACTACTAGACTCGTTACCATATCGACTACTGACGTTAGTCATGTTTATGTGCCCTTGCATCATTGTCTATCATCACTGACGTGCCTAGTCCATTAGTCCACGCCTGTCCTCTGCGGCACGGTGTGAGGTTTGTCAAACCTAATAGCGCTATTTAACTAATGACCCGTTCGCCATTGGCCTCGGCGATTAAGTCGATGTAAAAGGAGGGACTTCGTGATAGAGTTTTGGTCTAGTTAGCTTAAGACTGTCCCAAGAGAACGAGGAATTTATATTCCTTAACCCATACTGTCCTACCCAAGAAGGATGAGGAATCCATATTCCTTAACCCATTCCCAACCCACCGGGAATTACCATGCTTTGTAGAAAATGTGAACTCACCTTAGGTTAGCTCGGCAGATACACAAAATGGTCAATCAAGCTGCCATTGGTCAACCACGTCCTAACATGGTTACCATACAAGTCAGGTCTAGGTTCAAGTAGTGCACGTAGGTTTACACATAAGCTAACAGGTTACGAACACGTAATGGTCATGGTAAACACCTAGAACACGTTAATAGTCAAGTACACACATAATGTTTAACTTGTGCGACATAGATGATTGGGCTGTTATGGTTGTGCAGGCCCAATTATCTTGTGCGATCCAAAAGATGAAGCCCAAAAGATATCCGGCCCAAAACATGCAACCCAATACTCATTCGGCCCAAACAATAAAACAAACACTTAAATCTTGTGCGGTCCAAATGGACTTGTGCGACTCAAACAACTTGTGCGACTCAAACAACTTGTGCGATTGACATTTTGAGTTGTTCGGCCCAACAACATAATATAACCTAAACCTTTGTGTGGCCCAAGACTTGTGCGATCGACACGACCTTGTGCGATCCACATGTCTTGTGCGATCATGCAATTTCTAAGTTGTACGGTGTGCCTAAACAGATGTACATCAGCATCCCTATCTTGTGCGACCGGGGCTTGTGCGACCGCCCTTGTACGATCAGATCTTATACGATCAGATCTTGTGCGATTGGAAATGTGATGCCATAATTTTAGGGAATCAGTTACAATCTATTTAGTAAATTATAAAAATATTCCAATGTCTCCAAATCTCTCTAACAATAATCATGACCAGATTTTATTCAAAATAGATCAAAACAATATATCATTCCTTGATTCATATGAACCCTAATTATCACTTAACCATAATCAATGACTCCCTAATCATTCCTCTTCGAGTCAAACAGCATAATCATCGAATACCCTATTTTTGTATGAATTCATTTATCATGTTTACATCACGTAACACAATCCATCGATCAACAATAACATAGAATCAATCGAATCATACACTTTCATGTTAATTTTCCTATGAACATACTCTACCCTTAGATTCTCATGAATAACTCATCAAGACTCTATTAGCATACCATTCTAAAACCAGCATCGATCAACACAACATATCGTTAATATACGATTTATAACACTAAGCATCATGCAAGGATATATTCAAGCACACATATACATATCGATCAATAATCACTCAAATAGTGTTAAGGTACTAACCCGATTCAAGATGAGCACAAAGGGATCTTCGAAGATGAGGGGTTGTCGTCGGGTTCCAAAGAGAGGGGGAGAGCTCTAGGGTTTTGTGTATTTCTTGTGCTTGCTAAGTTATGTGAAACAACCCTACTAATGGGTGCGTGCATACGTATAAAAGGATAAGGGGAGTGGGCTGAACCCTTACTTGGGCTGCCCTTGGTCTCGAGTGTAAGTATAGTGGGCCGAGAGGAGTGAACGGATAGAAACACAATGTGCAGCCCAAAGGTGATGTGTGATCCGAATTAAACTGTGCGGTTAGGTTTGTGTTGTGCGACTACATTACATATATACATACATTACACACATCCACGTAACATAATAAACATAACGTTCCATTAACATCAACGTGTCACGTAATCACATAATCATTCAAGCATGATACATCGAAGTGTAGTGAAAAGTTTGAAATACAAGTTGTCACAACTAACATCTGATATTTAAGATCTGTCCACGTTGCAACCTCTGCTGGACATAATGGATGACAGTTGTTATGAAACCTCTGTTGGATAGCAACAGAGGTATGTAATAGTTGATAGCCAAACAGTGGTTAGGTTGTGTGTAAATACTGTAACTACTGTTGACTAACCCTGTTGAGTAATTCTCATTTTAACTTTTCTTGACTAATCCGTTGTAACTTATGTTGCTCATTAGTTCATATCAAATTTGCAAGTCTGCGCTAAATATTCCTTTGCTTCTTCTATAGCTAATTGCTGACAAATTTTGGAAACAATTCTATGGTAAAAATTACGAGTATGGGATGGCAACTATCTATGTTGGCGAAAGGTTTTGGAATGTGATGATGAAAGGATGGACTGATGGATGTGGATTTACTGATGGATGGTCAAAGTTGATTGAAGAAGTTCCCATACCAGTTGAATCTTGGTTGGTTTTCACCATGATTGCATGTAAAACGTTTGAGCTTTCCGTTTTCCATTCCGAGACTGGAACTGAGGTTTCTTTCAAGAAGGCTGATGTAGTTGTTTTGGATGATTCACTTTATGGAGATGATGGGTTTGATTTATTGGCTGCGGTATAAAATTTTGATGATATAATACATTGTTTGATAACATGACGGTGATAAGTAACTTTTATTATATTATGCTAATAACTTTTGAAATCTCATTTTGTAGGCTAAACACAAACAACTTCTGGATTCCGGGGAAGTTGCTTTGGATGATGAGGATGCTGGAGCTTCGGTTGGTAATTCTAAGCAGCTTACAAGTTTTGAGAATATTTTTAATGTATATATACACATGTAATATTTATATATTATTATGATTTAAAATATGGTTTCTTATATATGATCCTTCTTATAAATATAGTTTGCTGATGATGAGCTATTTGATTCAAAGATTGCGTGTCTGGTTGATGAGTCAGATGTTAAAAATGTTGTAAATTTATAATTTTCTACGCATATATTTTATTGTATTATAAGTATAAGAAGGTTTTTTTAAATTTTGTTGTAGCCTGAAGATCATTCTGTAAAAATAGCTGATGATGTTAACGATCGTCAACTACAGTCTAAAGATTTTCCCGTTCGTGACATTTCTGCCTCTTCAAGTGTTGTATCTAATGTAAGTGTTTATTAGTTTTATATTGTCTATTTTATTATTGTCTCAATATATTGATATTCTTCTGTATGATTGAGTCTTAAACTTCAAAGCTGAGTTGAGAAGATAGTTTGTGTTGATAAAGAAAGTTATAAAATTTCAAGAATTTAGAGTTGTTATATTCTAAATTAATTTACATAGGTGGAAAAGATGCGCAAACTTCGTGGCAAGACAATTGTACAGGATAATAAAGCTGTTGATAGACCATGTAAAGTTCGAAAGGTTCGTTTAGTATCATCCACTTCAGAATCAGTCTTACACTTCACCACACATGCTGAAGACAGACTTGTAAGCTTTTGCAGTCGTTGCTTTGTTTCGTTATTTCAACAATTTCAGTTATATATCAATATTTTATAAAATTCACTATTCAATTTTCTGTTTTTTAGCAACTGCCATCAGATGTATCTTCTGCGTTGGATCTGCATACTGATAATCCTAAGCCTATCAAGATCCAGAATCTCAAATATGAAGTCCAGGAACTATTTACAACATCTCAAAAAATAAATATTGGATTCAACTATGCTGTTATTGGATGCTCTTCTTATCTGAGATCTTGCAATATTGCTTTTGGTGATGAACTTTTGTTAGAGTTTCACAAGTCTACTCAATTGCTGAAGTAAAAAAAAGTTATGCATATCGTGACAAAGATAAAGTCCTCTTAGTTTCATGTCATGATTGTTTGTGGTTGTACATTTGGTTCGTTGCTGGTACTAATTTTGTTTCTTAGACATGTTCTATATGTAGTTATATCTATAAACAAGTTTCATTGTCAATGGGTGGGTGCTACTTTTTTTGTGGATAGCACAATGGAAATACTCATATGTATCTTATATATTAACTGATGATGCATGTCTATAGTTGTCTTTTAGCTATAATAGATAACACGTTTTGGTACAATATCTATACACATATGTATATGTTCTATCAATATGTGTTATGCATGGTTTTCTAACACATGTTGTTAATAACATTATTCTCTTAATATCTGTTTACTAACCTTTGTAGTTTCTGTTGACTGACCTATTTAACATGGGTTGACTAACATCTGATAGTTACTATCTATCCATCTGGCAAGCTCTGCTGGAGATAATGGATGACAGTTCTTATTAAAGTCTGTTGGAAAGCAACAGAAGTTTTTAACAGTTAATAGACAACAGTAGTTTGCTATCAACATAATGGAATTGCTGTTGAATAAACCTATTGACCATTAGTGTATATCAATTTTATAAGTCTGTACTAATTATTTTTTTACTCTCTGTCAATATGGGCTATGCATGGTTTTCTAAGAAACGACCCATGTTGCACACGGGTCTTACCGCTAGTAAGTTATAAAAGGGTGAATGATAAGGGGTGTAAAGTGTAAATTAGTGACTATATTATATCTTTCAAACCCTACAACCGTACCGGAGGGGAATCAGTTCGTGAGTACGACGGCGGAGAAAGAAGGTGCGGGATAAGAATAGGACGGCAATGGTGGTGGTTCAAGGTGGTTTCTGGTGGTGTGACTTCCGGATCGCGTCAAGTTGACTCTTCTTATGTAGTATCGTGTTTGCTCCGTTATTTTTGCTTGGGTTGCACGGGCTTTGTTTGGTTGGGGGTAATGATGTGTCTATGGTTGGTGATGAGCGGTGTTTACGGTGGTGACCGATGTGGTGGTGGCACTTGAAGAGTGGTAGTTGGGTGTTCGTGTATAGGGTGTGTTCAGCCGCTGAGATCACATTACAAGAGAGAGAGGGAGATCAAATGAGGAGGATGACGACGGGGATGGTTCTCGGCTCAATTGATCTTCTAAATCCCACCATAAGGTAACCTCTCGTTCCAATTATAGTGCTTCGTGTTTGTTTTACGTGAGATTTGTAGGGGTTTTTCTTTGGTTCTGTTAGTGATGGTAACGTGGAGGGGCACGGTGGTGTGTGGTGTTTGGTTGTGGAGAAAGTACGGGAGGTGGTGAGCGGCAGAGACGGTGTAGGGTGGTGGAGTGCCAATGGGGATGACAGTTGTAGTTGTGGCTGCGATGATGTAGGATGGTATGCGATGGAGATAAATTATGTCAAGGTTTGAACTAAAATGGTGATGGCGGTTATGTACGGTGTCGGTGGCCGATGAGGATGATAATCGCTGTAATGGTGCGGTTGATGATGACGATGCGACAAAGGTGCGTGATGGCGTGTAGCGTGGTAGCGAAAATATTCGGCTACGGGTAGATGATAATGTTGTCGGGTACGGTATTGGTAAGGATGGGGGTTGGTGTTCGATTAAGATTGTGGTGGAGACAGAGGTGGTGCATGGCGGTGTCGGGTGAGCCACGATGATGCGACGCGCGACTGTGATGGCTACCATGGTGGTACAAAGTAGGTGATGAACCGGATTTCCATGGGGTTTGTGCTAGAGTGGCGTAGGGGAATGTTATATGTTGTGCTGAGTAGGTTGGTGTGTGAGGTACGTACAGAAAAAAAAAGAATGGAGACAATAGTGATGTTATAGGTGTGTATGCATGGTGATTTACATAAACACATTTTAGGTGGTGAGGTTGCATGGGGATTGGGTTATTAGGAGGTCACGTTTTGGTGTTAGTGATTTATGGATGGTGATGATATTGGTGTGATAAGGGAACTTTGGTAGTAGTGGTTATACCATCATAATTTAATGTTATGGTGAGGATTAATTTTGCATGGCAATGGACGTGCAAGTGTGCATGGGTTTCGGGTTCACGAGTTGTTATGGGTCGTGGGTGATCCGAACTCCACGGTGTTCGGGTTAAGGTTTAGACGTTAGGTGTGGAGAGGTTGACGGGTTGGGTTTATGCGTTATCTATCAGAATAAACTGAAACCACTAGTTATTTGGTTACAGGTTTCGCTTGAGGACATGATTCGAGACGATTTGCTTGTGGATTTGGAAGCTTTGCAACCTGTGAGTTCTTGAACCCATTCTTTTAAATGTTTTTAAATCTTTCAGGCTAATGTGCATGCTAAACTCGTATGATTATTTTTATAAAGGAGGTTGTGAAGTTCTTGTTATGGATTTATACAATTTCGTCTACATTTTAAGCATGAAACGTGAGTGGGGTTATATGTTATTTTTTATATACCTACTCGTGTGATACTTATACTTATATATATATATATATATATATATATATATATAGGCAAAAGATAAATAGAAAACCACTTTTAGCCAGAAAACCCAGGAAACTCTAACCCGCAGTGTGCCGTCGGCGACGAAATTTTTTTTACACCTAGATCCGTATATTTTAACACCGGGGGTAAAAGTTGGGTTCAAACGGCGCGCCCGAGGGGGTAGTTTTTTACGCCCAAAGTTTGGTAAAAAAAAAAAGAAAAATTAAAAAAATTAAAAAAACCCAAACTTTGGGCGTAAAAAACTACCCCCTCGGGCGCGCCGTTTGAACCCAACTTTTACCCCCGGTGTTAAAATATACGGATCTAGCTGTAAAAAAAATTTCGTCGCCGACGGCACACTGCGGGGTACAGTTTCCCGGGTTTTCTAGCTAAAAGTGGTTTTCTATATATCCTTACCCTATATATATATATAGGGGAGGGTTTAAATGAGGGGGAAGGATCCACTAAAAAGTGGATTTTGCCTAAGTAGCCTAAGAAGGATTGTGATGATGACATGTGGCACTCCTAATAAGTAGGAATGAAGGGCATTTTGGTCCTTATAAATAGGAGTGAAAATGACATGTGGCACCCCTTTTGTTCTTAAAAAATATAAACAAAAAAAATCTAGTACAAAAAAATCTAGCACAAAAAATCTAGCACAAAAAATGTAGTACAAAAAAATATAGCACAAAAAAATCTAGTACAAAGAAATATAGCACGAAAAAATTTAGCAAAAAAATGTAGTACAAAAAAATATAGCACAAAAAAATTGAGGAAAAAAAATTTAAGACAAAAAAATTCAGCACAAAAAATTTAGCACAAAAATATAGTACAAAAATTCAGCACAAAAAATGTTATATAACATAGAAATACAACACATTTAAGTGGGTTTTTTTAGTCTTCATATTTTATATAGCAATATGGTACTCAAATTAAAGATAAAAAGACGCTCGATTTTACGGTGAAATTTTTATGAAAAAATATTGTCGTATAAAAAAGTTATGAACGTTTAAAAAATGAGGGTGGAATATGCATGTGACTTGCATGTGGAGAGAGAAAGTCCATAAATAGGATTTTCTCAAGATACCCTTGCACTCCTCCTTTCTCCTACCATTTCATCTTAACCATTGATTTGAAAAATGAATGGTTAAGATTCCTTCTTAGGCTACTTAGGCAAAATCCACTTTTTAGTGGATCCTTCCCCTTAAATGAGAACGCTAAATATCGCGAGAACCGTGAGAACAAATGAAAAAACCACGAGAACTTGGTCAAAAACAATTCAAATTCAAAATTTCTTTTTACACTTATCATTATTATTCGAATACAATGTTAGAAATTAAATTTGCACGTTTAAATTTACGCGAATTCGTAAATAAAGAAAATTTACACATGTGTAAAAAAACTAAAAAGAGTGATTTTGAAAGAAGAAATGAATTGTTTGATGTTGTAAATTCTTTTCTTGATGTTGTATCTTAATTACAATGAGGTTTGTATTAAAAAAAATTGTTTTGATTGGTTTTTCCATTCGTTCTCACGGTTCTCGCAATATTTAGCGTTCTCAAGATAACCCTCCCCTATATATATATATATATAGGTAAAGAGTACTGTACAATATTGCTTATCGTACATTACGTACGCTTCAATCTCAGCCGTCAGATCATCTTCCCGCATTTTAAAATCGCATGTTGTTTTTTTTATAACAATTTCGCATGTGATAATTTTTGATGAATTCGCATGTTGTTTTTTTGTACCAATTTCGCATGTGATAATTTTGATGAAATAGCATGTTGTTTTTTTATAACAATTTCGCATGTGATACTTTTTTATGAATTCGCATGTTGTTTTTTTGTACCAATTTCGCATGTGATAATTTTGATGAAATAGCATGTTGTTTTTTGTAACAATTTCGCATGTGGTACAAAAAAAACAACATGCGAATTCAATGCGGGAAGATGATCGGACGGCTGAGATTGTAGCGTACGTAATGTACGATAAGGGCATTTGTATGATAACCGGCCTCTATATATATATATACACACACACATACTCGAGTTTATGAAGGGAAGAGGTATATATATTTAGGAGATGTGTAGGTACGAAGGTATACGTACGATGGTTGAAGTATGTATATACACACACGTATGTATTTGTGTGTAAGTTCATGATGCCCTTTATTTAAGGTTTCAAAGTTTAGGGCTAATATGCATGTTCGATGTATTAAATTGATGATAAACTTCAACTATGTTTGTATGGTTACTTTAATCTATATTTTAACTATACATGAGGATTATTGCTTGCCCAAATTTATGGGCATACGTGTGATGTGTTGGATCATGCAAGAGCCAGATTGAACAAAGGAAGTCCCCTAGCAGTTTATTTGCCCTTGGGGCAAAAGGAGAAGAAAAATTCCTTTATCCCCTACTTTGTGTTTGGGTTTTAAGGTCAGGAGATCTGTGTTGTGTGCTTGACCCATTAAATATGAATTTGTAGATAAAATAAATACATTTATTTATAATCATGATGTAACTAGTTTCGGTTTCTTGTTTTAAGGGTTGAAACTGGTTATTGCTATAATCGGTTCGGTTTTGGTTCCGGTTATTTGACCAAAAAAGTGAAAAACCATACCCTATGTGCCCGATTCCGGGTATGGTTCGGTTCCGATTCTTAAGAAACCGGTATTAAAAACCCATTTTCGGGTTTTTTTACCCTATTTCCGAGTTGTTTAGTTCTATATTTTCGTATTTTTAATACTCTGTTGTGTTTTTATTACCCTGCTTGCTCGTATTTTTTGTTTATTATTATTATTATTAAATATGCATTATATAATGCAAGAAAGTTAAAATAAATGCACTAACATAAATTTAAAAGAAAGATATTAGAATCATGTATCGGGTATAGCTGGGTATAATCGGTTCCGGTTCTTGTCTGGTTTTGGATATTAATCGGGTATGATCGGTTCCGGTTCCATGTATTGATATCAAAATGCATACCCTATCTATACCCTACGGGTAGAGTCGGTTCCGATTTCGGGTATAGATTACCCGGTATTAAAAAAAACCGATTATGGGTTTTTTACCAAGTCCGGTTCGAATACGGTTTTTTTGTGCACCTCTAGTCTAACCCACTAGTAAAATACATTTAGGATTTTATAACTGGGCCTCAACTATACCCCCACTTGTGAGTCCCTTTTTAGTGGTTGTGAGTGGAGGACAGAAAAAATATATGAGAATGTTATTCTTCACTGGAAATATATGGAAAACATTGTTCACCCCTTATAATTTTTTAATATTTTTAAAGGTGGTTGTGAGTGAAGGAGAGAAAAATGTAATAATATAAGCATAAGAAATATTTTTTAATAAAAAATGAGAGAGAAAAAGTAGTAATTTTTAGTGTAATTATAAGGATATGGACAAAGAATCGATTGTGAATAACAAATTTGTAAAACTTTGATGATCCCACAAAAACTATTATATTTCTGGACTTGTATTGAATACCTTTTGAGATTTTATAAACCAAATATGATTATTTTGACAATTGTAGAATAAATAATTAAAATAAAATAAAAATTAACAAAATATAATCAAATTTACCTGATGAAAACCTTTCACTTGAGTAAGTGAAACCCCCAAATCAGCCACACAAGATTGCAAGATATGGTCACCAGCAACAAAATATTTGTACCTCTCTAAACACACATCTAAATTCTTGGCCAAAATGTTAGCAAGAGGGTAACTAAAAACCAATCCAGCACCACCAAATCCCATCACAAATGAAAATAGACTATTAGATATAATACTTTCTGCATTCATACCAACATAATAGTAACCATTGTGATCATACTTATTCAACACATCCACCAAGTTATCCAAAAAGAATATGGTGTCATCATCCCCCATCACATACCACCTCACACCTTTGTTCTCCGCGTTGAATGTCTCTTTAATCATTCTCGCGATTCTAATGGTGTAAGGGACGCCTTTTTGGCTCATGGTCTCATTAGAGACATATACGCGTGGTGAGGTGGGGGGCCAAGGGAGGTGTTGTATAGGGGCTTGATCAAAGAAAAGGAAACCACGGGTTCCATTTGGACGCCACCATGATTCGACGTAGTGTTTCCTTGCATGCCAAGTTTTTACGGCACCTGAGATGCTAAATACGATATGGGAGATGTTAGTAGGGGTGGTTTCTTGGTTTGGGTAGAGGGTGTTATGGGTGTTCTTGAAGTAATTGAGATTGAAACTCGGTATTAAGATTTGGGTTGTCTGGGAATAAGAATTGGTAGAGAGGATCAAGATCAACATCAAGATTACCGAGAGCGATAATAAGCTTATGATCATAGGCTTGCTTATGCTCATTGTTGGTTTTTTATGGATTTGTGTAAACATTTTGATTGTAGGGAAATGAGCAAATGAAATGGACATTCAAGGAAATCTTTTTATTAGCTTTAAAATGTGATTGTGAATTTGATGTTGTGCAATGCTTGTTCTTCAACATCTTCCCTTTGCAACATTTTCCATGCCATTGTTGATTTTCAAGTCACATGAATAGTATTATGTCTATTACTTGAACGATAAGATGATAACACATGATAAAAAAAATTATAGAGAGAAAATATTTAGATTCTTTTTAAATATTATCATCTTAGAGAGACGTTTAGTAGAATATTAGTTTTAAAGTTATAAACCATGAAGATCGCATAAACAATTGTACATATTACTTTAACTATGATACATAAGACGGTTATTTAACTACATAAACATCCCACAATCTATCACTTAATCTCACAAACACAATATATATGTATAATTGTGCTTACTTACGGTTATCATAATCCTTTATTAAAAGTTAGTTTTGTATTTAGCGCGCTCCTACCATCTTTTTTATTTATATATTCATTGATTCACCATAACAAGAGAAAAAGATCCCTACATCCATGTTTCTTTATGCTATTTTTAATGCTTTAACGGACGATGAATGCGTGGTGGATTGGTGGTCATGTTTAGTAGCATTCAAATGAAATCATTAGATGTTCTTTTTTTAATCTTTAACCACAAATGAAATGATTAAAATACCGAGTTACAGCATAAAAGGTTACCGGCTTACTAGATAACCTTTTGCCTTTTTGGTTTCTAACTTTTTTGTAATTATTGTTGTTTTTTTAACATCCAACAAATCCCGGCCACTGAGTACATCTATTGGCAACCCACGCCCACGATCGTAGATGGCGCTGGTGACCCGGTCTGTCACCAATTATAGAGGATACCCACCGCCCGAATGTCCACTGTGGTAAAACCCCTAGCGCACACATGACATTTTGTCGCGCATGACATTAATTTCTTACTTTCAATAACTATTAAAAAAAATAATTGCCTTTAAAACCCGGATAAAATATATAGCAACTCGGAAAAAAAAAACATATGAGATCAAGATACAAGTGAAATAAGTTAATGATCATGCTGGTTAAGCCAGCATTCAACCATCAAGAATTCAACTACAATTCACATATAAAAATAAAACATTACTAACATAATCATCTCAATCATCAACGTAAATGGTTTCCTGCTGAAACACACCCCCTAAAATCTTCCTCACTTCTGCTTTCGACTCTTTCGGTTTGGGCTGCTGCGCGGGTGGTGGCGCCCTTTTAGCCGCTGCAGGTTTCTTGACCACAGCCGGTTTAGGTGTCAAGTTCTGCGCCTTGGCTTGGCCCCTAACCGTTGCAATCTGCACTTTTGGTAGCTCGATCGGGTTGTTTTTAACTGCTGATGCGAACCCTGAGCTTAGTTTTCCCCATGACAGAGCTAACCCTGGTGCAGTATCCGGGTCTGGGCCATCTTCGGTTGTGGGTTCGGATTCTGGTGTCTCTGTGATTTTGCTAGTGGCAGTTTTGAATCGGGCCATGAGGTCGTTGAAGGACTTTTGGGCTGTTGCAGCCTGTTCTTGGAAGTCGTCTGGTGAATCCAGTTTTTTGACATCTTTCTCGGCTGCTTTTATGGCTTCTTCGGCTTCTTCGGCTTCTGCCTTTGTAATGGCGTCTACGTAAGCTTGTCGTCTACCGTCCTCTAAAATCACACTAAAATGGGTGGGGAAGGCAAACGGGTTGGGTAACGGGTCAGAACATACAAAATTTTTAAATACACATCGAAATGGACCAAGTCGAGTTGACCCATGACCCTTTTGTCCACAAATTTGACATTTTGTAAACAGTTAATGTACCAAATATGATCTTAAATATTATTACACTTGGATAAAGAATCTACATTTTCAATAAAGTGATGTCAATATTCAAGCAACTTTCAACCCATTTGGCCCGTTTTTCTTTTTCATTTGACCCATTTGAGATAAATATTCATTAGCAAGCAGGTCGAACCCATCACCTCTAGACTCTATCATAAATTGAGAAAAGGATGACAATGTATTTTTTGGAGATATATTTTCACACATTACCTGAAAAGTTCACTCACAGGCTTTGCAGCTGCATCTGGACTTGTAGCAAGTTCCACAACCTAATAAGAAAAAATAACCATTTAGAGGTGGTATGCGATTTCGAACATTTTACTTATGAATCAGTCATGTCTTAACTCTAACGGGTCATATCGGTAAACTAAAAAAATTAAATATAGCAAATAAAGAAAGTGGTATGCTTCTAAAATCTAAAGTGTATTGCTACCGCTAGCCTAAAGGTCTGTTGATTAGAATACATTTTGTGTAATCTAGTTACCTTATTTTCTGCTACTTCTGTGTTGGAGAAAACATCTGACACCAACGAAGCGATCTGAGACTTTGTTACCTACAGTTTTCAGGATCATAATTCAATCAGATATGGAAAACCCGACTCTAATTCACCGAGATTTCAACTCTTCAACAGTTTCCTAAAATGTTTTTAACGATCTAAAACTACTTGATCAAAGAAACAATGGCATACATTACATTACATTACTTTGTAGTCGTTTTCCTGTGTGATCCCTTCAGTGGTCACAACAAAGTTGTACGAACTCTCAGAAGCCGAATCATCGGTCAGTTTAGTCTTGATCAAAGTGTACTTCAAATCAGTTGTTATTAATCCATCTATAAACTCTTTCAAAGTCAATGGCTGTGACTTTGAGAAGAAGTTGTTAAAGAATGATGAGATCCCATCAAGTACATTGTTTGTTGAGGTGAATGATGGTGCTGATGCGTCGTAGATTATGGTGATGTGGCTCACACCAGCTAGTTGAGCGCCTTGGATTAACTGCAGGGCTTCTGATGTGGTGACCTCTGTGGTTGGACCGTTTTCACATGGGCCGATTGTGACTACGGCTTTCGTGGCGTTCCCAATTGCTTTTGCAATGGCTTCGGGGTCTTGGAAACTTGATTCCACTGCGTTCAGGCGTTTGGATTCTTCGGTGGAGATTACCTGTGTAGAATAATGAAAACATCGTAAAGTGTTGTGCATTATTAATAGGCATGTAAACAAACTGAACGTTTAGTGAACTGTTCTGTGGGAATTTTGGTTTATGTTAGTTTAGTTAATAAGCGAACGAGCATGAACATAAAAACCTGTTCATTTAGTTAAATGAACGCATGTGAACACATGTCCTGTTCGTTCATTTATGTTCGTAAACGTTCGTTTATGTTTGTCGGTTTACCTTCGTTTACGCTAGTTATGTTTGTTCAGTTATCTTCGTTTGTTTATGTCCGCTTACATATTTATTTATATTTATTAGCAATTAACAATACCAATTGGCCTGTCATATCACCCAATCAAATTTTAAAGCCATGCCTTGAGTAACCGGGCTAATAAACTGAACGAACGAACAAGAACAGGTTCATTTTCTTCTTTCACTTACGATCGTTCATTTATGTTCGTTTAGAACATATACGAACACAAACATGTTCATTTTCTTAACGAACCAACATGAACAAGAAAATTTGTTCATTTTGTATGTTCATGTTCGTTCGTTTGTTCAGTTAAACTTAAACGAATGAGCATAATCAATCCTCGTTCATGTTCGTTCGGTTAAACTTAAACGAATGAGCATGAACAAGCACCCTTCGTGCTCATTCGGTTAAGCTTAAACAAATGAGCATGAACAAGTCCCGTTCATGTTCATTCAATTCGTATACAAGCCTAATTATCAATCAACTATATATAGAAACCAACCATATCATATCATATCATATCATATCATATCATATCTCTTAATTATGGTATAAATAAATACATACAATAAACTCTAACTGATATAAACCAAACCTTATAATTAACCGCCAACCGCGCTAAATCCTGTGCAGCACCGAGCTCAGGCACACCCGCCCGAACACTAAACCCCTCCCGAAGCAGCGTCTGCGCAATCCGAATACCTGCCTGTCCAGTAGCACCAGCAACAAACACCGTATTCGGATCCTTTCGTTTACCAAACACCGCACCAGACGATCCATTATTCACCACCCGTATCAACGAATTCACATCCGAAACCTTCCCAAAGTCGAACCCGAAGCGTAACCCATTCGAATTCTCCGTTTCGACATCCCCAGCCGAAGATGATTCACTTTTCTTAGCACATACAACCAATCTGTTTGGTTTCTTGAGTGAAGTTAGTCTAGAGTGTGGTGAGGTGGTTAAGAGAAATGAATTGGCCGTTAAAGCTGGAGCCATTTTTGAAAAATTGAATTATCTTTTAATGGTTTTTGTGGTTCATTTAATTTGTGAGAACCTCCATTGGAGGGAAGGTTTGATACTGTGTGTGGGTGTTGATCATGTTTGAATATTATCTGGATGATGAGGTGTTGATGGGTGGCTAATAGAATTTTGCCACGTGGATATTGTTATCTGTTTTTGAAATTTGGGTGATCAGACGTTATGAGAAGAAGATACTCCCGGGAGAAAACTACTTTTTTTGAGTTTGGGATGGAAAAAAACACAAAATCATATAAAAAATCTGACACCACTATTTATTAATTGGGATGGGTATTCGGATACGGGTATAGAGTGCTTGTGCGTTGCTGCGGGAACACAATACTGAGGCAATGTTTTCATAATTGGACGATGACTCGAAGATTCACTTAATCGTAGCGGTGTCATTAGCCTTACACATGTCAATTAAATAATAATTTTATATAAAAAGTATGTATGAAAACCATTGTTGCATCTCAATAAACATACGTACGAATACGAAAATAATAGTCATAAACATATTAAAATAAAAATCCAATTATACATATTATTATACATATTAAAAGCAACGGATGATGAACAGTATTCACATATTTTTATAATATTGTTTTTTTTTCAATTATTTTATTACCTAATAGATTTTTTAATATTGTTTTTCAGTTTATGTTATTTTATTACTTAATTATATTATTATTATACATATCATAATTTATATAAATTTTAGCATGTTGTTTTGACGTGCCTGATTTTATTTATGTTTTGATATAAAGTTTTTTTTTTTTTTTTTTTTCTAAAACCGAGTTTTTTGTGAGTGGTAATGTACAGGTAATCGTTAGCACAATCATACATATTAATTTTTTTTATATATTGATCATGTTACCATTTTCGTCATTCCAATAATATTGTGTAATCGGATTCAGAATTAACGGGGCGTGCTTATTTTATCTTCGTTTCACTAAACGTTTTGTTCAAAATCGAAATATCTTTTTGTTCTTTAGTGTGATCAACCGAACTGGTACCCTGACGAAAACTTATACCTTTTTTTCTTACAATGAACTAAATCAATATTGTGCGAACAACTTCGGTAGCAATATATAGTATCTATTTTATATCGTAAACTATAGTGGGTATTGGTATCATATCAATACCGTGACGAACCAAACGTATATCGTCCCAACAATATTGGTGTTGCGTCAATTTTAGGCAAACAACACTGGTAACGGTACCAACATAATCATTATTGGTATTCGTTTAAAATCATTACTAATATTTGTTTTTATGGTTTTCGTTAACATAAAATATGTATCGTTGTCGTTTTGCGCATATCATGACTTTATTTTTGAGTTTTGTCTTTCGGTTGCTATATCGAGTGTCGATACCATAGCGATACCGTAATAAATTGTACCGGATTCACGCCGCAACGCGCGGTGAAATTCTACTAGTTGTTAACACTTGCATCGTGATGAGTTGTAAATTTGTCGTAAGCCTTACACACTTCAATTACCGCATCTACATATACCAACCACCATTCTTCATCATCGAGACTGTTATAAAATAGTTACCGAGAATTTCTTGTTCTTTCACCATTGCATGTACTGGAGGAGGAGTTTCTTGTGTCTTCTCCTATTTGATTGCTACATCTATTGGAGCGGGTTTGACCACTGATAAAAAATAATGTTAAGTATCTTAATTACATTTATTTTATCTTTTTTAATATTTAGTATAGATACCTAACACATCTTCCGTTTTGCTCTTTGTCTCATCCATAACAACTTCCTAATTTATGTATAAGAGAAATATGAACAAATGAGTAAAGATAACCAAAAGTGTGTGAACTAATAACATAAAATTGTGTTATATATATATATATATATATATATATATATATATAGGGGATGGTTCAAATGAAAACCACTTTTATTGTGAAAACTCGAAAACTAACTAAAAAAAGCCTAAAAAACACACAAAAAAAATTTTTTTTTTTCAATTTTTTTTATAAAAATCGCTGGTTTTAATATATGAAAAAAAAAATTTCAAAAAAAAAAAATTTTAGTACACATGTGTAATAATATACATGTGTACACATGTGCACTACACAAATTTTTTTTTTTTTATTTTTTTTATATAAAAAAACCTGCGAAAATTATTATGCAAAAAAAAAAAATTTTGGTATGTTTTTTTGGCCTTTTTAATTAGTTTTCGAGTTTTCACAATAACTAGTGGTTTTCATTTGAACCTGCCATAAAACACCCAGTTCAGAAAAAAGCCATGAAAAAACTCAGTTGAAAACGCTATGAAAATACCTAGTTAAAACGCCATAAAAACACCTAGTTCAGAAAAACGCCATGAAAATACCTAGTCTAAAACGCTATAAAACAGGCAGTTCAGAAAAACGCTTTAAAACCCAGTTAATTTTGTGTTATATATATATATATATAGGGAGAAGATCATGCGAGAACCACCTCTTATTGCGAGAACCGCGAGAACCAATGTGAACACAACCAAAAATGCCTAAAAATAGCTAAAAATCACACAAATTTTTATTTTTTTTTAATATTTTTTATAAAAAAAGCGCTACTTTTCGAAGCAAAAAAAAAAAAAAATTTGGCTTCTAAAAGTAGCGATTTTAACATAAAAAATATTTTTAAAAAAAAATTAGATTTTTTTTTTATTTTTTTAGGTTTTTTGGGGGTTTAGTTTTTAGCATTTTAGCTTGGGGTGGGGGGGGGGGGGTTAGGTTTTTGGGGGGTGGGGGAGGGGGGTTTAGGTTTTTTTTTTTTTTGGGGGGGGGGGGGGGGGGGGTTTAGGTTTTTTTTGGGGGGGTTTTTTTTAGCTATTTTAGGTTGTGTTCACATTGGTTCTCGCGGTTCTCACAATAATGGTGGTTCTCGCATGAGCTCCTCCCTATATATATATATATATGAACAAGATCAGAAGAGAACGCCTCAAAGTGTGAGAACGGTGAGAACGATTCTCAGCCACAAGATCTTAGTGGTTTGTGGCTGAGATTGATGCGGTGACATTTTTGTAAATAATAGGGGCCTTGGAACTACAGAAGGGGTAAAATAGGAAGATCCAAACAAAGATGCACATGCTAATCACATGTCATTTTCCCCCATCATATTTAAATGACAATAACTTTTTATACGTGATTATTTTTCAAAAAAAAATACACCATAAAACTCAGCGTTTTTTTTTTTATCTTTCCAACGAGTATACTATTGATATACTTTTCGGAAAAAAAAATTAACTGGGTTTTAAAGCGTTTTTCTGAACTGGCTGTTTTATAGCGTTTTAGACTAGGTATTTCCATGACGTTTTTCTGAACTAGGTGTTTTTATGGCGTTTTAACTAGGTATTTTCATAGCGTTCATCTGAACTGAGTGTTTTATGGCGTTTTCAACTGAGTTTTTTCATGGCGTTTTTCTGAACTGGGTGTTTTATGGCGTTTTTAACTAGGTATTTTCATGGCGTTTTTTCTGAATTGGGTGTTTTTATGGCGTTTTATTTGAACACCCAGTTCATGTGAGTGAGTTTTTTGACAATATTACCCCTTATTGTAATTTAGCATCAATGCCACATGTCACCACCAAAATCATTCTCACCGTTCTCACACTTTTCACCGTTTTCTCTAAATCCTAACCCTATATATATATATATATATATGAGAACCAGCTTGAGTTGCGAGAACCAAGTGATTCTTTTTACGACTTTTGTGAAAAAAAATCGAAAAAACCTTTTGGATGGCCTAGTTCTCGCGGTTCTCGCAACTCGTGGTGGTTCTCATTTGAACCAAAGCCTGTATATATATATATATATAGAAAAAGTATATTGTACATTACGGCTTAACTTACTTCACGTACGACAACGTGCGTGATTTGTTCTATAACATGTGTGATTAATGTTTTCAATATGCGTGATTATTTGTGTTTCAACATGCGTGATTTTGGATTTTTTTAGTTATAACGTGCGTGATTTTAAAATGAACGTGCGTAATTACCTGTCGTACGTGATGTACGTTAAGCCGTAATGTACGTTAACCTTTCTCTATATATATAGAAAAAGTATATCGTACATTACGGCTTAACTTACTTCACGTACGACAACGTGCGTGATTTGTTCTATAACTTGCGTGATTAATGTTTTCTATATGCGTGATTATTGTGTTTCAACATGCGTGATTTTGGATTTGAGTTATAACGTGCGTGATTTTAAAATGAACGTGCGTAATTACCCATCGTACGTGATGTACGTTAAGCCGTAATGTACGTTAACCTTCCTCTAATATATATAGGGTCAAGATTTAGAGAAAACGGTGAAAAGTGTGAAAACTGTGAGAACGGTTATGGACCGTCAGATTAAAACAATCTATGGACTAGATGACGCGGTGGCGTTTTCGTAAATAACATCACTTTTATTACTGTGGCGCGCTTCATTAAGGGTAAAAAAGTCTTTTGACTTCTCTAGACAAAACGCCATCTTCAGGAAATAAAACGCCATTAAAATTACCGCCTTAACCTACAATAGCACACACCATCCTAATCTAAAAACGCCATTAGATATAAAACGATAAATTTAATTATAATAAAATTCCGCCTAAAAAAACCATCAAAAAACATCCTATATATACAACATCTCAAACCTTCCATTAAAACACACAAAAACCCAACCGCCATATTTAATATATATCATTCATCTTAGAAACGCCAAAAAACCCAAACATCAAATATCCTCTAAACCAAAACGTTTATTTGAAATTCAGTTTGGTTGTCGGTAAGGTTTCGCTCCATGTAATGGACAAAATCCTTAAGTGAGAATATTGTCCATTTCATTGAGTAAAATCTTATTGACTTTATCCTTAGCTTCCATCCAATTTGTAACGCCAAAACATACAAAAACATTATTGAGGTTTGTTGTCAATAAAGTTTAGCTGTATGGGGTGGACAACATTGTCAGATATCTTTCTTAACTGAGGATTAACAATTTTGTCCATCTCATAAAGCAAAACATTATTGATTTTAGCATAATCAAATTTAGAGGTTTAAGCTACTTTTATTTAGTGGCGTTCTTTTTTCTCGGTAAAACGCCAAAAAGTTAAAAAAATCAAACATCGTTCATTGGAAAATTCAAAAGATTGTTGGCTGAAGGATGTAAACTCAATAACATTTTGCTGCGTGAGATGGACAAATCTTCAAGAAAAAGAGGCTGATTTCAGACTTTGTGCTTCCAAATGGCGACAAAAAAACTACTTCAAAAACAAAAAAAAACAAAATGAATCATACGAAAGTCGAAACAGCCAGTTAAGATGATTCAAAAAAGAAGAAAGAGACTGGTGACAGTTAAGATTTGGAAGATCAATTGTTTATATATATATTTTTTAATTTTCTTTTTCAGTTGATTTTTATATATAACGCCATATCTATAATCTATAATACTATATAAAGCATTTCATATGGACAAAAATGTAATTTTCTTTAAATTTTTAAGATGTCATACGAAAAGTCATGCCTTATTTCTCAGTTTTTCATCCCTCACTTCCAAATCTGCCCTTCTTCAAAGAGGATTTAATGATTTATTCGGTTTATTTGATCATGGAGTGTGTAATCGATGGCCTGATTGAATGTTCATTCAATTTTTCGCATTGAATATAATTGAAGATGTGGATTGAATCCCATTTAACTATCAGTTACAGAAACCCCTACAGCGGAAACCCCTTCTCTCTAAAATCGACGAAGGCTTAATCGATAACTCATGAACTGACGCTCGAACCCTAAATCGATCTGTTTGTGAGGAGTCGTCGCTAGGAAACAGAAAGGTATGTATTTTGGGATATAAACTTCTTTCTCTGTTGTCTAAACCCTTGTTACCTCTCTCCGGTTCAGCCAGATTACCAATCGCAAAACAGGTAATTTTCAATCACCTTTCGATAATCGTTGATACATCCTTTTCAACCCTCTCAGTTTTACCAACAATTTGTTCTTTGTGTTTGTATTAATCCGGTAATAAATAATGTATCTGTTTCATTTTGATAAACAAATGTCTGTTTATTTATTTATTGTTTTTCGATTTATTGGGGGGTTTTTGAGATCTAAGGTTACTAGAGAGGATGGTAGGTACTGAGTGGCTATGGAACTGTTTTATGGTAATTATATTGCTATTTGGTTGTTTTGACATTCGTTTTAGATATGATGTTTGTTTAATTGCTTATAGTTTTAGCTTTAGGACAGTGGACTTGATGAGAATTCCAACTGATATATTTTCCAAGGTAGATACCTGATTCCAACTGATGAGAATTCTATCTTATGATATTATGCTAATGTTTATTTTAGTTAATTATCTGATTAGAAAGTCCCAACTATAGGTACATAAGGCTGAGACTAGGTATGGTTAGTAATATCAAACGCAAATAAAATTTTCCAATCTTTACAAGTCAGCTTTACGAGTGTCATGTGTCACGTTTTGTATTGTTATATATCATTCTTATGTACTTTATTCTAGGACCATCTATGGAACTTTGCATACTTTTTCATGGTTTTTTATTATTTTAAAGTTAAGAAAATGGACAGATCATAGTAAAATGGTGTTTGTATTTGGTCAGAGGCGATACGGGTGCCTAGCAATGATGCTTGAAACTGTAGCAACAGTCCCTGATGGTGAGAGGGTTGCTACTGCACCTAAGATCTCTACGCAAGTTCTAGCAAAGTGGCATTTGGATCAAAGCATTACTTGAAGAAGCTGATAATGAAGGATGTTGTGACAACTGTCACTTTTCCGTACATTCCGTATAATAATTAAACAGTAATCTGTGTTTAAGAACTGTGCATGGTATAGTTTACAAGACAAATGAATTTCTGATTACTGTTATATACATACAATGGCATTTCATGTTGCAAGACTTTTATCATTATTACATGCAACACGATATAGTTCTAATAATGCACAGAACAGAATTGGCACCATTATCAGACAAACTAAAAGCACTGGCGGGAGTTCAGTACATAGACAGACAGTGTTTTGAGGCCCAGTATGAGCTAGAGACTACGTACTACACTAGTATAGTGTGTAGAGAAGTAAGGACCACAAAGCTGCTTTTCTAGGTGATAGATAAAGTGCCGGAAAGTGCCTAAAACCCACATAAAGTGCAGAATTCTGCATAAATCAGCAAAATTCAGCATTTTAACAAGTTTGTTGCATGCAAAAATATGACTAAATGGTCCTGAATGTTTTCCTAAGTGTCGGGAATTAAAAGGGTCACAAAAGGGTACATAAAGATCACTAAACGGAATAGTTTGACACTTTAACGAACCGGTATCTAACCGAACAACCGGACACTACCAGAAACACCAAAATTATACTAGAAGCAATGTTTTAATGTTTCTGAGCTAGTTATGATCCCCGAACACCCTAACACACTATATAACACCATATATGCATACACACTAACTATTATACTTAGAACTTTAACTAATCACTTAGCTTATCATTAAAAATCAATCAAGACCCCCCCCCCCCATCCATATGGACGGTTATGAGGGTGGCCCCACCTCCAAGATCTTACAAGATTACCCCAAATCTTCCTTTGATCTTGCTTAGATTTGTTTAGATCATGTCATGTACTTTGAGAACATAATACCCATTGGTTAAACCTTAAACATGGTTATAAGTAAACCATCATTCTCATTCTCACACACACTACACACACCATCATTCTTCCTTCCTTCTCCCCTCCCTCTCGGCCGAGAACCACACCAACACCACCACCACCTTTCATCCATCATCCATTCATTCCAAGTTGTACTCAAGGTGTAAGAAACCATATAAGAAGGTTTGGTGGTCTTGGATCTTGAAGGACCTCTCCTGATTGCTTTTATCCTCCACATTTGTCATCATCAACATCAAGTGTTCTTCCCTAGCCTTGTGCTAGTAGTAAGGCCCTTATGATCTCTTGATACTTCATATATTGTTGGTTAATAGATGATGAACATTGTTAATCTTGATGAACACTAAAAGACATATTCATGAATCTTTAACATATGAATACATAATAATTTGTGTTTATTTGCTTCTTGATGATTGATGATTTATTTTAGTGATGTTAGACATCATAAGAAACCTACTAGATGTCACACCCCGATATTTCCACGTATTACCGGTGGGCCCGATATTTCAACAACACAATATTTAAAAGCACAGCAGAAGCAAAATATAGATATATTTCAACTTTAATAAATTGTAATATCAAGTATCACAAATAGTTGAAAGTAATCCACAGGCGGATCAAATATAAAAATGAAACATTGTTCAACAGACTTTAGGCATCTAAGCTTGCGAGACTCTTTATTGATGCTAGGAGTAGCCAGCCTATTCCGATTAGTACATGCACTTAACCTTTTTGAGAAAATACGTCAGTTTACACTGGTAAATACAATTAACTGACTCATTTTGAAAATGTTTAATAAAATTGATTTGAATGCACGTGGCACAAACTTTTTATAACTTGGGATAATTATTTGAATATAATACTTGTAAAAGAATTACATGTTCCTTATGCGTTCAGTAGCCCGGTTCATGCCGGGTTAAAGATCAATAGACACACCACATTATTTATTTTGGCACTGACGGGTGTACGCCTACACCCCGCGCTTAGGTCGTGGCCATTTCGTAAAATGATGCCAAGGATATCCGGGACATGGTCATTAACCCCCCAAAGGCGTTAAGCAAACAAAACATATTTTTAAACGGGTCATCTCGATAATACCTAACCACCAATCGATTAGGGTCGAATGCCCGACCAAGCGGTATTTTATATACCGTACCCCAAGCCCGTATAAGGGAAAATAAGTTAAAGTATTTACCTTTGCAAAGTAATAATCACAATAAGCAAGTGCGTGTAGCTTTTACCGGGTCTCCTATTCTGGAAAGAAGGTTTATAATAACCTATTAGAATCCTAACGGGTCTTTAATTAAGCCTAAACTTAGACCGGTTAGTTTTAAAGAAAGATACGGTTCGAACGCGTGATAAAGCGAAGACCGGAATAGAATGTGATTTAGACCCGACAAGTTTGAAGACTTGTATAATATGGGAAATCTAAACACCTTCTGGATTTTGAGATAAAAACGATAAGGTTTGACCCGTTTCGGCTAATTTATGCAAACTAGTTACATAAACCGAACCGAACGCGCCATAAGCGTAACGGGTAACCATGAGAGTCATTTACAGTTTTCCTAAGTTAATATGCCTTAATTAGGTTGTGATATCAGTAGGATACCTTCCATTATGCCCAAAACGAGTTTAATCTCAATTTAAGCCCCGTAGGGGTATTTTGGTCATTTTAAAGATTATAAAAGAGATTATTTAAGTTTCTGAGATTCGGGTCTGAATACATCAGTAAAATAACTTATTTTAATAGGTCATAACAGTTGTGATAAGTCTTATATGACAAAAATGGTTTTAAACATAAACTAGGTGTTTAATACGCGTAAAAAGCCGTTTTAAGCGATTTACGGGTTATACAGAAAATCTGAGTTTTCTGAATAGGTTATAAAGTTCAAAATACTTCATTTATTAAATAAAATCAGTAGCAATTGGATTGGCGTCAAAATACTATGTAGAACTTATTTTATAACCAAAAAGGGTATAATCGGTATTTACCGAATCAACGCCATAACCTTAGGTTATGAGCATGTAAAAAATAATTAAAAATCTTTAAAAATCCCAAAATATTATATTACATCAGTGGGTAAAAGGTTTGGTGTCAAAAATTGGGTTTAGATAGGCTTTATGCTAATGACGCAGTTTAATTACTAAAAGGCGTTCTAATTACGCTAATGAGCATAACTCCTAATCTAGACCTCCAACTGATGTGAAAATTTAGGGACATGTTTATAAATCGGTAACAAATATTATTGTCCTTTCATATTTCCAAAATTCTCGTTTTATGGTAAAAAGGGCATTATGGTCAACGTTAGGCATTTAACGGAAACGTGTAAACGAATCGAGCAATCAATGAACCAAACACAGAGGGTTATTCCAACAAGTAACTTGGTCCTAATGAAGCTCTAAGGCATTTCCAAATCATACTAAATCGGGTCAGAACTGAAGTCAAAGCAAAAGTAAAAGTTTTGCGACTTTCGGTTCCAAACCGGGTCTAAACAGAAAATTGTCGGGTCGAACATGCTTAGACATGTTCTTACACTTATTACTGAGTTATATGAGTGGTAAAATAGGTTACATGCCTTCTACATTGTTAATTAGGCGTTAATTCGAAGATTAGCATTCTGTTGACTTTTTCTAATCAACTTTGACCCGACAAATGGTCTAGTTAGAGTGGGAATCAGAGGGTGCCCTTCTAAGGGTTTATTACCCACATAAATACCAACTTATAACTACCTTCAATTCGAATAATCACTGGACCATTAATGATTAATCGCTAAGTCAAACGTTAATTACGACGGTTTGACTTTTAAGCTAATAACTAAGTAAAACTCAATTAGGAAAGGTTAAGCATACTTACAGAAGTCCTATGCACAATTAGGTATGCTTAGGGTCTGCTCTTGAACTCCCAAAAGCTCCAGAAATGCAGATGGAATGAATGCCAGAATGTTGCAAACATTGTGGCTTTATATAGTGATTTTAATTGCTTGTGATCTTGACACACAGGCCTAGCATTGTTCCCAGATCATTTACAAGTGCTCCTAGGGTCTAAAAGCATGTAGGGGTCGTCCAAGAAGTGAAAAATATCTAACTAAGTCGGTTACATCGTTTATAACAGCCAACTGCCAACTTTCTGTCGCTGTGCATGCCTTACGGACCGTAAGGCTTGACCCTTACGGTCCGTAAGCTTGTTCCAGAAGACAAAAACTCTTGCCCCTTCAAGCTTCGAACAGGTAACATGGTTATTACGAATTTTGGGCTTCTATTTTTCAGAATGGGGCCTCATGAACATGCCTTGTATAGTTTAGATCACCTTTAATGATGTACAATTGTCTTGGACTTTAACGAAAAGCCATGAACGAAGGTTTGTCGTGCATTTCTTCGTAGGATTCCACTTTTGCAAATAAGAGTCAATTATTGTTAGCATTTACCGAATTTGAGTATATCAGATGTTTACAATATAGATTAGGGTCTTGGGATTTATAATGAGGTCGTTCAGAGGTATAAATTAACATGACGACACTTTTACATCCTGCCATACATCTTTAATTTGATCCGGGTTTATAATACTTTTGTCTTACATGACACGTGTCGTTACTCTATTGAACACGAATTTTAGAGGTGTTACACTAGATTGTGATTAAACATGTGATCTAGTAAGTTAAGGTGGTGATCTTGTGAAAGACCAAGATCATCATGCCTTATGTTTACATGAACTTGAATAATAAAAGTTGTTTTCATATGATGATGATTTAAACAAAATACAAGTCTTGTGAGTGGATGATTTCTAAAATAGTTTTTCCAAAGAAACCAAGTTAAATAACAAGATTTGTATAAACATAGTTTTTAAAGAAAATAACCATGTTTCTAGTGGTGAAACAAGTATGAGAATACATTGTTTACAAGAAAAATTCAAAAGAGTGATTTTTGGAAAAATCATCTAAAAAGTTGTGAACACCTAGATCCTTTAAGGATGAGACTTTTAAAGAAATAAACACACTTTAAAGGGTAACTAAACCTACTAAACTCACTACCAAATTACTACAAGTTTTTATGAAAGTTCAAGTTCATGATTATTATGTAGATAGCTTTGTTTTAGCAATTGGTAAGTGTAGATTGATTGTTGATTGTTTGTGATTTTGAAAAGAAAATGATATGCTTTGATAGCATGGACACCTCCATTTTTAGAGGAAACTATGGCAAAATTTTCTAAAAATATAAACACTTAGAAACATATTTTCTAAACAAATACTTACAAGTGTGTTTTAACCATGGTTTTCAATATAGACTTTGCCATATACTTTGTTACAAAAATACAAGTATTGGAGGTTGTTTTTTATAAATAAAAATGGATAAATATGTATTTAGAATATATATTTACCTTAAAGACACACTGTGTGTGATTATTTGTATACTATGTGTATTAGTTATATTATTTTAGGAATTAAAATAATATAACTTAACAAATACCAAGAAATTTACTATGCAAAAATATTACCAAAAATCACAAGGAATAAATATATAAGTTACACACTTAATATTATGAAACCGAACGCAAGAGCGTAACTTACAAAATATTCCGGAAGATACCGTCATAAATATATTTTTGGTAAATAATATTTTGGATACGAGAAATGAAAATATGATTTTTGTAAATATTACAAAAGTTATATTATATTGTCGACAAGGAGAAAATACATTATTTTTGGAGGTAAAAATATATTTTTTCTTGAATATTTAGAAGATATGTGATTTTTGAGAAAAATATATGTTTTCTTGGAATACATTATTTTTGGAAATAAATATTGGATACTTATTCATGTATGAGATACCCCCGTCCTTGAGAAAAATATATACTTAACAAATACAAGAATACGAATATGCATGTATGAGATACCCCCGTCCTTGGGAAAGAAATACGAAAATAAATACTTGAGAAGTATTGTTACAAAAATATTATTTTAACAAGAAATTATAACTTGGAATAATATTGAAGGCATAAAAGAAACGTAACTAAAAAACGTAAGTACTAAGGCAAGGCACGGCCCGTTCGTCTAATAGAACCTAGTACATTGTAGGTAGTCGTGTTTGCTGACGAGATTTGAGTTACGAGTACCGAAGACGCAAAACAGCGAGTTCATGTCCCCCTTTTCTCTTAACTGTTTTTGGTTTTATAACTCTCGGGGGTGGAATACATGTTACGTATGCTTAAACGGTATGAAATGAACTATTAAATCATGTGAGCATAGCTTAAATTTGAAATGCCATTAATTCATAATTAGGGACGAAGGTTAGATCTAACGGGTACAGCCGAACCCCACTCATGGTACTTGTGACCACTTGAGTGCTTCGGTGTCCCAGTCGAGGGAAATCGACATAGTCGAGGTGAATCGACATAGTCAAGGGAAATTGACATAGTCAAGGTAAATTGACATAGTCGAAGGGGAATTCGACATAGTCGAGGGAAAATCAACAAGGGTATAAGCCTACTCATTTCGAGTGCTCCCTGTGTCCTCACATGCTTTAATGTCCTTGTAAAACAATCATTTGATATATTCATAAATGCTTTTCATACCTGTTTTCAAGGGAGTCTCTCAAAGGTTTACAAGTTGCCAGTACTCACACAAAACGCATGAACTCGCTCAACTTTCGTTGATGTTTTCCAAAATTACATGTATTTCAGGCAACAGGTTGGATCTTGGGCGCGGGTGTTATTTCTAGAAGTAAATTTCAAGTCTAGATGTCATCCACTTTTGTTGGTTTGTGACTTAGTCGAAGGTTGTGTTTAAAAACTTAAGTAACTGGTGTTTGTAATACTTTAGATTTTATGAATGGATGAACATCGTTTTGATCATGTAGTTGTTTATTATGATTGAATGCAATGATATTAAACCAGTCACACATCATACGCTTCCGCCAAAGTCAGGGTGTGACAGTTTGGTATCAGAGCTTCGATTGTAGTGAACTAGGATTCCTTCACGAGTCTAGACTACAATCACTAGGACTCTCTCACAAAAACATTTTTACAAAAAGGTTTTTCATTGCATTCACGTAAGCGTCAAGATCCATGAGTCAAACATTTTTCAAAGAAAGGACAAGGCAAGGACGTTAGTAGGGAGGAGAATACCCCAAACTAAGGTGCCAACTAAGGCATAGTCTACATTGGTTAGACTTGCCAAAGACAAAATGACTCCCCCCCCCCCAGGGATAAACGAGAGTTATATGTGATATAATGCATTTATTTTCCTGCCTATGCTACGTAACATACTTGTTTATTGATATATACATACGAATAAGTGTACGGAATAATTGTTGACGTGAATAAGATGCCTTCGACTCCGAACCCTATTATTGTTCTTACTCGCACAATGAAGCTATCGGCCACGCATTCATTGCAAAGCTCATGGCTGGAGTGATTACCAAACGAGATTCTGAGCTTGCTTCCGTAGGAGATGGCTGCTCTTCCCTCTCGATCGTGAAGGTGCCTGACTACGGTAGTGACGGCGAGGCAGAGGCGGCAACCTGGAACAATTCTTAATCAGCGGGACGAGGTCCCTGCGGCTTTTGTGAAGCGAGATTGATGACACACTTGACCAGAAAAGGAAGATGAAATATTCATCTTGAAGGTGCCCCTCCAACTACTGGGAATTCTCCTTATTCCTATTTCGTTTAATCATCGTGCCTGTTCGCGCATAACAATAGCGAATGTTAGCGCATGGACCACCGCAATGGTCCTTTCCATGTCAGAGGTATAAGGACAATAGCGTCCCCTCCTTGGTGGATCATCTGCTTGGACGAGGGAAAATTGGGGTAACTGTGCAAGACAATTCATTATTACGGGGGCCCACGTAATAACGACTTGTAATGCATGGAAATCCTGGTGGACTCGGCGAGTCAGGCTAATGATCACCATCCCTCCAAAAATAATCTATAGGTGTTCGCACCTTCACCTGGTGGAACAACACCTAGACCATTGCCTTAGCACTTTACAAAGTAGGAAACCTGTCTTTTGCCTACTTCGTGTCTGACACTTCTACCCGTATATGAGGTGTTTGGGAACCTATATCTAAGCTAGTGGAGATGGCTAACACGCAGGAAAGATTCAGTGACGTTACACTCTCTATCACCCTTACATGAACAACCCCCATCTCTGGGAAAATATACCCATCAGTGAAGCTAAGGACCTAAGAAAACCAATGTAGTAGGAAAATAACTGAAACTTGTGTGACCAAGGTGATGTAACCTCGGGTTCATTTGGTTACAAGCAATAAGTCAAGTTGCCAAGCTTATATGAAAGCTCAGTAATTGTCTCCTCACTCATACCTTGTTGATTATATATGCATGTGATATTGGGTGATCACCTGTTTACTTATGGTACTATGTACCTCATAGACAATTATGGAATGTTGTCTAACCTACCCCATACCTTTTGACAGAAGAGAATGCTGCCCAGACGTGACACAAACACCAGTACGTTACCAAGGACAGAAGCCGAGCTTCAAGAACGCATCTCACAGGCAATTGCACGACATGAAGCCCTCCGCTCCGAACACAGCGGTGGCACTTCCGGAAACAACCCTCCAACTGGCTGCACCTATAAACAATTCCTGGACTGCAAGCCATTGAATTTTGATGGCACAGGAGGTGCCGTTGCATTTGTTCATTGGGCAGAAAAGACTGACTCTGTTCTAAGAATGAGTAACTGTTCGCCCCAGCGGAGTGTTAGCTATATCTCAGGGTTGTTTTTGGACGGTGCACTCTCTTGGTGGAACCAACAGGTTCAGACCCTCGGTGACGAAGCTGCTCATGCACTGAGCTGGGATGAGCTCAAGGAAATGATGGAGAAGAAATATTGTTCTAGGGCTGAAATCCAGAAGCTTGAGGTGGAGTTCTGGAATTTGAAAATGGACGGGCCGAAGATTTCTGAGTATGTCCAGCGATTTCACGACTTGTCTAGGGTCGTACCCTACTTAGTCAGGCCGGAATTCAAGAGGATTGAGCGATTCATTTGGGGACTTGCACCTCAAATTAGGAGCATGGTTACTACCTCAAAGCCCCCAACCATCGCAGAGGCTATCGATTTGAGTGTCACTCTTACTGAAGAAGCTCTGCGCATGGGAAAATTTTTGGAATCTGAGGATAACAAGAAAGAGACCCATGTGGAGTCATCAGGCAACAAGAAAAGGAAGTCTTCAAACCTAAAGATAGGCACCCAAGTCAGCTATGGAAGCCCTAAAGCAAATAAAAGAAAGGAAGTGAACCCGCCGCATGGCAGAAAAGCTTATGGAGCCACTAATAAGGCTGGTGGTAAGGTTTACTTGGGGACTAAGCCGAGGTGCGAGGAATGCAATTTTTACCATGAAGGTCGATGTCTGAGGCCTAAGTGTGGAAAGTGTGGAAAGGAAGGGCGCAGCAAGGATGCCTGTTGGGCGAAGGATCCAGACGGAAGAGATAATGGGAAAATTCCAGGCTGCTACAGGTGTGGTGAAGTAGGGCACTTTAGGAAAGATTGCCCTAGGAAGAACCAAGCAAGGAAGGGTCTTCACGATCGGAGCTCGTGAAGCACGCCAGGATCCAGATGTGGTTACGGGTACGTTCCCTATTAACCAACCTTATGCATCTATTTTTGATTAATACTGGCACCAACTTTAACCTTGCATGCGTAGTACCTAAGAAACTACTTGGCCTAGTTTCGAGTAGAATAGACGTCCCGTATTCTTTAGAAATGGGCATATAGAAGGCTAGTTTAAGCAGACGAAGCGATTAAGGATTATATTTTGGGGACTCAGAAGGCCGGAACCTTTTGTTACCATTGACTTGGGAAGTCATGATATGATAGTCAGCATGGACTGGATATCCAAGTATAGAACTGAAGTCGTTCGATATAAGGAAAATCACTTGCATCCCTCTTGGGAATGATGAAACACTTATAGTACACAACCTTTTTGCAATAGGTGCAATGGTACTAGACCCCATAAGGCAGTGGATTTGTGATATTTTTACATTGGTCATAGAGACACATGAGCACCCCCGAATAGGCTGCATAGCCTTCCCTGCTCATGGTTGTCAATAAGGAGACCAAGGAGCCAGAGCCTGAAGACGTCCCTGTGGTGGAGGAATTTCCAGAAGCCTTTCCTGAAGGCTTGCCAGGAATACCTCCCTTAACGACGAGAGAAGTTTAGGATGAACCTCGTGCCAGGAGCGGTACCGGCGACAAGATAACGCCTTACCAACTAGTTTCGTCCGAAATACAAGAGCCTCTGATGCAGCTGTGAGAGCTGCTAGACAGAGGAAATCTACCAGGCCGAGTTTCTCACCCTGGGAAGCCCCAGTGTTATTCGTTAGGAAACAGAACAACAGTTTTTACACGCATACATAGCCTAATCTGAGAGGAACTCAGAGGGAATAATGAGGGAGAAAGGTATTACGCATGGGTTACAGGGAGATAGACAACTAACCAACAAGAATCGGTACCCCTACCGAGAACCGATGACTTGTCAACCAACTACAAGGTCCCAGCTACTACTCCAAGATGGAATTAAGGACACGGTGTCCTTAGTTAAGGACACAAGAAGAAAGTTGACAGTTTCCACTTTGCATCGATCCCAGAGAATTGGACATCAAGGATCGGTATCCTTTGCCAAGGATTGATGACATGAACAGACCAATCGTCAGTATCTAGCTACCACTCAAAGATCGACTTGAGGACAGGATGTCCTCAACTGTGAATACAAGAAGGAAATATCCCTAAAACGACCTCTAGGACTTGCTTCGAGCGTTACGAGTTCCTTGTCGTACCATTTGGCTTAACACATGCATCGACAGTATTCATGGACCTCATGAATCAAATGTGTAAGCCATACCTGGCTAGATCATGATTATATTTATTGACTACATTCTTATATGCCCAACGACCAAGGAAGGTCGTGAGCAACATCTGCAATCTACCCTGCGACTCTTAGAGAAAGAACAGTTATGTGCTAGGATGTCAAGGGGCGGATTTTGAATTCGCAAGGTAAGAACTTTAGGATACATGGTGGATAAGAATGAGATTCATGCCAACCCTGCAAACAAGAGCTAAGGAGTTAGAATTGCAATTATGTGACGCTTCTCGACAAAGTCTCGATTGCGCATCGATGCAACGAGACCACGATATTGCATACGCGTCACGTTGATTAAGGAATCATGAGAAGAAACCTTAATCTAGATACAGTAATTGCGCGCCGCAAACTTGACGTCATTACCTGTAAGAAAACGTTGCACGGGCTTTACTGATCACAAGGGTTGCAGCACACCGTTGATCGTAAGAACTTAAATATTAACGAAGATGGACTAAGCTGCGGAACGATGCAGACTGTAAGGACATGTTACGTGCTTGTGTGATAAACTTTGATGAAAAGTAAGAACACTCACCTGCCCTTAGTGGAGTTTTCCTACAACAGTGTTTATCACACCGCTGTTTAAACCGCTTCGTGTGAAGCTTTAGATGGAACATAATAAGTCGATCCCCGTTGTGTTGAACGGAGACCGGAGATAAACAATCTACTGGCCGAGTTGGCTCAGGAAAGATTAGAGGCAAGATCGTTCAGATATGTGATCATATCAAGATATGTGATCGTTCAGATATGTGATCATATCAAGACGAGCGGCGGAAATCGTAGGAATTTGAGATAAGAAGTATGGTTTTAATGGGAGCCTCGCCTTGGGAAGGCGTGGTGCGATTTGGAAAACGTGGAAGGTTGGACCACCGGTATATTAGACCTTTCGAGATCCTGGTAGGGATCGGGACCATTGCTCACAAGCTGAAACTACCAGAAAAGATCAGTAGTGATCGCGACACATTCCACGTGTCTAGTCTTTAGAGGAGTCTGACTCAAGGAACAGTCGTTATTCCCACAAACAAGATTCACGTCAACGACAAACTCCAATTTACTATAGAACCTGTTAAGGTTGCGGACTGAGAGTCCACAAAACACGGAGAAGACGTAATTGATTTGTGTGAGTACGTTGGAATTCATATCATGGCCCAGAGTTACTTGGGAACATGAAGACCAATTTAAAACCTAAGTGACCACATTTGATTCGTAACTCCCCTGCGACCGATGGCATCGCTTGAATTTCGGGACGAAATTCTTTTAACAGGGGGAGAATGTGACAACTATCACTTTTCCGTACATTCCGTACAATAATTAAACAGTAATCTGTGTTTAAGAACTGTGCATGGTATATTTTACAAGACAAATGAATTTCTGATTACTGTTATATACATACAATGGCATTTCATGTTGCAAGACTTTTATCATTACTACATGCAACACGATATAGTTCTAATAATGCACAGAACAGAATTGGCACCATTATCAGACAAACTAAAAGCACTGGCGGGAGTTCAGTACATAGACAGATAGTGTTTTGAGGCCCTGTATGAGCTAGAGACTACGTACTACACTAGTATAGTGTGTAGGGAAGTAAGGACCACAAAGCTACTTTTCTAGGTGATAGATAAAGTGCCGGAAAGTGCCTAAAACCCACATAAAGTGCAGAATTCTGCATAAATCAGCAAAATTCAGCATTTTAACAAGTTTGTTACATGTAAAAATATGACTAAATGGTCCTGAATGCTTTCCTAAGTGTCGGGAATTAAAAGGGTCACAAAAGGGTACATAAAGATCACTAAACGGAATAGTTTGACACTTTAACGAACCGGTATCTAACCGAACAACCGGACACTACCCGAAACACCAAAATTATACTAGAAGCGTTGTTTTAATGTTTATGAGCTAGTTATGATCCCCGAACACCCTAACACACTATATAACACCATATATGCATACACACTAACTATTATACTTAGAACTTTAACTAATCACTTAGCTTATCATTCAAAATCAACCAAGACCCCCCCCCCCCATCCTTATGGACGGTTATGAGGGTGGCCCCACCTCCAAGATCTTACAAGATTACCCCAAATCTTCCTTTGATCTTGCTTAGATTTGTTTAGATCATGTCATGTACTTTGAGAACATAATACCCATTGGTTAAACCTTACACATGGTTATAAGTAAACCATCATTCTCATTCTCACACACACTATACACACCATCATTCTTCCTTCCTTCTCCCCTCCCTCTCGGCCGAGAACCACACCAACACCACCACCACCTTTCATCCATCATCCATTCATTCCAAGTTGTACTCAAGGTGTAAGAAACCATATAAGAAGGTTTGGTGGTCTTGGATCTTGAAGGACCTCTCCCGATTGCTTTTATCCTCCACATTTGTCATCATCAACATCAAGTGTTCTTCCCTAGCCTTGTGCTAGTAGTAAGGCCCTTATGATCTCTTGATACTTCATATATTGTGTTAATAGATGATGAACATTGTTAATCTTGATGAACACTAAAAGACATATTCATGAATCTTTAACATAAGCTTACTAACATATGAATACATAATAATTTGTGTTTATTTGCTTCTTGATAATTGATGATTTATGTTAGTGATGTTAGACATCATAAGAAACCTACTAGATTGTGATTAAACACATGATCTAGTAAGTTAAGGTGGTGATCTTGTGAAAGACCAAGATCATCATGCCTTATGTTTACATGAACTTGAATAATAAAAGTTGTTTTCATATGATGATGATTTAAACAAAATACAAGTCTTGTGAGTGGATGATTTCTAAAATAGTTTTTCCAAAGAAACCAAGTTAAATAACAAGATTTGTATAAACATAGTTTATAAAGAAAATAACCATGTTTCTAGTGGTGAAACAAGTATGAGAATACATTGTTTACAAGAAAAATTCAAAAGAATGATTTTTGGAAAAATCATCTAAAAAGTTGTGAACACTTAGATCCTTTAAGGATGAGACTTTTAAAGAAATAAACACACTTTAAAGGGTAACTAAACCTACTAAACCCACTACCAAATTACTACAAGTTTTTATGAAAGTTCAAGTTCATGATTATTTATGTAGATAGCTTTGTTTTAGCACTTGGTAAGTGTAGATTGATTGTTGATTGTTTGTGATGATTTTGAAAATAAAATGATATGCTTTGATAGCATGGACACCATCATTTTTAGGGGAAACTATGGCAAAATTTTCTAAAAATATAAACACTTAGAAAAATATTTTCTAAACAAATACTTACAAGTGTGTTTTAACCATGGTTTTCAATATAGACTTTGCCATAGACTTTGTTACAAAAATACAAGTATTGGAGGTTGGTTTTATAAATAAAAATGGATAAATATGTATTTAGAATATATATTTACCTTAAAGACACACTGTGTGTGATTATTTGTATACTATGTGTATTAGTTATATTATTTTAGGAATTAAAATAATATAACTTAACAAATACCAAGAAATTTACTATCCAAAAATCACAATGAATAAATATATAAGTTACACACTTAATATTATGAAACCGAACACAAGAACGTAACTTACAAAATATTCCGGAAGATACCGTCATAAATATATTTTTGGTAAATAATATTTTGGATACGAGAAATGAAAATATGACTTTTGTAAATATTACAAAAGTTATATTATATTGTCGACAAGGAGAAAATACATTATTTTTGGAGGTAAAAATATATTTTTTCTTGAATATTTTGAAGATATATGATTTTTGAGAAAAATATATGTTTTCTTGGAATACATTATTTTTGGAAATAAATATTGGATACTTATTCAATATTCTGGAATAATCAATTAAAAATTTAGTAAGAGTATACTTAACAAATACAAGAATACGAATATGCATGTATGAGATACCCCCATCATTGGGAAGAAAATACGAAAATAAATACTTGAAAAGTATTGTTACAAAAATATTATTTTAACAAGAAATTATAACTTGGAATAATATTGAAGGCATAAAAGAAACGTAACTCAAAAACGTAAGTACTAAGGCAAGGCAAAGCCCGTTCGTCTAATAGACCCTAGTACATTGTAGGTAGTCGTGTTTGCTGATGAGATTTGAGTTACGAGTACCGAAGACGCAAAACAGTGAGTTCATGTCCCCCTTTTCTCTTAACTGTTTTTGGTTTTATAACTCTCGGGGGTGGAATACATGTTACGTATGCTTAAACGGTATGAAATGAACTATTAAATCATGTGAGCATAGCTTAAATTTGAAATGCCATTAATTCATAATTAGGGACGAATGTTAGATCTAACGGGTACGGCCGAACCCCACTCATGGTACTTGTGACCACTTGAGTGCTTCGGTGTCCCAGTCGAGGGAAATCGACATAGTCGAGGTGAATCGACATAGTCAAGGGAAATTGACATAGTCGAAGGGGAATTCGACATAGTCGAGGGAAAATCGACAAGGGTATAAGCCTACTCATTTCGAGTGCTCCCTATGTCCTCACATGCTTTAATGTCCTTGTAAAACAATCATTTGATATGTTCATAAATGCTTTTCATACCTGTTTTCAAAGGAGTCTCTCAAAGGTTTACAAGTTGCCAGTACTCACACAAAACGCATGAACTCGCTCAACTTTCGTTGATGTTTTCCAAAATTACATGTATTTCAGGCAACAGGTTGGATCTTGGGCGCGGGTGTTATTTCTAGAAGAAAATTTCAAGTCTAGATGTCATCCACTTTTGTTGGTTTGTGACTTAGTCGAAGGTTGTGTTTAAAAACTTAAGTAACTGGTGTTTGTAATACTTTAGATTTTATGAATGGATGAACATCGTTTTGATCATGTAGTTGTTTATTATGATTGAATGCAATGATATTAAACCAGTCACACATCATACGCTTCCGCAAAAGTCAGGGTGTGACAGATGCACCTCATGACAATGGTGGAGCTCGTGATTCGTGAAAGTCAAATGGTGTGAACACCTTCTGGTTCTAGCCATCCAGAGTGTTTTCTTAGATGCTTTCTTTATTATATACATATTGTTCCCCAAACTAGCACACATAATCGTTGGGTATCTTGAAGAAGAAGAAGAAGAAGCCAAACATCCATACATTGAATTTCTAAAGGACACTACGAAGCGTGTAATGCTTTAAGAGTATAATTTAGGTCCCATTTCCTTTTTAACTAACATCTATGTTATATCATTTATCACAATTAAAGCAATATGTACAAATGTTATGTGGTTCATGCTTTGTATGAAAATCAGAACGATCCTCATTAGAATTAAAGCATAACCCAAATTGACAAAATCATAAGTGAACTGGCTACCATTAACCGACATGAACTTTTAATGGCCGTTTGTTTTTAACGCAGGATATCCATTTCCAGGGTAAGGAATCGAGGGAGGCTCCGACACCTTTTGCTTACCATTAAACCAATTGCTGATAAGAGGTATATGATTTGAAGTGGAAAGGTGTTATCGGTATATTAATCAAACAAATAAGCATTTGTACAGTCATATGAACTCGCATTCAAGTACAATAAGGTATGGTGATAATCTTGTTTAATCCGTCAAAATGATGTGAAGTTGTTGTCACCTCTAAATTAAAGGTATCAAATGCAGTTGTTACAGGAGCTTAAAAAACGAGGGCCTTTTTTTAAGTGGGGCGCACAGTATAAAAAAGGGCAACTTTTGTCCCGTTTGGCTTGTTTCTTTCAAGCTATTTGTTTTATGTGTTTGACTGCTATATAACTTAACCAGAAACAACACATTCATAAGTATATGGTTGAAGTTGCCACCTCTAAATTAAATCACATTCTGTTTAAGTGTTCTGTGGATCCTTTGTTGGTAATTGCAACGTTGGTTTGTGGTGTACTCATTCCATCAGCTGCAAAGGGACTCCTTAGTTATTATACACCAAAGTAAGTCTGCTTCATGAATAAAGTTAAGGTCAAATTTAGTTGGGCTGGATTGACCCGAAAGACTTGAACAACTTTCAACATGTATTCTTTATAGATAAATATTTTATAATTGTGCCTGCAAAAGTACTAACGCGAGATGTTTTATCTATTTTCATCTTGATGTTCAGTACGTTCATCCTCAGATTGCAATTGATTCCAATATAGGCTGAATCCATTCCCTGTTTTAAATAGTGATTCGGTATTCGAGCACAAGGATATACTACTTGGTTGTGAAGTTGGTTTTAATACTGCTTCTGCTTCTTTCACCAAATACAATCTGGCATAAGTTCGAACAAGCCTGATCTTTCTGTTGCACTTACACTGTATGTATAAACAACCTCATTGTTGTTTTTTCCACCTTTCTATTCTTTTTTTTTTTTTTTTTTTTTGATTTTTGGTAAAAACAACCAAGTCGGGTTGGGTAATGGGCCACTTAGTAGGTGGTGGCGACAAATATGACATGTCGTAAAAATAAATGAAATTAAGGGAACACTGCAACTAATACTGAGACCATCAGAAAGCACAAAAGAGTGATGATCTGCATCATCTATGCGATAATGTGGGAAAGCGGGCGCTGGTTAATAAACTATTCTTGAACTCTCTAGGGTGTAGGTTTATTTTTGGAAAGAGAATTTAGGATTAGCTTCCCCTTTTAAACAAATGATTCTTTCATATAAGCAGCTGGTGTAAATAAACTTTATACACATGCACTCTTGGTTATGCATCAATAGACCGTAAAATTGTGGGACATTTGCCTATAATATATACATATATATATGAATTTGTGCAGCTTCTAATTTTGTATCAATATATAGGGCTCTCATTTTAGTGCTTTCTAATTCGACTTATTTGACTCGATGAGTGTAGCTAATCGGTTGCTTTCTGTGATTTGTAAAATAAGTGATGGTTCTCATTGTGATTGTTTGTGTGGGCGCTAGGTCATTGGACCACCTTTTTATTGTATTACACATCCAGGACGTGACCCTCCTATTGTAGGTTTAAGATAAAAGTACGGAAGCCCAGGATTTATACACAAAAGCAAAGGGTCTACTCAAGCCCTAGCAATCCAATCCGCAAATCCAATCATGGCGTATGTATATGTGAGGTATGAATCTATATGATTTCCAAGTTGTTTTTTCTTTAGTGTTATTAGACGTTCAAAAATGCTTTTTGGTCGTTAAAAAAAGTCCATTGTTTTAATATAATCCTTTTTTGTTGGATGTTAAAAAAGATATTTGGATTTCATTTGTGGCCTTCCAGGTATAGATCCTACTAACTCTTTGTCGTTATGGAATTATTTTCAAATTTGATATCATTAGTTTGACTGTAATAGGTCAAATCGAAGCTCAAAGGTCACCAGAAACAAATAACAGGGCTTGCTTTTTCACAGACTTTAAACATACTGGTTTCATCTGGTGCTGATGCTCAGGCAAGTAGTGGATGAGCTGGTGTCTGATAATTATTCTGGGATAAAGAATATTAAATAATATTAGATTCATGTTTTTTGTTCTTACCACCCCTGGATGTTTTGACTGAATTACAGCTGTGTAGATCAATGGCATCTCCTTGTTGTACATGAAAGTCAAATTGCCATTTATGACCACCAACTGGAATGCTTGAAGTTGGTAAATAGTTGGACTCACACCTCACTTTTAACTATCCCAATGAAGCATACATCATTTAACTATCCGATGTAGCCAGTAAAACCTTGCATTGCCATGAAGTGTGGGGACTTTTACACGCATACACATCTTATATAGTATTTTTCTTTTGTAATCATTTGAAGGCTTGATTTATTTTCCCACCCCTTATTGTCGACCCCGCCGCAACGCGCGGGTTTCCCACTAATATAATAAAAACGCCACACAGCCAAAATGCTTGTCAAAACGCCATCATGCCATAAAACGCCCCAAAAACTACCAAACTATAATAAAATTACTCTGGACAAGTATTATAAAAAACCAAAAAAAAAAAACCAAACTTGAAAAGGGTAACTACAAAACAGTAAAACTGAAGAGACTGAAAATTTATTATATTAGAATCTAAAACGCCAAACTTGAAAGATGGGACGTGTTACAGACTTCAAAGATAAAGCTTATAAAAAACAATAATTACAAACAGTCACTGAAACGACGAATAATTTATTATAATAATGCACTGCCTAACCTACGCGCCAAAAAGACATCCTATAAAATGATACGTCTCAGCAACTTCCATTTGATCAAACCAAAAAAACAAACGCCAATACTACTAAATACCACTCACTGTAAAAACGCCAAAATATTAAAAAAATCAAAGATGGCTAATATGCTTTCTTGGATATTCAGTATTGTTCTTCGTGAAGTTTCACTGAATGGATTGTTAGCTGAGGGGAGTAAATCAGTAAGATTTTGCTGCATGGATGGACACATCTTCAAGAAAAAGATACTGATGACAGTCATATGTCATTTTGTGTTCTTTGTTCTTGAAGAAGGCTTGGATGAGGAGAAGAGATCAATGACACTGAAGAGTGGGATGATTATAAAGATGAAGATCAAGTTGAAGAACAAAGCGAAAAACCCACCCACACGTCATAGATCTATGTCCCCCAAAATATCCACAAAAAGTCACTTCAACAGACGAGCAGGCAAAATAATCAAACTGATGGGTTTGTTAAGTTTTACATAAAACGCCATATATTTGGTGACAGTTCTTGTAATATTAAAGAAGAGAGAGACCGATGACAGTGAAGATTGTGAAAAAGATCCAATTAGGATTTTTAATTTATTTTTTTCGCTTCTATTTTTTTTCCCTGTGGTTGTAATATAATTTTCCAATTATAAAATGCCAAGATACCACAAACGTCAAAATGTATATAAAAAATAATAGAACAATTGGTCATCTTGTCTAAAACGCCTTGAAAAACGTCATTCAGAGAGATATTCTGACCCCTTGGGGTTCCAATGGCATACGATTTGAAAAACGCCATAAACGCCAAAATGTTAATACAATGAAACCATTAAAACGTCATATAATTATTGAATTTGCGTAACGCCAAAAAATCTTAAACCCCAAAAATAAATCAATATTGTGAAAAGCGGAAGATAAAATGACAAAAAAGCCCATACGCCCTAATTATATCGCGTGCCACGTGTTGGGCCAGGATGCATTCTCACCGTTCTCACACTTTTGAGCGTTTTCTCCTGATCCCGACACTATATATATATATATATATATAGGGTTAGGATTTAGGGAAAACGGTGAAAAGTATGAAAACAGTGAGAACGGTTATGCATCATCGTCAGATCAAAACAATATATGGACTAGATTGACGCAGCGGCATTATCGTAAATAACATCACTTTTATTACTAGAGCGTGCTTCATTAAGGGTAAAAACATCCTTTCATATGTAAAACGTCATTGAAATATAAAACGTCATGTAAATGTAAAACGCCAATTTTATTACTGACTCGTTTTTTCTATGTTTTAGTTAAGGTTTTGTCCTACAAAAACGCCATAAAATATAAACGTCAAGCCTGAAAGATGGGACAAGCTGAGCAAAACCGGATACTGTTAATTGCATTTATTGTTATAATAATATCCCGCCTAAACTACGCGCCAAAAACATCATATAAAGAGAAACGTCTCAGCACCTTCCGTTGATCACACCAAAAACACACAAAACAACAAAAATGGTCCCTAAATACCACTCAATCTAAAACGCCAAAAAGTTAGAAAAACCAACGATGGCAAACATCATTTCTTGGATACTCGGTAATGTTCTGCATGAAGTTTCACTAAATGGTTTGTTAGGTGAGGGGAGTAAGATTTTGCTGAATGAGATGGAAAAATTTCAAGAAAAAGAGACTGATGACACCGATATGTCATTTTGTCTTCTTTGTTCTTGAAGAAGGTTTGAATGAGGAGAAGAGACCGATCCCAGTGTTAATGTCATTTTGGACTCCACGATGATGATGAAGATTATGAGCAAATAGCATCCACCCACACGGCGTCGATCTATGTCTCCAACATCTACAAACATACTTCAACACATGAACAAGAAAAAAAACCACGCCAAACCCAAAACGCCATTTATTTGTGATAGTCCTTGTAGTTTCAAAAGAAGAAAAAGACTGATGACAGTGAAGATTTGGATCATAAATTGCTTCCATATGTTTTTTTTTATTTTCTTTTTCTGTTGTTTGTTATGTAATTTCCAGCTAAGAACAAAATATACATTAATTTTCTAAAAAATATAATAAAATGCCACACGGGCAAATGCTTGTGAAACGTCATCATGCCATAAAACGCCGAAACAACCAAACTATAATAAAATTACTTTGGACAAGTACTCTTATAATAAATATAAAAAAAGTATAAAACAATGTGCAAGAGAATACAACAAAGTGCCATCTTTTTCTAAACGCCATTGGAAACACAAAACGCCATAATTACAGCCGTAAATATGGGACGTGTTACAGCCACAAACAGATGAAACTGAAACAAAACACAGTAACTGCAAACAGTAAAATGAAGTGACGGAAACATAATTACTAACATTTATTATATTAAAAGCCAATACATGGGGAATTGAATTTATGTATCTTTTCAAAACGCCATAATTATCTGTCATGCGCTGGAGAAAAAGTCATTATAAAAGTAGAACATGAGAACACAACTTAATACGCCAAACATTGTCTAAAACGCCACATATTGTCCAAAACGCCAAAAACTTAAAAAAAAATGACTAAGGTTATTGCATGGAGGTTTGAGAGGTCGGAGAGGCGTTTCGTCCTAAAATTCTCTGATCGGAGAAGGGTGAAGGTCAGTACAATTAAAGCCATACTTGGTATGGCTAAAAGGGGTTCAGAGGGATATTCTGGCCCTCGGGGTTCCAATGGCCAACGATTGTGAAAGAACTCGAACGGTAATAAGAAGATTGGAGAGAAAATTTCCGGTAGAAGATGATGATGATGATGATGATGATGATGATGATGATATTGACGATACTCCTCTACCAACAGTTAGCAGTTGGGTGGTGCATGAAGAAGCAGGAACGGTTGAAGTGACTTATCGACACGGGGTGAAATATTTATTGTCGATGGAGAAAATGTTGAAGACAGAAAGGCTATATCTCCTTGAACAACTCTGTGATTTAGCACCTTCGAACGATGCAAGATCCAGGGTTGCAATGATATTCAAGAATAGGCTGCAGCAAAGAAGAGACGAGATGATGGCATTATACGCCAATCTAAAATATAATGATGATGAATCTGAAGAAAGTGAGGAACAAAGCGATGGCTACAACTCTGATGTAATCCCATACACAGAAGACTATTAGTTTCTTTTGATTTTTTTATTATTGTAATCTTATGAAATATTAATGAATGGTAATGAATTATTAACAACGCCATGAACGCCAAAAAATTGACCTGGGGAAACGCCATAACGCTAAAAAATTATCTATATTACACAAAAACAATTAATTCAACGAGACAGATCAAAAAAACAATAACACGCCAAGTAGTTCATTTTCTCTAATTAACGCCAAAATAATCTTAGATGCCAAAAATGAAGCAGCATATGACACACAAAATTGGGAAAAACAAAAGATTGAAAAGACAAAAAGACCCCTCACACCCTGATTATATCCAGCGCCACATGTTCAATCAGGAAGCGTTCTCACCGTTCTCACACTTCAGGGCGTTTTCTCCTGATCCCGTTTCTCTCTCTCTCTCTCTCTCTATATATATATAGGATAAGGATCATGTGAGAAGTAGTAGGCTAAATGAGAAACTTGAGAAGCATTCTGGACCACACATTTTCCCTAAACAAAAAAATGCAAAAAAAAAAGGTGAAAAAATGCAAAAAAAAATTTTTTTTTTTGGAAAAATCGCAGCTTTTTCTTTAAGAAATAAATTTTTTTTTATTTTTTTTTTTTGGATTTATACACATGTGTATATTGTTAATCTTTTAACTATACATATATGTATATTGTCAATTATACATATATGTATATACATGTTTAAAATTGAAAAATAAGTGTTATTTAGGGTTTAGCATTACGGTTTAGGGTTTAGCTTTATGGTTTAGGGTTTAGCAATAGTATTTAGGGTTTAGCATTAGGGTTTAGCTTTTGGGTTTAGCTTTTAACTTTTGGGTTTAGCTTTATCTTTAGGGTTTGTATTAGGGTTTAGCATTAAGGGTTTAGCTTTAGTGTTTAGTTTTAGCTTTTGGGTTTAGCATTAGGGTTTAGCTTTAGGGTTTAGCTTTAGGGTTTAGAGTTTAGGGTTTAGCATTAAGGTTTAGCTTTAGTGTTTATGGTTTAAGATTAACAATATACACATTTTTTCAATTTTAAACATGTATATACATATATGTATATTTGACAATATACATATATGTATAGTTAAAAGATTAACAATATACACATGTGTATAAATCCAAATTTTTTTTTTTAAATTTTTTTTTTTTAATCCTTAAAGAAAAAGCTGCGATTTTTCAAAAAAAAAAAAAAAATATTTTGCATTTTTTTCACCTTTTTTTGCATTTTTTGCTTAGGGAAAATGTGTGGTCCAGATTGCTTCTCAAGTTTCTCAAATAGGGTGGACTTCTCTTAGGATCCCTACCCTATATATATATATATAATGTAATAGCTTAAACCAAAAAATAAATTAAAAAACCATTACATTCTGATTTAAAACAGATCATCCATCATGTAACACCTCCAGATAGACAACATTTCATGTGTATACACCATCTTGTTTGCAATCTTTGGCAGGGTGTACTAACACTTTTGTATTTTTGCATGCTATTCCTTTTGATAACGCCACATACAGTTGACCCTAGGAAAATACATAATCCGGAAGAGAAATACCAACATGGTGAATTGATTGACCCTAGGTTTGTTTATTATCATGGGAAAGCTTAGACGAACTGGAAACTGTTTTCTTTTAAGCTTGAGCAGGAACATGTCGTCCTCAAAAAGACATAAAGGTATTATTGGAGAAACTGTTCATGTTCCTGTGTGTTATCTGAAAGTTATCTTTGCATCAATAACATTGCGCTGAAGCCTCTACATATCAATAGTGTGCCATTACATAGACCATGTGATGGATCGATATTCCTTAACAATATTATGGAGAAAACGAATTTTAAATGAAGTTTATGAGGCGGAAAACCACTAACAGTTAGTGAGTTTAAGAACTTGACCTGATAGAAGTTATGGCTGGCTGCGACTTTATCCATGTGCTCATGTGAACAGGAGTTGTAATTGTAACTAGATTTTTTTCCCCGCGCTATGCGGCGGGATTTTGGTCATTTTCTCGTCGTTACATGGCGTGACTTTGATTGTTATCGGTTTGATTCAGTGGAAACTATAAAAGGGAATATCGATATCAGTTTCGATAATACCAATACCCTAAATCCTAACCAGAAAACGAATATCGATACAGGTTTCGATAATACCAATACCCTAAACTCTAATAAAAAAGCTAAACCCATTTAACTTTTTTGACAAAAAAATAAAAATAAAAGTCTATTTGCAAAAATGAAAAATCCTAAAGTTTAGTATGCTAATAAAAAGCTCAACCATAAAAGAACAAAAAAGAAAAAATTACTACTCTTAATTGTTTGTTTTATCGGTACTTTGGTATAGTATCGTACCGTATAGAATACTTTTGCTATCGGTAATAATTTCGATAGAACCGACATCAGTATCAACATTGGTTGGTTAGCATAGCAATACTATCGGTCTTGTAATGACAAAACATTTCTAAAATTAAAATAATATCGTTAATTATATATAAATAGATTTAGTTTAAATTAAAAGAAAAACCTCTAAGAAAATATGTGGACTAAAAGAATGACAATAAAAGTTAACCATGTTAAATAAAATAAAATTTGTCTTTATAACCTATTAGACTGGCTAATGGTTTGTTGTTGTAGTGGTTGAACCCGTGTTTGATTCTCATCATCATCAACTTCCTTTTGCGAACTAAAAAATTCTCATTATCATCAACTTCCTTTTGCCAACTAAAAAAAAGAAACAAAACCAATAGAGTCAAGTTTAGAACCCAAGTCCCCAAGGTTGTAATCAAGAGCTTTAACCACCAAAACACACAACTTTGTTATTACATTTTCTAACTTTAAACCTATTAATATTGAAAAATGAAACCACCAAAGGAAAAAACACTATTCATCATCCATCACCACTAATACACACATATATATATATATATATATATATATATATATATATATATATATATAATAGGTACCTGAACATTTGTGTGTTTTTTTTTTGGGAAACCATATAAACCATCTAATTATAATGGACTAAAAGGTTACATACTTATCAAGAGAATCGATACTGATTGGAAGCCACCCGTAGAGAACTTCTAAGGTTATGCGATATAAAAGAATTAGAAGTAAGATAGATAGAGTTTGTAAAATCCTACTACAAAACTAAAAAGTAGGAGGCCGTGTGTTATATGTCTAATTTGAACATTTGACTAATAAACAGGAAAATAGGATGATATGGGTGGTTTGTTAGTTTAAATATGGGTTAATGGATTTAAACACCTCCAACTATAGCCATTTGGCCGATGACACTCTCAACTTTGACTTTGGCTCATACCACTCCCAACTTAACACTTGGGTTGTTGTGTCACCCCGTCGTTAAATAAACACTAACAGGGTTAGTTCTTTTTGCTGACGTGGCCAATTTGTCCAACGTGGCATGGTGACATGGCCTATGATGTGTAGCTCCTTCAGTCCTTCCCCAACATTTCACCACCGCCAACATCATCTCCTGTTTGCTCGAATCTCACCACCGCCACAACCAACCAACCTAGCCACCACCGCCTCCCCCCTGCGATGGCACCACCGTTCATCTTCTCGGCTACCTGAGACGAAACCTCCGACACCCACACACCCCCAACCACCCTTCACCTCCACCTTCACGTTGCAGATCGGAAGAAAGGGAGCCGCCGCACACGGCGGCGGCGCAACGACAGAGAGACGGTTAAATCAACTTCGATGTAAACTACCGGAATCTGAAATTTAGTTGAATCTGATGTGTGTGCGTGTTTCAGTGTGTGTTTGTGTGTTATTGAATCAAACTAGTGCCTGATTTCATCATTTTCATCTCTAATTAGATGCTAGGGTTTGTGATTGATGCGTTAATTGTTATGTAGTCAAATTTGTGCGTGTATCAGTGTGTGATTTCATATTTTCATCAATTTATGACTATAACTAGATGCTAGGGTTTGTAATCGATGCACTAATTGTTAACTGTTATGAACATAACGACTTACGGAAACTTGTTGATGATCTGCAGCTGTTTTGCAATCCCTGTTATTCGAAGCCGCCGGCCGGACAGTGAATCCGGTGACCAGAGCCGTCGGACTTCTCTGGATGGGGAACTGGCACGTGTGTCAAGCTGCTGTAGACACAGTTCTTCGCGGCAAAACACTACCGCTGATCGGCGAACTTATTGACGGATTTCCGATGACATCAAAACTAGGTAATTCTTCGGTAATTTCCGATGACATCAAAACGGATTTCCGATGACGTTCAGGATACAGTCAAAGTTCACCAATCAAAGGTTCAGAAGCGTAGGCGAGCGGTGGAGCCACCGATGTTACAATCACAATCTCAGCATCTCGATCTGAATATGAATCAGAGTTTTCCGGCAAGTAAAGGCTCGCCGGAGAAACGGCGGCATGAAGTCCGTCGATGAATTCAATCTGAATATGTATTTGTTTTTTTTTTTAATTTGAATCAGATTAAAAAACTGGGCAATACACATTTGGACAAAAAATTACACATCACCTCATAAAAAACAGACCATGTCATCATGCCACGTTGGACAAAATGGCCACGTCAGCAAAAAGAACTAACCCAGTTAGTGTTTATTTAACGACGGGGTGACACAGCAACCCAAGTGTTAAGTTGGGAGTGATGTGAGCCAAAGTTAAAGTTGAGAGTGCCAGCGGCCAAATGGCAATAGTTGGAGGTGTTTAAATCCATTAACCCTTTAAATATCCAAATACTAAACAGAAATGTAGGAAGTTGTGTATAGTTATCTAACTAAACAACTTCTAAAAATTATTTACATTTCCTAATAATTGTTAATCGTTACATATTTTAAATATATTTTTCATTACATATAATTGTTTAATATTTTATTATAAGTTACCTTCGTAATACGCACCACTGATCCTAATTGTATTTGTAATAAAACTAGGTGATGCCCAGCCCGCGTTGCGGGGCGATGGCCAAATAATTTTCAACCAATTAAAAAAACAATACTGTAGTTTTGTTTGAAAGAAAAAGTAAAAAGAGTGTTAGGGAGCTCCTTGACACGATTTTTAGCTGGGGGCAAAGTCATATTTTTATTTATTCTTGGGGGAAAAATCAAATTTTTTTCCCGATGGTAAAATCCTAAATTTTAGCTAGGGAAAACCATATTTTTATTTTGCACTGGGGGCAAAAACGTAATTTTGAACTGAGGGTGATATCGTAATTTTGAACCGGGGGGAAATCGTAAATTTTAGCTAGGGGCAAAGGCATAATTTTATTTTGAACTATGGGTAAAAACGTAATTTTGAGTTGAGGGCAAAATCGTAATTTTGAGCTAGAGGAAAATAACATTTTATTTTGAACTGGGGGCAAAAACGTAATTTTAAACGGAGGGCGAAACCGTAATTTTAAACTGGGAACAAAATTAAAAGTGAGTTTTTGAACCGAGGGCAAAAACGTAATTTAAAGCTAGGGACAAAATTATAATTTTATTTTGAGCTGGGGGCAAAAACGTAATTTTAAACAAAGAACGAAAGCGTAATTTTAAATTGGGAATAAAATTAAATTAAAAATGGGTTGGTCCAATAGGGAAGTGCCAGGCAGCTGCCTGGCACTATTCCCTCAACTTGATAAATGTATATGTAGGATAATTTTAAACAAAGGACGAAAAATTTTAAACTGTGAATAAAATTAAATTAAAAATAGGCTGGTCCAATAGGGAAGTGACAGGCAACCGCCTGACACTATTCCCTCAAGTTGATAAATGTATATGTATCCTCAAGTTGATAAATGTATATATATGATAATGATAATGATAATGGGATAAGAGACTGCATTTAACATTTGAAATTTGAGAAATCCTAGTTAGTTAAGCTATTATTATTAGGATGTGTTATTGAGCATACTTGTATGATTTGTATAACTAAATTTAAGCATATAACTAAAATTCTAAACTTAATTTCGTTTCTTTTTGCAAGTCATGGATTTGTATAATAATTTACACGCTATGTAGCACGGGGACTCCATTTATGTGGCCGTACCCGTCTCGGGTACTTGTCGGGGACGGAAACACCATGGGTACTCGTCGGGGACGTTTCCTAAACATTTCCAATGTCGGGGACGTATCTGGTAGAAGTATCCAGCTCGTTTCCATTTATTTTTAGGGTTTTTACCCTTTCAAATTCCACAACCGGCCATTAAATAAATAGACCTATCATATTCGGCTTCTCTAATCTCTAAACTCTCAAGTCTCATCATCTCTAATTCTCTATCGATTGCCGATCTCTCACTAGATGAACCGGAATTTGAAAATGATTTGATTATTGATAATTAATTACCTTTGGAAGATGCAGTATTTTTGGAATTTGTTTGATGTATTTTTATTTTTTTATATTTTTTATTGCCGTACCCGTATCTTGAAATTTTGAGTTTTGCCGTTCCTCGTTCCCGTATCGTCCCCGTACCCCGATCACGTACCCGTTCCAGTGCTACTTAGTTTACACGGTTTCTTCTTCTTATTATTTTTTTTGATTTTTTTGGTTTTGTTTTGTAGGTGTTGTAAAATGTAAAATACATTCTCTACATGTTTAGTAAGCATGAATCTAACTCAATTTTTTTTTAGAATTGGTTTTTATGAGAAGATTTTAACAAAAAAATATTAATAAAAAAATAGAATAACTTGCTATACCAATTATAGAAACCTAGAAGAAGTGAATATGTTTTAATCAATTTAATTATTGCTTATGAAAAACTTTGTATTGTTTATAATATGTTTATTAAAAAAATTGTGCTGAAACAGTTTTGATCAAGCTTAAGCAAAAAAGAAAGCACCACAACATGTAAAATTTATGATCATTTTGGTACAAACGGTCTCACTAATAGTGATAGTGATCAAATTTGTAACTCGTATCACTAATATAAATATCATGGTTGTATTTGGATGATACAACAAGATTCACAAACACATCATATCATTTTTCATAGTTTATAATATATTTTTTCTATGAATTTGATAGTGAAAAATCACTAATATTGCTTAGATATATCGTTGAGCCAATAAATATGGTAAGTTATTTCTTTTATAGTGTGGAAAATGGCTCGAAGAAAACAATCTATGCATCGGTTGTCGATCTCTCTGGTTTGACAATAGATGCCCAAACATGTTGTATGTTTTGTATTTTTATTCGATCTTTTACCTTTTCAGCCATCTCCCTTCGCACAATTGCTCTTTTTTTAACGACATTCACATTCTACAAGGTACCAAAGCACCACATGTGCCCTCACTTGTTCATTTGGCTAAGGGAAGAATATCATTAGTCCTTCCGTAGTTGAAAAGTATATGATGCCAAAATCAAACATAGCGTCCCATAGCGCCCGAGCACACTTCCCCCGGGTTATGGCTTCGAAATTTTGTTCCCTGCAAAGATTATCACGGCGCCAAACAAGAAAACATTCTCACACATATATATACACACATATATACATATACATATATAACCCCACATCTATATAACCCTCCTCTACACACTCAAGTTATATAACTCTCTATAACCCCATTTTCTTACACAATTATCATGTGTCGTATAACCCCCCACTTAGGGCTGGCACATAGTTACCTAAATCGCGGTACGCTCCGGTACGGGTACGCGGACCGGGTACGCGATTCGCTAGATTTGGTGTATTCGGTACGAAGGGGGGTAGGTTCATTTCGGTACGAACCGGTACGGTGTACCATGAAATATGGTGCAATGTACCAAAATCATTAATTAACATATAAAATATTATAATCAAAATTAGATAAAATATAAATTTTCATATCAATTGTTATAGCTTTTAGACTTCCATAATTTCTGTTTTTACTTATTTGCGTTTTAGGCCTTCCAAAATTTCTCTTTACTTATTTGTGTTTTAGGCAATTAGGCCCTTTGATAATATTGGGCTGTCCAGTTAGTTTTAAAAGGCCCATTACAACACAAAATAGATTAAAATTAGGTTTTCTTCACAGCTTTTCTTGCAGCCGTTCATAGATTAGAATTAGGTCTTCTTCTTCATCACTTTTCTTGCAGCCGTGCAGTCAAGTCTTTCAGTGACTTTACACTCCAAATCCGGCAACTTTACACTCCATTTAGTAAGAAATTCGCCGTACCATAACAAATCGGAGCACCGAACCTTAACAAATCGGAGCGCCAGACCTTGTCAATCCGGAACGCCGTACCAATTCAACTCGGATCGCCGGACCATGACGTTCCGGATCGTTTACGATTTGCGATTGGGTACACCGCGATCCAATACGTGGATCGTGGTAACCCTAGCGATTTAGGTAACTATGGGCTGGCATAACGGGTCAACCCAATCTGTTAAGACACGAACACGATAAGACACGAATCCGAAACACGTAAACACGAACACGACACAAAATCTTATCGTGTCAGATTTTCGAAACACGAACCTGTTAATAAACATGTTACACGAAACGACCAGTTAAGACACGAAAAAATTACCAACTTATCATACGACCTGTTAAGACACGAAAAATTGCCAACGTATCATACAACCTGTTTAAGACACGAACACAACCTGTTAAGACACGGACATGACTTGTTTAAGACACGAACACGGCATGTTAAGACACGAACACGACCTGTTTAAGACATGAACACAACCTGTTAAGAGACCAACACGGCCTGTTTAAGACACGAACACGACCAAATTGGGGAAGCTGTGAACCGAATTGGGAATGGTGGTGTTTGTGGGAGTGATTTAAAAATTAGGGTTTGGATTGTGAAAAAGAACCGTGTGTGTTTGTGTATAATTCATCCCAGGTCCCACGATTGATGACCCCATGTCCACACCCACATATAATATTTTTTTTTTAATTTTTAATTATTAACATGTACTTAACGGGTCTTAACAGATTAACAGGTTTTAACATGTTTAGACACGAAACCTGTTAAGGTCTTATCGTGTCGACCTGTTTTAGACACGAAACCTGTTAAGGCCAAACACGAAACATGATAACTTCGTGTAGGTTCATGTAGATTCGTGTCGTGTTATCATGTTTGTATCAGAATTGTCAGCACTACCCCACTACACATCACCTTAGACTATTAGAGAACCCCCTCTTGTATATTACTCCATGATTTCACCAATTCCACTAACTTCCTTCCAATTTATACAACTTTCGACATTTCAAAATATTTTATTCATCTGAGTTTCGTTTTATACACTATTTTTTTTCATTGCAAAGCTCTCACATTATCTATAATACAATTCTCAACTTTATCTCAATAGCTTTGGGCTATTGGGCTCAAATTATATATCATTCAGTTTTTTAAATGTTTGGGTGTTCTTTTAATCAATTTAATTTCTTTATTTGTTTTTATTTGAATTTAACTGTTGCTTCAATTTTGTTATTAATTTAATATATAATAATAATAATTAATTAAAAATATAAATTAATTTAAATTTTTTTATTATATTAGTGTTATAATTTTTTTTATTACTTTAATGTTTATAATAATTAATTTTAGAGATAACTTAGTTTTAATTTAAGTTTTAAAATATAGAGTTCTATAAAAATTCTAAAATATAGAGTTCTATAAAAAATTGAAGGTTACATTGCGATTTGCTTTTTTCTAAATGTACATCGGATAGAAATTTAACTCGAAACCGAGTTTTTATAATACTTTACAAATTATCGAACCATGGGCTTATAAGCCGCCGACTCTGCTTTAAGGTTTCATTTCTTTATTAGTTTTTTTTTTCGTTTTTCTCTTACAACTATTAAAATATGGATATTTTATATACTTTTGAATTTGTCGTTTGACGTTAATCTTTTCGTTGGGTAAATACCAGTGTACATGTCGTCATAACCGAGCCTCACAAAGTATAACAACCTGCCATAACGCACAGGTAATATATCACTAGTAATAGAATACAAATCCAATAAATAATAATCACATATAATTAGTTGTGTTAAAAGTCACTAAACACAATTTCACCATGTTCCAAAACTTTGACGACAATGTTAGGAAGAAACACATAATAATATCAAATCACGACAAATAATGCATGCTTATATAAACAAACTCAGTTTAAATAACGTTTATTAGTTATCCTTACACACCATACCGTAAAAGCAAAATAAACACTCAACTTAGACTCAATCAAATGACTCCAATTTACGACATAAATTGATATCGTATTATCATCTATTTACAACTAAGTTATAAAAAAAAATCTACAATTTTTTTATATAACTTAATTTTTATATACAACTTACTTTGATTCAAGTAATGTAGATAGGAACCCACCCGTCGAGCAGGGACGAAAGTCGGCCTTAGTGATCCGACGGTGCCTAGTGGAAGGGCCGTCGCTCAACGGATAAAAGTTACTCTAGGGATAACAGGCTGATCTTCCCCAAGAGCTCACATCGACGGGAAGGTTTGGCACCTCGATGTCGGCTCTTCGCCACCTGGATATCGTATTATCATCTATTTACAACTAAGTTATAAAAAAAATCTACAATTTTTTATACAACTTAATTTTTATATACAACTTACTTTGATTCAAGTAAAGTAGATAGGAACCCACCCGTCGAGCAGGGACGAAAGTCGGCCTTAGTGATCCGACGGTGCCTAGTGGAAGGGCCGTCGCTCAACGGATATGAAGAAACACGGAACTAATTTCGGAGTTAATTAGTTTGGTTTATGTTTCTACCATAGTGGTTAATCTTCTTATAACTTTCTGAGCTCCTTAATGATCCGCTAATCCTGCAAAACAGAACACCGTTAGCTCGTTAAGAGGGGAATATGGGGGTTTCCCTCTTAACCAGGCTCCGGCGTGAGAATAAGTAACTTTTTTGGGGAGGTAAATGTGTGTTAAGAGTGAAGAGTAGAGGGCATGGACCCTTTAACCTGTGAACTGAGGTCTCTATTTATAGCTAGAGAGGTGTAAGAGGAGATTGGCTGATAGGCCTTGGGCCGGAAGGCGACAACATAGGGGATATGCTCTTTGTCTCACTGGTGTCGACCGTTAGTGTCTTCCAGAAGATCTTCAGTGCTGGCGCTAGGGGTGTTCACGATCCGATCCGATCCGATCCGATCCGATCGAGGGTCTGCTCATGCTCGGATTGAATTACAACCGATCAGATCCGAGCGGATCAAATTTGTAAAACCGATCGCAAAAGTGATGCTCATGCTCGGATTGAATTTGAATCGATCGGCTCGGTTTCGCTCGGTTTTTATCGAATCCTAAAAAAAAGCGAGCGGATCGTTTTCGCTCGATTGAATAATAAGGCTTCGTTCAACAAAAACAAATTCTAACTTAAAGTGCGAATACAAAAGCAACACAAAATAAAGTGCGAATACATAAGAAACAATCTGCTTAACAAAACAAACAAAAACAATCTGCTTAACACAACAAACAGAAACATAACAGACGATTAGACTGAAGTTATACGACTGAACGATTTAACATACCAAACGATTTATACAACTGAAACAAGTTATACGATTGTTATACGACTGAAACAAAACAAGTGATATTTACAAACGATTGTTATACAACTGAAACAAGTTTAAAAAACAGAAGCAGATTAGAAAAAAAACAGAGCGACTCACTTGTTGCAGATTGAAGACGTCCGACGAACTGTTGCAGATTGAAGACCGGAGATTGAAGACCGTCCGACGAACAATTGCAGATTGAAGACCGCTCAGTTTGTGTCGGAGACTAGATAGCGAAACACAGGAGCGCCGATTGAATATAGTGAGTGAATACTGAATACTCTTTTGAATAGGATTTAGGGTTAGATACTTAGATTTACGTATTAAATATTAAGTTGGGTTGGGTTGAATGTGATTTGGGCTTTTAATTTTTTTTTGGGCTATTATATTTTTTGAGTTTATAATCTATAAAATCTATAATATAAATATATATATATTAATTATTAATAAAAATAATTCGATCGAAACCGAGCGATCGACGAGCGAGCGGAGCTATGCTCATGCTCGGATTGAATTTGAATCGAACCGATCCGATCGGCTCATTTACAAACTGAGCGGGAATCGAACGAGCATTTTTCGAGCGATCGTCGAGCAGTTTGGACAGCCCTAGCTGGCGCACTTTGATTGGAGCCACGTGTCTTAGTTGTCGGCCTTCTTGTCCCTCTGCCATCAGCAGGTAAGTGGAGATCAGGGGGCAGGTCTCGCCGCCCCCTGATTGGTGCTACGTAGGCGTCCTTGTGTACTTTCTGTCTCCTACACGTCAGATGATCGTGGAGCACGATTGAGCACAGCCTGGAGGACGCTGATTGGCTTGCCCTTCTGCCACTTGTACCTTTAGTACCTTCTGAAGCGGCCTTGCTCTTTGACTCCCGCGTGACCCTTGCTGAGCACGTTAGTAGGTGAAGGTCCTTATTCAGAATGCTAAGTATAGAAACTGCTGCTATCTCTTGGTTTGACCTCGCGCGGGATCATGCTCTGTTTGATCATCCCGCGCGGGATCTAAAGATCGATCACCAAAGTGATTAAGGAGTATGGTCCAAAGCGCGACCAGAATGGTCTGCGCGGCATTTTTGGGACCATACCCCTTCAAGTCCCCCCAGTCCAGTGCTGCATCACGCGCGAAGTGAGTGGTTGGAGCTCTGGACTTAGAAAAAACGAAGTGTTGGGCTAGAAAAAATACTTGCTAAATCTTGGTGAGTCGCGCGCGTGTAACTGTTTGTCAGTTACTACGACGCGACTACCAGATTCGCATGCTGGAGATTTTCTGCTTTTGAATGTAAGCGCCTATGTGCATTGGGTTGTTTTGAATGCTGCGCGGCTGGGTAACTTCTGCATGAAGTTTGTAGTAGATTTGAGCGGGAAAAGCCTCGAATTTTGAATTCTGACAGGTTGGTAAGAAATGTCGTTGATGACGACGTTTGAGTTGACTGCTGACACGGCCGTCATCAAGTTGTCCCTGACGGTTTGGCTTTCCGTCAGGAGAGTGAGGGCCACGCGCGCGTGGTAACTGTCACTCCGGGATTTGCGATAGACGTGGCAGTTGTTGATTGGATACGCGCACGGTGAATCCGGCACGTCTACTCATCGCATTAAATGCGATGAGTATATATAGTCATTGAGATGGGAAAGAAGATCATCATCTCTTCTACTGTTCTCCCTTGTCTCTCTATTTCTTCTTCGAATCTTCAAATCTTCAAGCTCTCAGTAGCAGATCTTCAAGATCTTTAGCAAATCTTGAAGTTTTCCAGAATATTCGAACTACTTAGTATCCATGGCTGAAGAACATCCCCAAGGAGAAAACCCCGGTGAAGAAGGTCCCCTCCCTGTCCTCAAATGGGATCTGGGTTTGTTTGAACAGATTACAAGAGGCTTCCGGTTTCCACCGGAGTGGGATGCCAAATATCCCGGTCAAAACCAAACTGCTGCTGATGCACCGCCGGGATATATTACACTTTTTGAAGACTTTTTCTTACAGGGTAATTTCCGGTTGCCGGCGACGGAGTTCATGGCCCATATACTTCAGTATTATGGGTTTCATATTTCACAGATGAGTCCACCTGAAATGGTGAGGGTGCGACACTTCGAATTTCTATGCCGATCCCATGATATAGAGCCGACGGTGGAAAGGTTTAGGGCGTTTTATCAGCTCATTAGGAACATGGGCTTCTACTCTTTTGGCAACCGGGGGTCTGCCAAGAAGATACTTCGGAACCCACCCAAGAGCTTCCATGACTGGAAACAAAAAAATTTCTTCATTCGAGAGGAAGTTATCCCAATTGCCATGACCTTCCGTGCACCAGACGTGATCGAGAAGGAGGAGTTGCCGATACCTAAGAAAGAGGATTGGTATGTGAAGCTCACTGCCACACCTAATCGAGTTTTCGGTGAAAACGTCCTTGTTGCGGCGCGGATGAGTGATCAATGGCCAGCTGATAGTAAAGAAGTTCCGGTTTTGAAGTTTCAGGGTAGAGGTTAGTTGTTTCTTTGATCATTTCTGTTTAATTTAGTTTTACTCAAGTGTTGAACTTTGAATATAGAGGCACGCCTTTACCAAGCTGCTTTCCCCACTTTTGGTGATCCATGGGCGTGCGCCCACTGGAAGCAGGCGAGCAATATTGGTATGACGTGATTAGAGGTCACTTTATGTATCCCGTGGCTGGAGCTTTTGCCAATCCGCCTACCGCGACTGAAGGTGCGCATATACCTAACCCAGGCCCTCGCGAGCTATGACTTCCGCTGGGAAAGAGATTCTCTATCTTTCCAGCGAGGAGTCTGTAGGGTCTTCAAATGGGGAGCTAAGTTCGTGGTCTAACATCTTTGCAGGTGTGTTGCGTGACCTGGGGATTGACCCTGAAGAGAAGAAGAAAAAACCCAACAAGAGGAAGAAGGTGATTACCCTTGACGCTGAAGTGACCAGCAAGAAAGGCGGGAGTACCCGCGCGACTGCCGGTGCTGCTGATAAAGGTACTCTACGTTTTCGTCAGAGTAACTTGGAGGATTACGTTATTATCAGTGACTCACTTGAAGGTTTATCGCGTATAGGCGAGAAGAAGACTGGCGCCGCTGGGTAGAAGAGTTCAGGTAGCGCGGGTTCCCGAAACCCAGATGCTGGTGCTACTCCCTCTTCCATCGCGGTTGATGACGAAGAGGAAGAAGAAGAAGAGGAAGAGCCTGCTGAGAAGCTGATAAGCCGAAAAAGAAGTAGGGAGGAGAATTCGGCTGGTGCTTCTATTGCGCAAAAGGCTGGGGAGGTGCCAGTGATCGGAAAACAGAGCAGCCGGCGCTCTCTTTATAAATTCTCCCCAGGTTAGTCTCTTGACTACCTTTTTGTTTTCTTTTTTGCCAATTCTTCTTAACATTTAGTTTCTGCAGAAACCAAAAAGAAGACCCCTGAAAAGAAGGGTGTTGTGTTCAAGGACCCTCAAGAGCCGGCGTCGAAGAGAACTAGGGTTGTGATCAAACCCTTTAAGCCTGCTAGGTCGGAAGTTGAGGGGGAGAAAAAGAAGGCTGCTGAAAAACCTGTTGAGAAGGTTGTTGAGATGCCTGTGGAGGATCCTAAGGAGATCGGGGCCGCTGCAACTACTACTCAAGAAAAAACGCAGGGTCCGGAGGTCGTCCATATCACGGGGCTTGACCAGCCCCTTCATGAGAAAAAGAAGGAAACTACTCACGGTAAAGGACCTGAGGTCGTTGAGCCAACCAAGCCTGCGCCGGTCAATGCCCCCACCCAAACTGCTCAAGTCACTTCTGCTGGGGGATCGACAACGGCCGCGGGTGGCGCAGGTGGTGCTGGAGGATCAATGCCGCAGACTCCTATCGGTCGTAAAGATACTTTAGGCGATATATATTACAAAACTTACACCGAGGAGGCTCGCGGTGATGCTCCCCACCGAGCTCCATGGGGTTTAAAGAAGAAGAATACTTTCCTGGAGTTTAGTGCGTGTCGCGACTGGTTCCTGAATTCGTTTCCTCCTGGTGAGGTTAACCGTCAAAGGGCGCGAACGCACGATGGATTATACCAAGCTTATGTTGTTGGGGAAGCCAATACCCGCGCCGCTAACCACCAAATCGTGCGCGAGTGGCGAACGATGGTTAGAGAGTGGGGTGATTAGGAAAAATACCGTGAACGTATTGTGAGGCAGGTTAAGGAGTTTGAGAAAGCTAAAGCTGCTTTTTCTGAAGAGAAGTCTAAGTTTGAGGCCGATAGGAAATCAGAGGAATGGGGCCGCGAGGGCCTTAGGGGCAAGCTTCGCGCTGCTGAAGAGCTGTTGGCGAAAGAGCGTGCTGTTTTTAAGAAGATATGTGAAAAAGATAACCAGCGCGCGTATGCAGCTCGCAACAAGATTACCGACCTTGAAGCCCAGAATTCAGCATTGTCAAAGAAGGTTGAGGATCTTGTAGCTGACAAGGAACGCTCTGAGGTTCCAACAATTTCAACTCTTTTCCTTTCCATGTTGCTTTTTATTTGTTAAAATTCTAAGTCCATAACTCAATTCCTCGCAGGCTGAGTGGAAGGGAGAAGTGGCCGCTAAGGAAAAAGACTTGCTTGCCAAAGACGTGGAGATTGCCGAGCTAAAGCGTCGATTACAAGAGCAAACCGACAAGAGCGAATCTTTGGAAATCGACCTTGAAGCTGAGAAGGTGAAAGCTGCTACTGCTGAGGAGGCTAAGCAAAAGTCTGAAGAGGCGCGAGACATGAGTACCTCTGCCCTCAACGTGGCGCAAAACAATTATTCTGAGGCCCAAGGCATCGTCGACACGTTGGTCTCTGAGGCTGAATGGATGCGCGGCAGAGGAGTAGTCCTGGTATGGCTCTCTTTTAACTTAGGCTTTATTTGTTAAAACTTGCTTCTTATCTATTGCCTTTGATGTAGATGGCCAACTCTATCCTGAATGCTTCCGAGTTGGATGAAGCTGTTGCTGCTCTCATTGATGCCTCTCGCGCGGTTGGTCACCGTGGAGGTTATCTAGAGTGTGCGCAGCATGTTGAAGAGGCATTAGGACAGGTGTTTGACGTTAGTCATTGCTCAGTGACTGATCAAGCTGATGCTGCACTGGCCCGTGCTGAAAAGGTCTATGACCATTTATCATTGCCTGTGATGGATCTAGTTACAGAGGCGCTGAAGCATGATGACTGGTGTCAGTGGCTAAAGGCCATTCTAGACCCTCCCGAGACTGTCGAGTTATCTGATGAAGAAGAACCAGCTGGTGATTGCGATGGAGATGGTCATGACGATGATGACGATGGTGACGGTTATGAGTAGGTAGTGTTTGTAGGCTTCGTGCCTTGTAATTTTTTTTTTTAGACGTTGAATGTAACTTGACGCGTGGTCGCGCTATTTTGAAATTAATCAATGATGTTTTGTTTATTTCTTATGTGCTCATTGCGCGGTGCACCTTTTAGAATATAGCATTTTGTCTGCTATTAATTTTGAAGTTACAATTATTGCACTGTTGTTAGAAACTTTGGTTAAATTAGCGCGAATGAATGTAAGTGTGGCTCTTGTGTGAGCATAACTGCCCGGTCTCGCGCTATGTTCGCGAAGGACCTTGGAGGCATAACTCAAGAGCTCGTAATTTACTGAAGTGTTTTCGTGCTAATCAAAAGTTTAACATGCATTTGTAACGTAGAAGTCATCGTGACAAAAGAAAAACATAAGGCATATGCTTTCACTAAGTAGGAAACGGGCGCTTAGGCCAACATACATCGTGGAAATAAGATAAAGGGCGTATAGCCAACATAGGAAATTAAGAAAGGCGCGTGGCCAACATAAGTGGATAAAGGCGCAAGGCCGAGATCAGTCACATATAACACTTGCGCAATTGTTGTACGTTCCACGTGCGCGGGATGATGTGTCCATCCAGAGTGCGCAACTTGTATGCCCCTTTCCCAGGCACCTCATGTATTAAGTATGGGCCCTCCCATTTGGGTGCTAGCTTTCCCGAGCGTTCAGCGTTTAAAGCTTTGTTGTCTCTGAAGACATATTCTCCTGGAGTGAAGGTACAAATGCGTACTCTTGCATTGTAGTACCTCTCAAATTGTGTCTTATACTTGGCTTCTTTGATTCGCGCTATTTCACGCCTCTCTTCGAGTAAATCCAAGTCAAGACGGCGCTCTGCCTCGTTGTCGATTATGTTGACTGCTGTCAAGCGCGGCGAGGGGAGGCCAACTTCAGCTGGGATAACCGCCTCAGAGCCATAAACTAGGCTAAAAGGGGTTTCGCCCGTACTTGTTTTTGGCATGGTTCGATGAGCCCACAGGATGCTCGGGAGCTCATCTACCCAGCCTCTTCTCTTCGTACCCATTCGGGCCTTTATCCCGTCGACAATACTTTTGTTGACACTTTCTACTTGGTCGTTGCCTTGAGGGTGCGCAACGGAAGAGAAAGTGTGTTCGATCTTCATTTCTTTCATCCACTTTTGAAGGTCGTCAGACGCGAAATTGGTGCCATTGTCGGTTACAATCTTGAGTGGGGGGCCAAACCTGCAAATGATGTGTTCCCACATAAACTTGCGCACCATCATTGCAGTAGTTGAGGCGAGAGCTTTGGCCTCCACCCATTTAGTGAAATAATCGACGGCCACGATTATGAACTTGACGGCCCCGGGAGCTTCGGGGAAAGGTCGCACCATATCAATTCCCCACTGCTGGAAAGGCCAAGCAGTGGATACAGGGATAAGATCGTTTTTTGGGCGCAGGGTCTTTGGGGAATGCCTTTGACAGGAGTCGCATTTGCGCAATTCCTTTAGAGCGTCGACGTGCATCCCTGGCCAGTAGTATCCAGCGTTCATTATTTTCGCGACGACCATGCGTGGCCCTGCATGGATGCTGCAGATACCCTCGTGGATCTCCCTGATCAAGTAATTTGTATCTTGGGGGTCCACACAGCGCATAAGTGGCCCTAAGAAGGATTTTTGGTACAAGATACCACCATTCATCTCATAGTGCAAGGCCTTGTTCTGTATCTTCCTTGCCTCTGCTTTGTTTTCCGGGAGTATTCCTTCTTGCAAGTACTGGATTATAGGGGTCATCCAAGACGGTTGCCCTATCTCGGTCACATTCACTTGACGCAACAAAACCGACGGGTTTTTAGCACTTCGATTCTTACATCTTTGGCGAGATGTTGAAAAGAAGTTGAAGCGAGCTTGCTCAAGGCGTCTGCTGGTTTGTTCTCTGAGCGATTGATGTGCACTACCTTGTATGACTTGAATTGTTGAAGCAACTCTTTTGCTTGGTCTAAATACAAAGCCATAACTTCGCCCTTTGCATCATATAATCCGTTGATTTGACTGGCGATCAGGAGTGAGTCAACATGTAACACCTCGAAAATTTATGTCCAATAATGTATCGACACGTGTCATAAGCTTTAAACGTGTAAAAGATTACTTTAGAGGGACTAAAGTTGACAAACAAAGAAAGTATGTGAATATAAGGGTTCAAAGTGTCAACAATGGATAAATATGCCTTTCAATAACCCTACACGATGTTTATACCCTTAAACGAATGAATCATGGATCATACGAAGCTAATTGTGGAAGAAAGTGAGAAATTACAAACTACAGGGGTTAAATGTGTCAACATGTTTAAAGTATACCTCTGAGTGACCTTTTAGCAAACCCGAAGCTTTGTAACGATAAATTATACTCACTAGAATATGTGATAAAAATTTCACCAAGTTTCGTTATCGTATGAGAAAGTTATGACAATATTCGTATACGAGGGGTTAAAAGCGTCAACGTTGAAATCTAGGGCCTTTCGGGTGATCACAAAGTTAACCGAGGACTTAACGATATTTGTATATGTCTTGGAGCCCTTAAAAGTAAGGTTAAAGAGCCAAAAATGCAAGAACAAGACTTAAAACCACGTTAGAAAGGACCAGGGGCTGAAATGTAATTAAGTAAAACTTGTTTGGCTGGTTCTGGGAGGCCAGGCGGCCCGCGTAAGATGATCCTATGGGGCTACGCGGCCCGCGTGAGAGTGTTAGCGACAGAATTCACCCGGCAGCTGCCAGTTCAGGTCTGTAACCGCCTTTAGGACCTGTAAACTGATACCAGGGGCTGCACAAACGGATTTACATGCAGTAGGGGCACCTGTAAACATCTGGTTGCAACCATAGACTTGCTTGGCATCATCCTAAGCAATTAAATTCACTATATAAGAGGAGCATTGTTGCAACACTTTGTTCATTCATTTGCAAAGCTTCACAACTTCACTTCTGGAGGTTCCTGGAGCTCAAGCACACTTCCTAGTGATCTTTAGTTGTGCATAGGACCCTTGTAAGTATCCTTAACCCTTTTTTATTCAATTTAGCTTAGTTAATTAGCTTAAAGTCAAACCGTCGTAATTAGAGTTTGACTTCGTAATTAATCATAATTTGTCCAGTCAAATTTCAAATTGAAAGTACCTATGAGTTGGTAATTATGTGGGCAATAAACCCTTAAAAGGGCACCCTCTGATTCCCACTCTAACTAGGTCAATTGTCGGGTCAAAGTTAATCTTAAAAAGTCAACAGAAAGCTTATTTTCAAATTAATGCATAATTAGCAATGTAGAACCCATGCAACCTGTTTTATCATTAATATAACTTGGTAATTAATGTAAGAACATGTCTAAACATGTTCAACCCGATAATTTTTAATATAGGCTCGGTTCGGAACCGAAAGTCGCAAAATTTGACTTTTGCTTTGACTTTCAGTTCTGACCCAATGTAGCATGTTTTAGAAATGCCTTAGAGCCTTATTAGGACCAGGTTTCAAGTTAGTATAACTCTTTGAGATTATACAACTTGGTTCATTAGTTATCCAATTCATATGCATGTTTCCGTTAAATGCTTAAATGTTGACTATTATGCCCATATGACCTTAAAATGTGATTTTTGAAAATATAGAAGAATATAAACCTTAGTTACTGATTTATAAAGTTGTCCCTAAAATTTGACATCAGTTTGAGGTCTAGATTAGGAGTTATGCTCATTAGCGTAATTAGAAATCTTTTTATTTAATAAACGGCGTAATTAGGATATAGCCTATCTAAACCCAATTTTTAACACCAAAATTTTTACCTACTAATATAAAATAATATTTTGGGATTTTTGAAGATTTTTATTTAATTTTAGGCTGAGCATAACATAGAGTTCTAAGCTTGATTCGGTAATTGTCGGTTTTGCCCTTTTGGCCTATAAAATGAGTTTTACAAATTATTTTGATACCAAACCTTTTTCTACTGATCTAATATAATAAATAAAATATTTTGAGCCTTCTGGAATAATAAAAATATCAGCTTTCCCTTAAAAACCCGGAAATAACTCAAAATCGCCTTTTTAAGCGTTTTTAACGCATAGTATGTATTAAAACTATTTTAAACATATAAGGTTTGATACCTACTGATATTTTCAGTAAATTTTTATATATTAACAGTAAGCAAAAGTTTTAAACTCAGATTTCCAGTTTTGACCTTTTAAGCCTATGTGAAATTACCAAAATGCCCCTAAAGTGCATAGTTTGGTTTTAATGATAAATTTTACATATATGTAATACCCTACTGTTATCACTTATTAAATTAAGTATTTTTACTGATTATATCATACTTGTAACTCAGATTGTTATTTAAACTCTTTTATAACCTTTAAAATGACCAAAATGCCCCTACGGGGCATAGTTTGAGTTTAAATCCATTTCGGGCATAATAGAAGATATCTCACTGATGTCACAACATATTTAAGGCATATTAACTTAGGAAACCTATATATGACTCATATGGTTATCCGTTACGCATCTTGCGTGTTCGGTTCGGTTTATGTAACTAGTTTGCATAAATTGACCGAAACGGGTCAAACCTTATCATTTTTGTCTCAAAATCCAGAATGTGTTTAGTTTACCTATATTATACAAGTCTTAAAACTTGTCAGGTCTAAATCACATTCTGTTCCGGTCTTCGCTTAATCGTGCGTTTGAACCGTATCTTCCTTTAAAACTAACCGGTCTAAGTTTAGGCTTAATTAAAGACCCGTTAGGAATCTAATAGGTTATTAAAAACCTTTGTTCCAGAATAGGAGACCCGGTAAAAGCTACACGCACTTGCTATTTGTGATTAATACTTGCAAAGGTAAATACTTTTAACTTATTTTCCCTATACGGGCTTGGGGTACGATATATAAAATACCGCTTGGTCGGGCATTGAATTTTTAATTGTATGAAGATTAATTTATTGAAATGTCCCGTTTAAATTGTTTTGTTTGCTTAAAGCCTTTGGGGGGTAAATGACCATGTCCCGGATATCCTTGGCATCATTTTACGAAATGGCCACGACCTAAGCACGGGGTGTAGGCGTACACCCGACAGTGCATAAATAAATAATAAGGTATAACCGCCGGTTTCGGGAATAACCCGCCGCGGGACTATACCATGTGGTGTGTCTATTAATCTTTAACCCAGTGTCAATCTGGGCTACTGAACGTATAACAAACATGTAATCTTTTACAAGTTTATATATAAATAATTATCCCAAGTTATAAAATATTTTGTGCCTTGTGCATTCAAATCAATTTTCAAACCTTTTCAAAATGAGTCAGTTAATTGTATTTACCAGTGTAAACTGACGTATTTTCCCAAAAAAGGTTAAGTGCAGGTACTACGCGTAATAGGTTGGCCTATCCTTAGCATCGTTAAGAGTCTCGCAAGCTTGGATGCATTTTGAGTCTGTTGAACTACGTTTTCTGTTTATTTGATCCGCCTGTGGATCTGTTTCAACTATTTTGTGATACTTAATATTACAATTTTATTCAGTTGAAATAAATCTATCTTTCGCTTCCGCTGTGCATTTAAAATTGTGTTGTTTGACTATGATGATATCAACTACGTCACGATACTCCCCACCGGGCCCACCGGATATACGTGGAAATATCGGGGTGTGACACAACATGCGCTTGTAGATTTTGAGCTCCCATTTTTATGGCGAGGTGCAAGCCTGCTAAGAATGCCTCATATTCCGCCTCGTTGTTGGTATTCTTGAAATCCAACTTGATGGCGTATGTAAATTCATGTTTCTCAGGGCTAACAAGGCGCAATCCAGCTCCCGCGCCATCTTCGTTTGAGGCCCCATCAGTGTATAGCAACCATAACCCATCGGACGTGTCTTTTATGGGAGTGTCAATAACCTCACAATCTTTGATTTTATCCTCTGGGACTTCTGTGATGAAGTCCACTAGAAGTTGACCCATGATGGTTGGGCGTGGCCTGTACAAAATGTTGTGGCCCCCCAGCTCAATTGCCCATTTTGCTAGGCGACCTGACGTCTCTGGCTTTTGCAATATTGTGCCGATGTGAAAGTTTGTGAGTACCGTGACCACATGCCTTGTAAAATATCTGCGCAGCCTCCTGGAGGCGTGTAGCAGCGCAAGCACTAACTTTTCCATTGTTGAATATCTCGTTTCTGGATCTGTAAGCACCCTACTGACATAATAAATTGGAGTTTGAACTCCATCCCTCTCCACCAGCAATACCGACCCAACTGCCTTATCCGAAGAAGACAAGTACAGGATGAGTGGTTCCTTTTCGAACGACGCGGTCAGGGTAGGGAGCTTGATCAAACATTCTTTCATTTGCTGAAAAGCGGCTTCCGCTTCAGGCGTCCATTTGAATTCTTGCTTCTTCACGCAGTTGCGCAGAGTGCTGATAAAAGGATATGACTTTGCAGTGTGGTTTGACAGAAATCGGTTGAGCGCGGCTAGGCGTCCGGCCAACCTTTGCATCTCTTTGATCGTTCGCGGTGATGGCATCCGCTCTATGCCTTGAACTTTTTCTGGATTAACTTTAAAACCGCCATTTGTAACCACGAAGCCCAAGAATTTGCCTTCCTCCATACCAAAGGAACATTTGGCTGGATTTAACTTCATATTCACGCTTCTCAGAGAGTTGAATGTCTTCTCTATATCTTTTAACATTTGGTCCTCCTCAGGACTTTTGATCACGAGATCGTCGATGTAAACCTCGATATGTTTTCCGATGTCATCAGCAAAAATCATATCCATCAGGCGCTGGTAGGTTGCGCCACCGTTTTTTAGGCCGAATGGCATCTTTGTGTAGCAGAAGATGCCGATGTCGGTCCGAAAAGCTGTCTTGTCTTCGTCCTCGAGCTTCATTTGAACCTGATGATACCCCTTGTAGCAATCCAGAAAACATTTCCATCTGTACGGCGCGAGAAAGTCTATCTTTTTGTCGATCTCAGGCAAAGAATAGCAATCTTTGGGACAAGCCTTGTTGAGATCGGTATAATCGACACACATTCTCCATCCTCCATTAGACTTCTCCACCATCACGGGGTTTGCAACCCAACTTTGGTACCGCACTTCTCTCAGTATACCTGCTTTTAACAAATCACAGACTTGCTCATTCATGGCTTTTGTTTTATCCGCCCCTAGGCTGCGCCTTCTTTGGACCTTTGGCTCGACGGAGGGGTAGGTGTTTAGGCAGTGTTCAGTGACGTCGCGCGGGACACCGGTCATGTCTGCCGGGGTCCAGGCGAATATGTCCATGTTTCTGAACAAAAGTTGTTTGAGGTGCATTCTGATGTTTGGTGAGATTGCATGGCCTATCGTCACCGTTTGCTCTGGGTATTTGCGGTTTAAAACCCACTTTTCTGGTTCAGTCGTTGAAATTTTTGCCGCTTTCGCTGGGCGCACATCCTCTGCTGACATCACTTCCTTCTTTGCATAGATAATTGCCACCCCCGTCTCGGTTGGAAACCCGATGGCTGAGTGGGGCATGGAGGTTACCATGTTTAACTTTCCTTGGGTTTCCCTCCCAATTAAACATCATGCCTCGATTTGACAGGCATCACCATGAAGTTGACATTCGTGGTTCTTGAATGCTTCCCGTCAGACAGCGTGACGGGGAAGCTGATTTGGCCTAATGGAAAAACCATTTCGTTGCAGAATCCTGACAGAGGATAATCAACTGGCTCAAGTCTCGCTTTATCTTCATCATCAAACTGATTAAAACACTGCTCGTAGATGATGTCAGTTGTACTTCCCGGGTCAATGAATATGTATTCTGTCTCGTAATGGCCGATAATACCGGTTATGATGACGGGGCGCATAGCGCGTGGACCCCCGCGTACTACCGGGAAGATGACCTGTTGCTCGTCCCATGCAGGTTCGAAAGGGCGCTTGCCTTTGTCTCTTGCGCTGTATCTTGGTCCGTTGACCATGTGAGTTTCCAGGCGCCTGACCTTCTTCTGGTTTCCATCATCATGGCGCTGGATCTGGCGTGTCTCGTTGCGCACATTTTTTCACCAAGTGGCTTAACTTTCCGGTTTTCAGCGCTTTCTCGATCTCTTGTCGTAAACTGATACAGTCATCTGTCAAATGACCAGTATCCTTGTGAAAATCGCAGTACAGGTTCGGGTCTTGCCCTTTCTTGTTTGTCATAGGCCTTGGAGCCTTGAAATCGTGGTTCTCCGTAATGAGCACCTCTTTTGGTGTCTTTGTGAGCGGAGTCTAGTGCTTTTCTCGGTTATCGTCCCTGACTGCCTTTCGATACCCAATTCTGTTGATTGTTTCTCACGCGTCCTCTTTGTAGCGCGATCTTTCCTCATAACCACTTGACTTTCCAGCTTTCCAATCATGACTCTTGCTCTTGTTGCGCTTGCCGTAGTCGCGCGAGCTTCTCTTGGAAAAGCGATCTTCGGTGTATGAGCTCTTGGCTCCAGCTAGCGATTCCTCGGTTTGCGCTACTATTTTTACGGCTTCCATCAGCTTACTCCATTCCTTGGGCATACCATCTTTTCCGGTGATGGTTCTGATGAGACTATCACATCGAATAGCTTTCTTAAAGTGAGCGCGCATGAGTTGTTCGCTTACACCACCGATCTCTAGACACTCCTTGTTAAAGCGAGTGATGAAGTCTTCCAAACCTTCGTTTTCTCTCCGCCAGATATATGTTACTTCAGACGTATCTCGTTGATAGCGTCTTTGCTGGCTGAAGTGGTTTACAAACAGTGTTCTGAAATCAACCATGAACTGATTTTTCCAGGCGGAAGGCTGTCGAACCAAGCGCGAGCTGTCACACCCTGACTTTTGCGGAAGCGTGATTATTGGTGTGACTTTCTTAATACCATAGCATTCAATCATAACAACGCTATATGATAAAACCATAAGATGTTCATCCATAAAATTTAGTTTGAAAATACCACAACATACTTGTCTGAAATGTTGACACCGAATTCAAATTACAAACCATAACATGTTTTAATGAGTTCATGAAGACTCGACAAAAGATCCTAAATAAAACCGAGTTTAGAACCATGTGTCTCGTCCAGGATTAAGATACATCTCCTAAACCATACGACCTCGGATGACATCTTTTATTTATAACGCAGCTTGAAAACATGCAAACACCTGCCAGATCCACTTAGTTCCCTGAAATACATGTAATTTTAAAACATCAACAAAAGTTGAGCGAGTTCATGTGATTGTGTACATGAGTAACCTTTAAAGTATGTCTGTATGTATGTAAATCCTGGTATGAAAGCAATAAGGAAAAACAGATCACCATTGGTTTGCAAGGCCAATGGTATGTGTGAAATGGTGCAGGAAAACTCAAACCTAGCAAATTTGTATCGGGCCTCCGGCTGGAAGACATAGTCACCCTATGGGCCACCCTGGTCCCCATGGGTGTGGGCTCGCTACACCCAAATAGATCTATCACTCATGTCCCTCAGTCTTACGACGAGGATTAATGGCCTTAAGTGTTGTACCCACCTTTCACATGATCAAGCAGTAACCCTCCTTAGCTAACCATACCATGTATAAAACGTTTGTAAACAATTGTAACATGTATTTCACCCCCGAAGTTATAAAACTGAAAACAGTTAAAAGAAAAAGGGGGACATGAACTCACAGTTTTGCGTCTTCGGTACAAAACTATAATCGGCACCAGTATCAAACAATACAGATGCAAAGCGTTAGTTGATATGGAACGTACCAGTGACTACGTTCGGATCCTGGCGAGCTTCCCTAGCTCCGATGTTGAAAACCCTTCCTTGAGCTTGGTTGATCTTTGGGCATTCTCGCTTGAAATGCCCCACATCTCCACAGTTAAAACAACCTGGTCCCCAACCATTTCTATTTCCATTACCACCCTGGTTGTTATTTGCTCCACGGTTTCCACTACCAGCTTGATTCCCAAAATTACCACGATTACCATTACCGCCATTTCCTCCTTGAGGGCGGTTTCCATACCCATTTCCACCACGGTTATTGCTTCCATTGCCATAACCTCTCTGACCACCACTACCACTACCACTACCAGTACCAGCCCAGCATGTCTCCTTCGAATGGCCAACCTTTCCACAAGACTCATATTTCCTAACTCTGCATTGGCCGGCATGATGGTACTGGCACACATCACATTTGGGCAGAGTGCCCATATACCCTTTTCCTTTGTTTTCAGCACCAGTCATGACTTCAGCTGGTGGGTTCACATCCTTCTTCTTGTTAGCACTGCTGGTACCATTCTTAAAGTTTTAGAACTTCCTTTTGTTCTCACCGGATGACTCAACGTGAGTTTCCTTCTTCTTCTGGTCAGAGATTGAGAACTTGTTCAACCTGATTGCCTCTTCAGTTAGCGCTATACTCAGATCTATAGCCTCGGTGATCGTAGCAGGCTTTGACGTCGTCACCATACTCATGATTTGGGGTGCTAATCCCCAAATAACACGCTCAATGCGCTTGAATTCCGGATCAACCATGTAAGGAACGATGCGAGATAAGTCGTGGAATCTCTGCACATATTCATCAATCTTTGGACCATCCATCTTGAGGTTACAGAATTCAGTTTCTAACTTTTGGATTTCAGCCCTGGAACAGTATTTCTTGCGCATGAGTTCCTTCATTTCATCCCATGTCATGGCATATGCAGCGTCTTCTCCCAAGGTCTGAACTTGGAGATTCCACCATGATAGAGCGCCGTCTAAGAACAATCCAGAGATGTAGGTGACCTGGTGCTCCGGCGCACACTTGCTCATTCTTATCACAGAATCAGTTTTCTCCATCCATCTAACAAAAGCTACAGCACCCCCGGTGCCGTCGAAATTCAGAGGCTTACAGTCTAGAAATTGCTTATAGGTACAGCCTGTACAAGTAACATAATTCACATGAAGCATTAGCGAACGCACACAGAATATCCAAAAGTAACGTAATGTGTCTTTTAGTGACTTAAACATTACCAAGAGGTGGGTTGCTTCCCGAGGTACCTCCGCTATGTTCAGAGCGTAAGGCCTCGTGTTGTGCTATCGCTCGTGAAATCCGTTCTTGTAACTCGGCCTCAGTTGTGGGCAGTGTGTTATCTCTTCGAGGAGGCATCTTCTAAAAGAAGATTGTATAGGTCAGGTCTTTATGTATATAAGTATGTAGTATGTGTATGTAATAACATTTATCAACGCAGGTAAACACATAACATCACATTCATATCACCAGTGTATAATTCAACAACGTATATAATGAGAATATTGCGATTGAGCTTGTATAAATCATCGACCACGAATACAGTTTTACATGTTCTACCAATGTATCATATTACATCAAAAGGGACTACAGGGTCACACTACCCTTGTCCAAAATATCCATCATACTACAATAGTCAAAACATCAAAAAGTGGTCTTCAAAAGACTGTGCAATCTAGGCTCAATAGCGACACTCTCACCAAAAGTATGCTACCTGCATAAAACCAAAAACCTGCTATGCTGATGGTGGATGAGGAGGAGGTGGAGGAGGAGGAATGAATAGCAAACTGCGCACATGCGCTAACTCCTCCTCAAGAGCATGAACGATACGCAACAAATAACTAATCTGCTGCTCCATGGTAAGAAAACGAACGTCAAAATCTGGGTATGGCATAAGAGGAGCAGGTGGATTCGCGAATGGTGATTGACAAGTACAAGGTGGAGGACGTGGAATCCTCTCTAGCTCCATGACTCTGCGACACAAAATCTCCTGCTGAAGATGCAAAGACAGGAGTAGCTCATCCTTCATGTAACCAGTGTAGTGGAAGGGATGGTATGGATCAGATACGGGCATGGTGTTGGGCGGAAACCAAATGAGTGGCTCGCCTGATGGTGCAGAAGCAACATGAGTAGCAGGTGGGAACTGAGGCATGAAGGGAAAAGCTGCTGACACGGGTGGAACATGGCCAGACAGACGGTCCTTCCCCTGGACGGGGTGGAGGGATATTCTGTAAGAATGTGATCGGCAGATCAGTGCGGTGTATATCAGACACATGTGGGTGAAACGGGGCAATGTCAACCGGTGCATGTGTAGGTGCAGGTGGGGGAGTAACAGGCTCAACGAAAGGAGGCATGTCATCATCATCCTCTATCCACCCATTGCGGGTGAATGCGTAACAGGGATTTATATGGTCAGCAAAAGGAGCATGGTCAGCGGCTGCAGGGATCGGATCGGGTAAAGGATGTGCAACAACTGGTATGCCAACCGGGTCTTGCTCAGGCAGAGGATCGTGAACAGGTATAGGCTCGGGTGCAAGCATAGGCTCGGGGTCTGCTGGTGCCAGCTCAAGATCAGCGGGTATCGGCTCGAGATCAGCGGGTACATCAAAAAGCTGATCGTCGGGAACGAAGTCAATCTCATGCTCAGGATCAACGTCAGGATCAAACTCATCATCAAACTCGAAGTCCTGAACAGGTGCGACACACATAGCCGTGTCAGAATCGGAATCAGTGGGATAACGCTGCAATCCCAGTGTATGCAAAGTAGTAGATGACACAGACTCGAATGAATCAGGATCAGAATGATCAGATGAAATCTCAATAAGCGGAACAACAATGACATCGTCGACTGGAGCTCCATCACCCTGGGCCTCCTCAGGGGGACCCTCAATAAAAAGATCGATATCATCGTTAGACATGGCATCAAAAGGCAAATCCTCGAGAGGAAATGCAGCAAGGGGCAAAGGATCGGGGATCGGAACAAGAAATAGATCCTCGCCAGGTAAACCATCAGCTAGCGGTATATCATCGCCAAAATCTGGCAAAGCAAAAGGCTGAAAGTCATCATCATCGTCACTCTCAGTGTCAGATGTGAAAACCTCAGGGTCCGGGACAATCTCATCGTCCGAAACTATGGCCATAGGGTCTGTAATCAAAACAATCACAACATATGCGCATATATCAACAATCATCAAATAAGCATGTAAGTAGTAACAATGTAAGCATGTATGCATCCTAGTCTTCCCAGACTATCCCACTCAGCCTCTCAGACTGAACCACCTAGTCTCTCAGACTAAACCTCCCAGTTTCTCAAACTGTCCCAACTAGTCTCTCAGACTACCCAGCCTCTCAGACTGAACTACCCAGTCTCTCAGACTGCCCCAGCTAGTCTCTCAGACTAACTCCCCATTCTCTCAGACTGCACTACCCAGTCTCTCAGACTGAAATATAAACGAATCCCTTGAAATGTATTTTGTGTCTTTTATTTGTAAAAATGTTTGTTTCCTGGATCTGGACATTTCGTGTATGCAATGAAGATATGTTATGAAAACATTTTCGTGAGAGCCCTAATGATCGTAGTCTAGACTCGAGAAAGAATCCTAGTTCACTACGATCGAAGCTCTGATACCAAGTTGTCACACCCTGACTTTTGCGGAAGCGTGATTATTGGTGTGACTTTCTTAATACCATAGCATTCAATCATAACAACGCTATATGATAAAACCATAAGATGTTCATCCATAAAATTTAGTTTGAAAATACCACAACATACTTGTCTGAAATGTTAACACCGAATTCAAATTACAAACCATAACATGTTTTAATGAGTTCATGAAGACTCGACAAAAGATCCTAAATAAAACCGAGTTTAGAACCATGTATCTCGTCCAGGATTAAGATACATCTCCTAAACCCTACGACCTCGGATGACATCTTTTATTTATAACGCAGCTTGAAAACATGCAAACACCTGCCAGATCCACTTAGTTCCCTGAAATACATGTAATTTAAAAACATCAACAAAAGTTGAGCGAGTTCATGTGATTGTGTACATGAGTAACCTTTAAAGTATGTCTGTATGTATGTAAATCCTGGTATGAAAGCAATAAGGAAAAACAGATCACCATTGGTTTGCAAGGCCAATGGTATGTGTGAAATGGTGCAGGAAAACTCAAACCTAGCAAATTTTTACAGGGCCTCCGGCTGGAAGACATAGTCACCCTATGGGCCACCCTGGTCCCCATGGGTGTGGGCTCGCTACACCCAAATAGATCTATCACTCATGTCCCTCGGTCCTACGACGAGGATTAATGGCCTTAAGTGTTGTACCCACCTTTCACATGATCAAGCAGTAGCCCTCCTTAGCTAACCATACCATGTATAAAACGTTTGTAAACAATTGTAACATGTATTTCACCCCCGAAGTTATAAAACTGAAAACAGTTAAAAGAAAAAGGGGGATATGAACTCACAGTTTTGCGTCTTCGGTACTCGTAACTCAAATCTCTTCAGCAAACACGACTCCCTACAATGTACTAGGGTCTATTAGACGAGCGGGTCGTGCCTTGCCTTAGTATTTACGTTTTAGAGTTACGTTTCTTTTATGTCTCCAATTCCAAGTTATAATTACTTGTTAAAATAATAATTATTTTAACTTTAAATTATATTTAATTTTGGAATAATTGTTTAAACAGTATTTTTGTAATAATACTTCTCAGGTATTTATACTTACATTTCCTTCCCAAGGATGGGGTATCTCATACATGTATCTCCGTATTCTTGTATTTCTTAAGTATACTTATACTAAATTTTTAATTGATTATTCCGGAATAAATATCCAAATTAATGTATTTTCAAGTCTAAATTTAGAAAAAACATGTAAACTTATTTTTATCCCAAAAATAATGTATTCCAAGAAAATATATATTTTTCCCAAAAAATCATATATCTTCTAAATACTCTAGGAAAATATATTTTTACTTCTCAAAAATAATATATTTTCTCATTGTCGAAAATATGATATACTTTGTAATAATAATAAAAATCATATTTTCATTTCTTTCGTATCCAAAATAATATTTACCAAAATATGTTCATAAATGTATTTTCCGGAATATTTGTAAGTTACATTCTATCGTTCGGTTCCACAATATTATGTGTGTAACTTATATATTTATTCCTTGTGATTTTTGGTAATATTTTGGATTGTAATTTCTTGGTATTTTGTCATATTATTTTAACCCTAAAATAATATAATTATTACACAAAGTATACAAATATTCACACACAATGTGTCTTTAATGTAAATATATATATTTTAAATACATATTTATCCATTTTTATTTTTAAAAACCAACCTCCAATATTTGTATTTTTATAACAAAAATTATGGCAAAATTTATATTGAAAACTCATGATCAAAATACACTTGTAAATATTTGTTTGAAAATATTTTTCTAAGTGTTTATATTTTTAGAAAATTTTGCCATAGTTTCCCCTAAAAATGGAGGTGTCCATGATAACAAAGCATATCATTTTCTTTTTAAAATCATCTCAAACAATCAACAATCAACCCTAAACAACTTACACTTATCAAGTGCCAAAACAATGTTATTTACATAATAATCATGAACTTGAACTTTTCATAAAACTTGTAGTAACTTGGTAGTGTGTTTAGTAGGTTTAGTTACCCTCCAAAATGTATTTACCTGTTTATAAACTTCATTCTTGAAAGATTTAGGTGTTTACAACTTGTAATCATGTTTTACAAAAACATTTCTTTATGAAATCTTCTTGCTTCACAAGTGTTTCTACACTTGTCTAACCTTTAAAAATAGTGTTTGTTTATGTAAAAACCAAGTCTATGTAAATCTTGTTATTTAACTTAGTTTTCTTTGGAAAACTATTTTTGAAATCATCCAAGTTTATGTCTAGTAACCACGTTATATGCTTCATTATTCATAAAAATTATTTTCATACTTCAAGTTCATGAAAACATAAACACGATGATCTTGGTCTCTCACAAGATCACCATCTTAACTTACTAGATCATGTGTTTAATCACAATCTAGTAGGTTCCATATGATATCTAACATCACTAACACAAATGATCAATCATCAAGAAGCAAATAAACACTATTCAACATGTATTCATATGTTAATAAGCTTATGTTAAAGATTCATGATTAAGTTCTTTAGTGTTCTTCAAGATTAACAATGTTCATCATCTTTTAACCATCAAAATATGAAGTAACAAGAGATCATAAGGGCCTTACTACTAGCTCTATGGCTAGGGATGAACACAAGATGATGGAGGTGATAAATGTGTTGGATAATAGCAAATGGAAGAGGTCCTTCAAGATCCAAGACCACCAAGCTTGCTTGTAAACCTTCTTGCACCTTTGTGAGTGTATGGAATGGATGATCAAGATTGGATGATGATGGTGGTGTGGTGGATGTGGTTCGGCCGAGAGGGAAGCAAGGGAGGGAGAGAGGGGTGAAGGTGAAGTGTGGGTGTGAGAATGAGAGCTCTAGGTCTTCTTATATCCATGTTTAGCTTTTACCCATTGTGTATTATGTTTCATTAGTACACAACACAATATCTAATCAATCTTAGGAAGATCAAGTAAGATCTTGGTGGGGTCACCCTTGTGACCGTCCACTTAAGGGGGGGGGGGGGGTATTAGTTGGTGTTTAATGGTAAGTTAAGTTATCTAGTTAGGATTTAAGTGTAATAGTTAGTGTTTATGCATATTAGGTGTTATATAGTGTGTTAGGGTGTTCGGGGATCAATACTAGCTCAGAAACATTAAAACAATGCTTCTAGTATAATTTTGGTGTTTCGGGTAGTGTCCGTTTGTTCGGTTAGATACTGGTTCGTTAAAGTGTCAAACTATTCCGTTTAGTGATCTTTAAGTACCCTTTTTGTGACACTTTTAATTCCCGACACTTAGGAAAGCATTCAGGACCATTTAGTCATATTTTTGCATGTTACCAACTTGTTAAAATGCTGATTTTTGCTAAAAAAAATGCTGAATTCAGCACTTTGGGAGAGTTTTAGGCACTTTCCGGCACTTTAACTATCACCTAGTAAAGCAGTTTTGTGGTCCTTACTTCCCTACACACCATACTAGTGTAGTACTTTGTCTCTGGCCCATACTGGGTCTCAAAACACTGTCTGTCTATGTACTGAACCTTGTCAGCATTTTCTGAGTTATCCGCTAATTATGCTAACCGTGCTTTGTGCATCGTTTATGTCACTAAAGTTTGTATGTAAAAATGATGTGACAGTATGAAATGTGATGCACATGTAAGTATGATGCAGAAATCAGAAAGCAGTCATTTGTAATTCAGCACAGTCATTAAGCACTAATAGTGGTTAATTAAATTGTACGGATACCTGGATTTTTGACGGTTGTCACACGAGCAGCCCCAGTAAACGTCTGGATAAACAAATGACACCACATTGGTAACGCTTGTGAATACTCTGACATGATCGTCAGGATCAGTTAAACCATTGAATTTTCCCACAGTTGGGGGCAGCTTTTCTCTTGAAAGCGGTGCCAAAGAAATCTTTGGGATAAACTTTGAGTGTTCTGCAGCTTCAGCTGGTCTATAGGCGAGGTTGAAGTCTCGCTCTGCTTTTTCGCTGTATGCAATGCGCTGCCTTGGCTTGTAATTTTCGTGATTCCGCTGCAAACGGTTGAAGACTGAGGATCCTTCATCATCTTGCCAAGTTGGGTCATTTGGGTCTGTGTCATCCCACTCGTTATTCATATTGCGCGGCCAAAGCCGGCTATGAATTGGACCCCTTTGAACGTTTGACGGATGGTAATAATAGCTTTCAGTCTCTCCCCGTGTGTCGCGCGTGTCATGCACGCTTAGTCTTCTTAGGGGAGGAGGCCTGTTAGCTCTTCCGTGAAAGTTTTGTTGTGGGGGTATCTGGCGCGCCCCATGACTAGGACCTGGAGGTGTAACCAAAGATGGTTCTGCTTGTAAGACTGCTTGTTGTGCGCTCAAAGATTGATATGCCGCATTGATGGTAGCGATTTGTTTGGCATACCAAGAGGCTGGAGTTTCGCCTTCTGGCAGCCCTAATAGCGCCGAAATGTTCTGAGGTGGAGCTGGGTTACCGTTTGAGTGATGCGAGTGGCACTCGCGCGGGGTCCCAGTGTTTGTTACTTCAATTTCACCGATTTCTTCTACATGTTGGGCTTGGACATTTTGATTGTCCTCCCCCAACACTGCGTTATAGTTTGTTCCAAAACCAAAATCAGGAATGATTCCTTGACCAGCCTTGATCGAAGGAAAAACAACTTAGAAAACTCAGAAAAAGAAGATGAAAATAATTTGCAAAAAATCGGTGGGCGCCAATGAAGAAACACGGAACTAATTTTGGAGTTAATTAGTTTGGTTTATGTTTCTACCATAGTGGTTAATCTTCTTATAACTTTCTGAGCTCCTTAATGATCCGCTAATCCTGCAAAACAGAACACCGTTAGCTCATTAAGAGGGGAATATGGGGGTTTCCCTCTTAACCAGGCTCCGGCGTGAGAATAAGTAACTGTTTTGGGTAGGTAAATGTGTGTTAAGAGTGAGAGTAGAGGGCATGGACCCTTTAACCTGTGAACTGAGGTCTCTATTTATAGCCGGAGAGGTGTAAGAGGAGATGGGCTGATGGGCCTTGGGCCGGAAGGCGACAACATAGGGGATATGCTCTTTGTCTCACTGGTGTCGATCGTTAGTGTCTTCCAGAAGATCTTCGGTGCTGGCGCACTTTGATTGGAGCCACGTGTCTTAGTTGTCGGCCTTCTTGTCCCTCTGCCATCAGCAGGTAAGTGGAGATCAGGGGGCAGGTGTCGTCGCCCCCTGATTGGTGCCACGTAGGCGTCCTTGTGTACTTTCTGTCTCCTGCACGTCAGATGATCGTGGAGCACGATTGAGCAGAGCCTGGAGGACGCTGATTGGCTTGCCCTTCTGCCACTTGTACCTTTAGTACCTTCTGAAGCGGCCTTGCTCTTTGACTCCCGTGCGACCCTTGCTGAGCACATTAGTAGCCCGCGTGGGGTTGCAGTAGGTGAATGTCCTTATTCAGAATGCTAAGTATAGAAACTACTGCTATCTCTTGGTTTGACCTCGCGCGGGATCATGCTTTGTTTGATCATCCCGCGCGGGATCTAAAGATCGATCACCGAAGTGATTAAGGAGTGTGGTTCAAAGCGCGACCAGAATGGTCTGCGCGACATTTTTGGGACCATACCCCTTCAGTAGGGGCGGATTTAAGTGGTGGTTAGGGGTAGCCCGGGATACCCCTCAACTTTCTTGACGAAGTGCAATTTTTTTTTAAATCTTTGTTTTATTTATTGGGGATACCCCTAAGCAAATGTTAGCATACTCCTGAGTATATATGAAGATAAAATGAAAAGAAAAATATCTGGTAGACGGAAACGAAAATTTCCGGTAGACTTCCGGAAGACAGAAACTTGCAGCTGGAATGTCTTAAAAAACAAAGAAGATAAGTCGTATTATTTTGAGCATCGGGAAAGAATGAAAGAGAAAAAGTCTACTATGTCAGAACACAGTCAAAACTTCAATTACTAATTTATTTCATTTATTATTGGAAACATTTTTTTTAACGGCCAACGAATCCTCCAAATGGGCTACTGGCGAAATTCACCACATCGGGATACACTCGTCTCCGAACTGGGGAAAACCCTCACCTAGGACAGAAGCCCGTGAAGACTCGCCCAAAGGCACGACAGTGCGGTGAGGTAAAACCCATTCAGTTCAAGGATCGAACTAGCGATCGCCGCCTACTCGCCTAGTCTCCCATCATCACCAGGTGCCGCTGAAAACTAATGAGGAGAAGTAGGAATTGAACTTGGGTCTCTTGGAAACTCAAATCTCTTCCTTACCACTCCACCACAAGCTCATTGGCCATTGGAAACATTACATAATTGTTTTATTTTCTTTTTTACTTTGTTTATATTCATATTTTTTGTCAGCAGCTCCTAGCGGATTTCTGGTTTCTAAGTAAAGGTTTTGTTCATCTTTCAAAAAATAAAAAAAACCTTTATTAATAACCTTTGTTTTTTCTTTTTTTTTAACTCCTAAATAACACTCAAAGTTTTATAAAAGAATATCTAATAAGATTGTGGTGTGTGATACACCCATTAATAAAAAAATAATGATAATCAACGTACACTTTAGAATGTAAAATCAAAATTATATAATCCTATAATTAAATTGTTTTTATTCTCTCATTTTATTAAAGAGTGACACTTTATTATAAAGTATGGATTAAGAAGGTTGATTAACAATTTTGCTATCTATACCTAATTAATACATAATTTTTCTTTTCAAAAATTAATACATAATTTCAGTTATATTTTATCTCAAAATATCATATTATAATTTCTAAATCATATTACCAACTGATTAACATTGTTATATGTAACCTAGTAATTATATATATATATTTTGCTAGTCGCACAGGGACTCTAAGACCACTCCCATTGGTGCCTTTTTTGAGTAGTGTCATGGCTTTTTGATTAAAAAAAAAAATAAAAATGCAAACAAAATCCACAACCTGGTCGTGCTTGTGACCCCAAGGTTGCAACCCAACTTAGAGCCACTTGTCACCCTTTTATTGGTTGTATTTATTATTATTATTTCCTTTTTTCTTTTAAATCATTTAGTTTGTATATAATTAGATTATTAATAATAACTTATAAAATTTCAATGTTTTTAAAAATTTAAAACCACAGTCTTGTTTAGTTATTTTTTTGAACATTCGTATATAAATTTTATTAAAAAATATTTTTTAACAAAAAAAGGTATTTTTTAAAGTTTTTTTTAATCTAACATTATCTTGTTGGTTACATGTCAACATCCTATTGGACTGTTAGATTTTTTTTTGATAAAATTCACTATCTAGAAGTTCTAACATTATCTATCTTAAAACGGATTTAAAAAATATATCAAAATTCATGACATTTAGATGCATTATAAATAATATGCATACCTTGCATAATTTCACATCTCAACGGAACGAATTGCAGATCTATCTAGTTATATGACCAACAGGGCGCAACTTCACAATAGAGAAGCTCATAACGCTTTAAAAAAGGATCTGATTGAGCATATCTGGCAAAAATTTTCCGATGATGAATAATTATGTAATTTCTATCTTATGTACTTGTACTTTTACCTTGTATCACGCTTGTAACTTAAATTATCTATCTAATTAAGTATGTTTGATGAACGCGAATATTTTTTATTAGCTTTAATAAAAAAATTGTATTTAAAATAATATTTTTTTTAAATAAGCATTTTTATTATTTATAATAAATTTATAGAATAAATTAAAACTTAAATCATATTTGTTAGTAAAAAATGTTGGGTTGGGTTGGGTCACTGGGTGTAAAAGGTTGAGTTAGGTTAGGTTGTGTAGGTGGAAGAGAGAGAAATACATATTTTATTGTAAGGTTGGGTTGGGTTGGGTCACTAATGGGAGTAGTCTAAGGGCTCTCGAATTCTTAGGGATGACCCTAGGTAAAAGAAAATTTTAAGAGCCTAATTTTACTAGCAGCAGAGGGCCCTCGAATTCTCAGGGACGGACCTAGGTATAAGAAAATAGGATGCCCTGAATTTTTATTCTAGATCCGCCACTGCCCTTCAGGATAAAAGTTACTCTAGGGATAACAGGCTGATCTTCCCCAAGAGCTCACATCGACGGGAAGGTTTGGCACCTCGATGTCGGCTCTTCACCACCTAGATATCGTATTATCATCTATTTACAATTAAGTTATAAAAAAATCTACAATTTTTTTATACAACTTAATTTTTAGAGTAAACTGCAATTTTACCCCCTGAGGTTAGGGGTCATTGGCACCCTTACCCCACTAAGGAAATAATTACAAATTTACCCCCTACTGTTAACTGTTATGTCGCAATTCTACCCCCGGCTTCAATTTTCTTGACCGGTCAACATAAACATGAGAGGGTCAAAGGGTATAAAAGTAATTTCACCAAAAAATGTACTTTATATATTAAAATAACCCCTAAACTCAACATAACATCACAACCTTACCCCCTAAGTTTTCCCCCACTCTTCTTCATCTCTTCCGGCGAACTCCTATCCTCCGGCTTCTTAACCGGCGACCTCCACTCCATTCTCCTTCCCTCCGGCGACCTCCACTCCATCTTCTTCACCACTCCATCTTCTTCACCACTCCTTCACCACACTAGCACAGGATGACTGAACAAAATGGCATTATGCATCCAGCTCCACCGGCTGAGCCAGGGCCGGCGACCACACCACCGGCCACCATCAATCCAGCTGTGGTCCAGAGATCCTCCCTTTTCTCGCAATTTTCAGGTAAAATCAAACAACAATTTTGATTGTGGGGTAAAATCAAACAACTAGTAATGGATGTTTGTGTATTTGCAGTGGACATGAGGATTCATGTTTCACTACGATCGATTGTGGTCTCATTGGTGCTCAAGATGCGAGGCCGCCCGTTCCTGCATTTCCAGTTTCCGCCTCAGCAGGAAATGGTTGTGTAGGATACTTAAACTCTAATCTTCTAGGTTCTTTTGGGTTAATATGTAGTGTAGGATACTTAAACTCTAATATTCTAGGATCTTTTGGGTTAATGTGTAGGATCTTATGTTTGATCATAGAACACATTGACTGATTGGTTATATTACTCAGCTGTTAAGTTGATGGTATATTTGACTGTTAACTTTGATCAAATTAGTGGTGTTTGGTTTGATCATAGAACAGTGGTGTTTGGTTTGATAAAATTGCTTATATTACTCTGCTGTTAATTTGACTTTATGTGTAGGATCTTATGTTTGATCATAGAACACATGTGTAGTAATAATGGTGTTTGGTTTGATCATAGAACAGAACAGAGGTTCTGGTGTTTGGTTTGATCATAGAACAGAATGTTGGTTATATTTGACCATTGTTAAGTTGCTGCTGTGGGTTATTATTGCTGCTGATCATAGAACAGAATGCTACTGATTTAATGTTGCTGCTGATCATAGAACAGAATGCTACAGAATGCTACTGATTTAAGTTGCTGCTGATCATAGAACAGAATTCTGCTGTGGGTTAATGTTGCTGCTGTTAAGTTGCTGACTGTTAAATCAGAACTATTGCTGTGTGTAATGCAAATGCATTACAGAAGGTTTTACAACAATGGTTTTAGCAATTGAGGCCTTTATCAATGCTGATCATAGAACAGAATGTTTGATCATAGAACAAACTATAGCTGTGGCTGATGCAATTGAGGCCTTTATCAATGCTTTTAGCAATGAAAGTAAGACCTTGCATATTAAATTGTTACAACCTTGCATTCAATCATGAATTCAATATTTGCATTCCTAATGCTTTGGTTGGTTAAAAGTAAGAATTCAGTCAACATATTTGATGCCAGGGGGTTTATATGGGTGGTTGAATCGAATATGGATGGTGGCGGGAAAGGTTTTGGAAAGTGCAGGGGGTAATTTTGCTTCTAAACACAAATTATAGGGGGTTATAAGAAATGGTATTTTAGTAATTTACCCCAAGTCAACAGATCAGCAACATATTTGATTCCAGGGGGTAAACATGCGAAATAACAACAAACGTTGGGGGGTAAAACAAAAGGGTAAAATAGTCTTTTCACCCCCAAGTCAACAGGCCGGTCAAGAAAATTGAAGCCGGGGGGTAGAATTGCGACATAACAGTTAACAGTAGGAGGTAAATTTGTAATTATTTCCTTAAGGGGGGTAAGGGTGCCAATGACCCCTAACCTCAGGGGGTAAAATTGCACTTTACTCTAATTTTTATATACAACTTACTTTGATTCAAGTAAAGTAGATAGGAACATCTGTTTACGAGTGACAGAGTAGGAAGACACGTAGATATAAACGGATGCAAACCTATTTATATTCCCCTCTTTATTCCCTCTTCTGTTCCGCACCCCCAATCTGCACTCACTCCACCTTCATCTTCAAACCCTAAAACCTTCTATTTCTCAATCTCCAAATCAGGCTTTCCATATGGCTACCTCCACCACCAGCACCGTCTATATCAACGTCATCGAAGACGTCATCAACAAAGTTCGCGAAGAATTCATCAACAATGGCGGTCCCGGCGAAGGCGTTCTCAACGAACTTCAAGGAGTCAGTTTTTCTTGCCCTATTTTTCACCTCATTTCTCTCTATTTATCTCTAATTTCTGTTTTGATTGTATCCGGTGATGTGTTGTTTAGTGTAGATCTGGTTTTATTAGGTTTTGTAGCCTTGTTAGGTTTCGTTGACGTGAATTTCAACTAACTTTAAGGATTCAGTTTGTTTTTTTGACCTAATTTTTCTATATTTATTCTCTAATTTTAGTTTTGATTGTATCCGGTGATGTGTTGCTTAGTGTAGATCTGGTTTTGTTAGGTTTTGCTATCGTTGTTTGATTTCGTTGATGTGAATTTCAATGAACTTTTAGGAGCCAGTCTGTTATGACCTATTTTTCTCTAATATTTCATTATTTATTCTCTAATTTCGGTTTGATTGTATTCGGTGATGTGATGTGTTGTGTACTGTAGATCTGGTTTTGTTAGGTTTGGTAGCGTTGTTTGGTTTCCTTGACGTAAATTTCAACGAACTTCAAGAAGCCAGTTTGTTTTGACTTAATTTTTCTCTAGTTTTGTCTCTACTATAAGTTTTTATAGTTTTGATTTTATCTGCTCATGTGTTGTTTAGTGTAGATCTAGTTTTGTTAGGTTTTGGTAGCGTTGTTTGATTTCGTTGACGTGAATTTTGTGGAATTTTGTTTGGATATGTGAGTGTGAAATTGAGAAATTAGTGTTGATTGGTTGCTGTTTTGGTTAGTTGTGGGAGTTGAAGATGATGCAAGCTGGTGCTATAGTTGGTCCGATCGATAGATCTGCTGTTGCGAAATCGATGGCGCCTGGTGCTGTTTCGAACACTGTTCATGATCTGAATGTGCCGTATGAAGGTCCGGATGAGTACGAGACTCCTACGGCCGATTTGCTTTTTCCTCCAGTGAGTAATCTGTTGCTGTCTTGTTGTTATGTGAAAAATTGTTTGTTTGTAAACTGGTTTGATTGGAATTATATTGGATGCTTAAGTTTTACTACTTCGCCAAGAAAATGATTATGAATTGGTTTCCTTATTTCATTTATTGTTCATACGTTCATGGTTTGTATATTATGTGGAATGTTATCTGCAGACGCCGTTACAGACTCCAATGCAAACACCTTTGCCTGGTCAAACACCATTACCGGGAACAGCTCCAACGCCTTTACCAGGGACCTTGGAGAATTCATACAATATACCTACTGGAGGCACTCCCATCACCCCAAGTGATTATTCTTCTATAAATGAGAATGGAGCTTCTGGAAGACCTAGCGCGTACATGGCAAGTGGTTTTTCTTTTATCTTTTTATTGGTTTTGTAATATGTATTTTTAGCCAAAGTTATTCCATCCATTATGTATATTTGTTATTACATTGGCTCCATAGTTATTAACGATAGCGACAAGCTACCTATACGCTACGTAGCGAGAGCGATGAAATAGCGGGCACTATTTTATGTTTAGTGATACACTAGGGGAAAAATTTAGAAACATTTTATATGTATATTATATCCAAATAAGCTGTTTTATATGTATGCTTAACAAAAAACCTAAAATCCTGCTATTTTATACCTATAAAATCCCGCTATTTATATTAAAGCAGAAAAAAACAAAAAAACCCTAAAATTCCGCTATTGCCAGCTATGGAGGCGCCAAAATCAAATAGCGAGACATGAGTGCTACGCTACGCTATTCGCTATAGTGCTTGCTATGAACGCTATTAATAACTATGATTGGTTCTTTTGGCTGTCGATGATCATAAGGGTACTCTAAATATCCAACTGTAAGAAAAATCTGTTTGATTTAGTTTGTTTTGTGTTTGAAGTTGTAGACTTTATACAATTTCATTTTTCTGTACAGCAAGCACCATCTCCTTGGATGAACCAAAGGCCCCCTCTAGATGTGAATGTTGGTAAGATATCTCTTAATGGTGGTATTAAACATGTAGATACATTTAAATATATGCATGCATCATATATATTTATGCTATCTTATGATTTTATTATATATATTGTTTCAGCTTATGTGGAGGGCCGTGAAGACGTGGACAGAGGAGCAGCCAATCAACCACAAACTCAGGTTACCATAGCAATGTTATTATCATTATTATGGAATAATGAGCTCTATTTTTATAGTTTTATGTTTAGAGGTAAAGACAAATTGTGCTGACGCACTTTTCTCCTTATCTCAATTATGACATTATTGTAATGTAATTGTAATTTATAACCTCAACCACAAGTTCACTTTTAATTGACATAGAATTGAAAGCCACATCATTTACTTAAACTGTTTGTATAACAAAAGGCCAAAAGGTCAAACATGTACATAAATGCATTTATCTTCATTAAAGTTGTCATTAATGGCATGCTTCTTTTTGTCACCATTTCTCCCTCTGCGGGCAGGGATCCACTTGCACTTCCTTTAAACTATCAGTTAAATAGTTAGCAAGCAAATTTGGCCTGTGGGAAGAAACCTGATTATTTTTTGGGTCTATGTGATTTATGTATACTGTATTATGGTGATTTGTAGTTGTTTTGCATACCATTATCTTGTCTCTTTTTGAAAAGTGCCTTTTCACATACTAGCTTATTTAAGAACAAGCTTTATGTTATAAATATAATGACAAGCTCTAGTATCCAGAAACTCTTTGATAAGTATCATGTTAAAAACTTCATTTAGTATTCAGAAACTCTTTGATAAGCTCTATGTCAGTGTTGTAAGAGTTGCCAGGCGCTAGTCGGGTGGTGGGGTACCGACTAGCGATTAATAGGGATTAATCGGATCGAGATTTTTATATATATACACACACATTTTTATATGTAGTTTTATAAAGCAGATATTTTTTAACCAGTCATTGACACATTTATTTAAGTAATTGGAAGGAATTTATAAGGTTTGGTCGAAATTTGGCCGGCGTCTGGCCAAAATTTGGCCATAATAGGACCGCCATTGACCGCCTAGTGATTAATCAGCCATTAATCGGTGAACCTCCGATTAGTGATTAATCGGCGACTAATCGGAGACTAGTCGGGATTTTTACAACCATGCTCTATGATGTTAATATAATGATCTTGTAAATTTGACTTGTTTATAGCTTGCTACTCTCTGCTTAAGAGTAGATTATATTTGATTGGCTCAAGTTAGTTTGTAAGCATATGGAATTTAGAACGCAAAAGAAAAAATGTTACTTGTGTTATGTCTTTGTTAGCCAATTTATTAATTTGTTACAAAAGAAAGTTATTAGCTCATAAGCCATGTCCATTTTCTTTTTATGTTCTATGTTTAATGCTTCATACCATGCATTTAAAAGTTTATTTTTAGCTTGCAAAACCATAAGATTGAGAGTTGGTTCTTATACCACCTTTGGAAGGCTGGGTTAGTTTGTTTACATTTGTATTAATTTATAAAATTATTTTGTTTGCATTTATACTAATTTTTAGGGCCCCTTTTTTTCTATGTGAATAAAAAATACCTCCTATGGGCATCTTGTATATCGGATCTAGGGACTAAACTGGTCATATATGTAATATTTTATAGGAGTGTTTGTTATTGATTATAATCTTTTAATTGTAGGATTTCTTTCATTTATCCGTTGGAAAACGTAAGCGGGATGAGTTGCCTCCTCAATATCGTCCAGGTGGATATATCCCTCAGCAAGATGGAGCTGCAGATGTGATAACTGATAAACTTGAGGTAAGCACTACTTTTTGGTGACTGAGTATTTATTATAAGTTTTAGACAAAATTGCACAAAACAACCTTCTTGTATTATCATAACTTTGGTTAACACCGAGGAGGGTATAAATGTCATTTCACCCCTCATTGCTGCACATATGATCTTCACATTTCACAACCTCGTAAATCAAACAAACCCATCTTCTCTTCCACCCCACAGCCACACACCTGCACCTCCGTCACCTGAAAATTCCCCCGGTTAATAATAATCATCTCTTCAAAATTGTCAACGGCTAGATATAGAGAGATATTTAGAGAGAAAGTCGGAAGGATGAGAGAGAGAGTGATGTCAGAGATAGAGTGGAGATCAGGTTTGCGGAGCTGGTTACCGGTGACGGTGATGACCGGTGGTGTTGTTATGGGTTTCCGGTGATAAGCGATGGTTTTGATTTTAAAATCACCTTGTATCGATAAATAAAATTATATGGAACCATTTTTTCAGATTTTGAAGTACGTATTTAATAAAAGTTGTTACCATATTTGTGTGGTGCCTACTGTATGGAGGGTTTTTCGATGTCTCTTATTGCATGTGTCAGTGTCATGGAATTGAATGGATGTTTTATTTTGTTTTTTTTTTCTATTCATCTCAAGTCTTAACTTTGTGTAATCTTTTTTCTCATTGTTGCTGTTACATTATTCAAACTTGAAGAGTTGAAGGTTTGTGTTACATGCTTTAACAAATCACAATTTAGTTGGGAAGTGTTTTGCTGAACAAACAAGTGAACCAAGATTCAGTTATTTGACAAACAACTCCACCACCAACCACTACAGTTCACCATTCCGCACCGCCGTTCACCGTCATCCACCACCGTGAACAACCAAGCTGTCCGCTGCAACTACTCTAACACCACCTTCCACGCATTAAACCCACCACATCCGACTTCACCACTACACCATCTGCAAACAACCACCCACGACAACCGACGACTAAACCACCCAACACCGCCGCACCATTGTTGTTGCTGTTGTGAATAGATAAGAAAGCAGTGGCCGGTGTGGCTGCTGTTGTTCAATAAGATAAGTTAGAGAGAGCCGAGAGGGAGTAGAAAGAGGGGTTGTGTTATTTTGAATAGATAGGGTTTGTGTTGAGTTGCAGAGAGAGAAGTTTTATAACAAAATTAATAAATAAAAGGTTTTAAAATGACTAAAATATCCTCACATGCTGACTTAACCAAGAAATTTAATAGTTTTATTCTAAAAGGTTGCTCCTTGTATCCAAATATGAAGTTAAGGATTGTTTTTGGTGAATTTTAAACTGAAAGGTATAATGTGCAGTTTTGATAATACATAAAGGTTGTTTTGTGCAATTTTGTCTAAGTTTTAATTAATTAAAAACATGTTTTGAAGACGTGGTGAACATTGAATTAGTGACATAAGTTTTAAGGCACATGAATGATGTGATTTCTTTCTTATCTATTTCATCCTCTCTAGAGTGTAGACTGTTATTTTTTCTCTTTTTGTATGATGACATATGTGACCTCTTTTTTGCTTTCAGATTGGTCAAGGAAGCAATCCTCATCCTGGTTATGGACTACTTCAGTTGAATTCTATGATTCCTCAACTAGATGGGCCTATTCCCGATCCCTATGATGATGCACTTTCTACACCGAATGTAAGCATGCCCTTTTTAGATGTTATTTTTACTATTTAGTTCTCTTTAGATAATCTATATATGTTCTAGGGTTGCTTATTTTCTATATATCTAGTTAAAAACTGAAGCTGTGCTTGGGTGGTTCTGTTCTCAATATAGTTTTCCTGTATAGTCGCACACACACACCTAGTTATTATCAGCATTAATGCATGAATTTAGTTTTTAAAATAACAAAGTTTCAAAATTTAGCATGGGACTTCGAAGTATTAGATTATGAATTTGAAATATCATAATTAAAACATTTAATTATGATTTGTAATCTTGAATAAATAAGCAAACCTCTGTGAGTGTTAGCGTTCATGACTGTTAACCGATTAATTGCTTTCTTGTGACTGAAGATTTACAACTATCGAGGAGTAGTAAATGAAGACTACAATGTAGCAAACACACCTGCTCCACCAGGTAAATACATTTTATTTCTTTACTGTGTTTTTATTGGGTCTGAATCTGGTATTTTGTGTTGTTTAAATCCGTTCAGAGCTACAAGCACCGACTCCTGCTTTGATCAATCAAAATGACGCTTTAGATGATGATGAAGACGAGCCTTTGAATGAAAATGACGATGATGATGATCTTGATGACGTGGACCAAGGCGAGGAACTAAACACTCAGCATTTGGTTCTTGCTCAGTTCGACAAGGTATGTTATATGTGGCCACATGCGCGCACACTTATGTGTGTGTACAGCATACGTACCCTTCATTTGTTCGTGTGTGGTGCATAAATGTGTGTTTTTGGAACTCAGATTGAAGGGAATTGACAAATGGTTAATTGTTAGATCTAGGGTTTTAAACTAAGGATTTTATTCGTTAGAACGTTTTAATTTTGATTCTGTTTGATTTTAGGATATAATACAAATTCACGAGGAAGTTCATAGCTGAAGGAGATTAGGGTTAATTTTGTCATTTCACATAACATTGTGACCCACCATGAAGGATTTTATTCGTTAGAACGTTTTAATTTTGATTCTGTTTGATTTTAGGATATAATACAAATTCACGAGGAAGTTCATAGCTGAAGGAGATTAGGGTTAATTTTGTCATTTCACATAACACTGTGACCCACCATGAAACTTTGGGAGAGGGTAATTGAAACTAGAATTAGAAGAGAAACTCAGGTTTCAATAAACCAATTTGGATTCATGAAAGCGAGGTCAACTACAGAAGCGATACATATTCTAAGGAGGTTGATGGAAAAATATAGATCGAAGAAGCAAGATTTACATATGGTGTTTACCGACCTTGAAATATGACACTGTCCCACGGCAACTGATTTGGGATAGTTTGGAGGGTCGAGGGCTACCTAGGAAGTATATAGACATAATTAAGGATACATACGATAGAACGGAAACTAGTGTCCGCGCACCTATAGGGGATACAAACTTCTTTCCTGTGGAGGTAGGACTACACCAAGGGTCTGCGTTGAGCCCTTTTCTTTTTGCGGTTGTCTTGGATGAGTTGTCCAAGTTGATTCAGGTGATAGTTCCGTGGTGCATGCTTTTTGCAGACGATATTGTCTTGATTGCAGAGACTAAACAGTGCCTGAACGCGAGGGTAAAGGAGTGGCGAGTAGCTCTAGAGGGCAAGGGCCTAAGGATTAGTCGATCCAAGACTGAGTATCTACACTGTGATTTCAGTGGTGTAGCCGATGACGATGACACCCAAATCACCATTGAGGATCAATTGGTCCCGCAGGTAACTAAATTTAAGCATTTGGGGTCGTTTGTACAAAGAGATGGTGACATAGATAGTGATGTAACCCATCGCATACAGGCTGGCTGGTGTAGATGGAGTGCAGCCAGTGGAGTATTGTGCGATAGGAGGTTCCCAACTAAACTAAAGGGGAAATTTTACAGGGTAGCAGTTAGGCCCGCTATGCTATATGGAACAGACTGTTGGGTTATTAAGAAGACACAAGCGCGCAAGATGGAGGTAGCAGAGATGAGGATGCTGAGGTGGATGTGTGGACACACGAGGTTAGATCGGATAAGAAATGAGGTTTTTAGGGAAAGATTAGGAGTGGCTAGCATATCGGATAAGATTAAGGAGGGGAGATTGAGATGGTTTGGGCATGTGAAGCGGAGGCAAACGACGGCACCAGTTAGAGTAGTGGAAACTCTTACTGTGGAGGGGAGGAGAGGAAGAGGCAGACCCAAACTGACATGGGATGAGCAGATTAGGCATGAATTATTAGAGTTGCATCTTTCTGAGGACATGGTCCAAGATAGGACTTCGTGGAGGCGTAGGATTAGTGTTAAGGACTTCTAGAGGATATTATAGTAAGGTCTTGGGTGTATTTTAAGGACGTAGGTTTTCCTATCCTTTAAGTGACTTTACCGGTGATTGCCTTCTTGTCTTTATGCCCAAATGATGTTGCATGCTATTATACATGATTTACATTATATTGTGTCACTCTGTTCATTTTCTTGGTATTGGTGATTTCTTTTTTCTATTCTTTGACTTGGTGTATTGGTATGCTGTTCGTTTTGGAGCCGAGGGTCTCTCTGGAAGCAACCTCTCTATCCCTAGGGATAGAGGCAAGGTCTGTCTACATCCCACCCTCCCCAGACCCTATAAGTAGCTTTGCTATTTGTGGGATTTACTGGGTATGGTTGTTGTGTTGTTGGTACATAACACTGTGACCAAAGTTGTTATGGAACAATGAAATTAAGGATGTCTACTACTCTACTTTGTGCAACATTATCTTATTATTTTCATGCATGCATTTATTTTATTATTTTCAGTAATTAAAAAAAATATGTTTTAATTGAGCAGGTGACCAGAGCCAAGAGCAGGTGGAGGTGCACTCTCAAGGATGGCATCATGCATATAAACAACAAAGATGTTTTGTTCAATAAGGTTTGTTTTCTTTATTTCATAACATAATTTTTCTCTGATATTAGTTTTCTGCGTAAAAGTTAAATACTCACCATCTGCTCTATCTCAGGCAACGGGAGAATTCGACTTCTGATTATGCGCAATATAATTTGAATCTTGCAACTGAGGGTGGGCCGGGCTAAAAAAACAAGTAGAGAAGTGAAGGTTTTATTTTAAGTGAAAAAACGAAGTCGGTTGAGGTAATTGATGTTTATGAGATGGAAGGGTTGGTTGCCTGATGTATATAAAGTTGGAGAGCTTTTTTGGTTTGGTCCTAGTATTATTAATGGGCTTTACGTTTTTAGTCCCATGAAAAAAACCACTTGTCTTTCATGGGACAAGTAATTACGGTTGTAACCTTTGGATTTTGCCAACTTTTATATTAAACTGCATTGTTTATTTCATATGTTATCCAATATACCCTTTATTCTCTACCTTTTCCACTTACCTATCGGAATTCCAGTCATCATTTTCCGGCAAACCCTCAACCCCAACCACCAGTTCCAATGGACTCAATTAACCACGCATTACAAAGAACGGAACAAATTCAACATAGGTGGAACGTAGCGCAAGGAGGACAAGCAAAATGTTTCAGAAACTATCGAAGCTAGTGAATCCGGAAAATGCCGAACAAACTCTCCTTTCTGATGTGTTTGAAATTTCATTTATATTTTCAGTACTTTGTTTCTTAAGTCGTAGATGGACGTTGTGTTGTACTCATTTCTTTAATCAATAAAAAGGTTCATTATAATTTCAAAATTTGTTATCATTTTATAAGATCAAATTTTAATCGATCAGTCCCTAAAGATGATAAATCTTCTTGATGGCTAAATAGATAAGCAACTGGCAAGCCAAGATCATGGTAATAGTGGTAGTGGTATTGGACCCTCCAACCATGGGAGCAGAGGAAATAACCTCCAAGCCTTAATAGCCGAAGAGGTCAATAAGGCCATGGCAAAATTTATGGCCAATTATAAGTGCCCGAGCCATCGAGACAAATTTCTAAATCCACCCGTCACTCAATTGTCCCTAAATCCCATAGTTCTTATTGTTCCTCTAATAGGAGGAGGACTAGTGGTTCGGAACATGTCACGAAAAGGAAACCTCAAAATTCCAAGGGAGTTCATACAAATATTTCATTTCATGTTAACGTCGTGATGTCATGGGAGAAGGAGCTATCGATGCCATGAAATGGCTTGGTGAAATGGAAACCGTTATTGATATTAGCGGTTGTGTTGTGAAAGATGCGGTTAAATTCGCATCTCAAACCTTTAAAGGGGATGCTTTGGCATGGTGGAAGGTCATGATCCAACCAAGTGGAAAAGTTTTCTATATAACATGGGATGGAAAAAGTTCGTTGAACTGATCAAGGGAACTTACTAGCCGTCTCATGAAATTGAGAATGTAGAGTCAGACTTTCTACAGCTGACCATGAAAAACCTAGATTGTAGAAAGTACACCTCAGAATATAACTCAATGTTTAGGTTAGTACCCTACTTGATAACCCCTGAATCTAAGCATATCGCTCGATACATTGGAGGATTAGCACCAGAAATTAGAGGAATGGTGAAATCCTCAAACCTCGCTACCTTCTGATCCGTTGTGGATCTAGCTCACGCTCTCATCGAAGATGATATTCGATTATGAGCAACTAAGTTTAAGATCGATACTAATAGAAATCGGGAAGATAACCACTATACAAATTCCAAGTAAGGAAGAACTGATTCTAGAGGGAATCAGTCAAGACCTAGTGGGGATAGACCTGAGTGCAAAGTGTGCGGAAAAGGACAATTTTGAAAGTGTTTCTTTGATCAACAAAACAATTGTGGCATCTGCAAGAAGCCTGACGACAAAACCCATTAATGCAGAGATATTAAGAATGCGGTATGCTATGAATGTGGGGAAAAGGCCACATTAGAACCAGTTGCTCTAAGCGTGCAACTGATGGTGGTTCTAAACCCGCTGAAGCCAAGAAGGGCGATACTAGGCCTTTTCAGCTGACCGCTAAGGAAGCGGTAAAAGACATAAATTTCATAACGAGTACGTGTAACACCTCGGAAATTCATATCAAATCATATGGAAACACGTGTCCAATAAACTCTCAAATATGCCAAATTGTTTAGGCGAGAGGGACCAAACATGTAAAATAGTGGAAGATTGGATGTGGAGGGACCATTTGTGACAAAATGCCAAAATTTGGCCTCTGAGTGATCCTTACAGACAGTAAGGCAGACATTAACATTATTCCTGATAGTCCCTTACGGACCGCAAGGCCTATGCCTTATGGACCGTAAAGAATTTGAAAACATGGGCGCCTGAAGGTCCTTACGGTCCGTAAGGGGGTGCAGCTGGCAGTTTTGCCAGACTGCCATGGCAGGCTGCATGTTTTGCCACATATCTCGCGAAATGGAACCATTCTTTAGCTTCTTACATCTCATTTGACACTAAGAAACACTTGAGAACCATTGCCAACACTTGGCATCATCTCATGAGCTTGGTGCAACTATAAATAAAGGTGCAAATGCACCATTCCAACTTGCTCATTTCACTTTTTCTTTCTAAATCACTCTTGGAGTTGCTTCTGATCCATAGAGGCCTCCTACTAGAGTTAATCTTCTCTTAGAACACTTATAAGTGTTCTTCTCTAGTTCTTTTTCATTCTAGGCTAAGTTATTAGCCGAAAGTCAAACAAATTGACTTTTGCTTTGACTTTCGGTTATGACCATTATGGTCAAGCCAATGTTCGAATCGAACATGGCTACGTGATCGTAATAAGGTAGGTGATAATCCCCTATGTGGGCACCTCCTGAAGATCACGTTAAGTTGGTCAAATGACGGGTCAAAGTCATATTAAAATAAAAGTCAAAACGCAGATTTTCGAAAAATAAATTAAATGAACTTCTAAGTATCTAAACACTAATTTTTGACAATATATCAGTTGGTATAACATATTAGGACATGTTAGATCATGCCCAACCCGTCATTTCCTGCTTATAGCACGGTTCGTAACCGAAAGTCAAGCAGTTTGACTTCTTCTTTGACTTTCGATTCTGACCACTGATTTGAAGTTGTATTATGATCATATTAATGTATGGAATAGCCCTCTGAGGTTATACTATTTGATCATATCGTTTGTCGGGTTTTATGCAAGTTCATGTATTATGCCTTAAAAATACCAAAAATACCTATGCGCGTACGGTTGACTTATATAGCTTAGTTCATATAAGTTAATCGAATTGGGTTAAATTCCTTCAAAATCATTTATAATCAGAATGTATTATTGTTTAACCCATATTATCACGGCCCCCGGCCCGGTGTGACCCGGTCCAGAAGCCGTGGGACAGAAAACCCGTGGTAGTTTAATTAATTTGAGTTGACAGCGGAAGTTTAACAGGATCTTTTAAAACTTGAAAATGCCCAATTATTTTATTTCACAAATTGGGACAAACCCCATAATTTACAGTAAAGGTAATTTCACGAGGAAATCCCTTGTTTTACAAAACATGCTTATTTATTTTGTTGAGCCACCACTTCAAGCTTGTTAGTGCTCCGTAGCACGTTTTCCTTGATTCACAGTAAATCACCTGAAACATGTTTAAAAATATTTTATCAGCGGGGAAATACTGGCGAGTCATTCAGGTTAAATAAAACGACACCTTAGTTATAGATTACAGCATAAGAGCGATTACAATGGCTACTATCTTATTTTTATCTGTAGCGTGTCACGCCCTGGTGACGATGGTCATACCACTATTGGGTCCTTTCACCCAAGTAGTGATGATTATCACTGTTAGGTTGGTGAACCTAACCGTGAGAGATTAGTAATGTGCACAATACCCCACTAGCCAGAGATTCAAGATAACCACGACTTAATCCCTGTAATTATAACTTTTGAAAACACTTTGAGATTTTATAAAACAGTTGATAAAAAGAGAATGACTCACATTGTAAGTTTAACTGGACAGAACCTTGACTACTGATTTAATCTTGTAACCTAGTTAAATAACACTGCACACGAAACTAGGTCAGTAACTTAATACAACTTTTACGATAAGCTCACAAAATCAAAACCCTCACGACGAATGACAAAGTATAGCCCGGATTCGGGCAGCACTTAAACATCCATCGGATCGGTTTCAATCAATCGGACATTGTATCGTAGCAGTGATCGAGTTATTACCCTGTTGTCGCAGCAGAGATTCATGCTTGTGATTGTTTTTGAACTAAACAGAGGATATTTCAACGTATGAAGTGAGTTTTTCCGTCGTAACAAGACCCTCATGTAAGTGCCAAAGCCCTGATTTATATGCTGAAAAATGGGTTCTGTCGCGTGGCGCGCCAGACACACCTGGTCCTGGCGCGTGGTGCGACGGGTAACTTTTAGGGTAGGGTAGCTTCGTGTATTTATAGCCTAGGTGAGTCGACAGTTCGATAAAACACGCGTTCTATAACAAACTGTGAGGATAATTGTCTATTAGGGGATACCCCCCCTGAGTTTTAGTGGGTCCTGATCCTAGTTCCAACTGTTCTGAAAATTTTAGGGGCCATGCAATATTACTTGGGAGTCTCAATTAGGGTTTCCTATTGGACATAATAAAATAAGAAATAATAATTTTGGCGAGAGTTGTTACATCCTCCCCACCTTATTAAAATCTCGTCCTCGAGATTTACTGGAACAAGTAGGGATATTTTCGCTTCATCTCTGATTCCAGTTCCCAAGTATACTCCGGTCCTCTCTTCGAATCCCACTTGACTTTGACCAGTACTAATCTTTTGTGTTTGAGAAACTTGACCTTTTTATCTTCTATCTGAATTGGTTTCTCTATAAATTTTAACTTCTCATTTACCTCTATGTCTTGGAGAGGTACTACCAGGGATTCGTCGGACAAACACTTCTTGAGGTTAGATACATGAAACACGTCATGCACTCCAGCCAGTTCTTCTGGTAGTTGTAGGCGATAGGCAACTGGTCCTATTCGCTGGATTACTAGGAATGGTCCTACGTACCCTGGACTTAGCTTTCCCTTTTTACCGAACCGAACTACCCCTTTCCAAGGATAAACTTTTAAAAGTACCTTGTCTCCAACTTGAAATTCTAGCGGCTTGCGTCTATTGTCTGCATAACTCTTCTGACGATCTCGATGCAGTTTTTAGTCTTTCCTTGATTTGAGTTATTTTGTCGGTGGTTTCTTGTACGATTTCAGGACCTGATAATTGGCTTTCTCCTATTTCTGCCCAACAAACTGGAGTTCGACACTTTCGTCCATACAGTGCTTCGAACGGGGCAGCTTCGATGCTTGAATGGTAACTATTGTTATAGGAGAATTCAATTAAAGGAAGGTGATTATCCCAGTTTCCACCAAAATCTATTACACATGCCCTGAGCATGTCTTCCAAGGTTTGAATCGTCCTTTCACTTTGTCCGTCTGTTTGGGGATGATATGCAGTACTTAAATTCAATCGTGTCCCCATTGCTTCTTGGAAACTCGTCCAAAAATGTGAAGTGAAACGACTATCTCTATCCGATATGATAGAGAGTGGGACTCCATGTAAGGATACTACCTCGTCTACGTATAACTTGGCTAATCTTTCCATACTAAAAGTTTCCTTCATGGGTAGGAAATGAGCTGATTTGGTTAATCGATCCACAATTACCCAAATCGCGTCATTACCCTTTCTGGTTCTGGGCAACTTAGTAACAAAATCCATGGTTATTAGTTCCCATTTCCAAACAGGCATTTTTAATTGTTGGAGTAACCCTGAAGGTTTCTGGTGTTCTTCCTTAACTTGTGAACAAGTAAGACACTTAGATACATATCTAGCTATGTCCTTTTTCATTCCTATCCACCAGAAGTTATTTCTTAAATCTTGGTACATCTTGTTATTACCAGGATGCATGGTATACCTAGATTTATGGGCTTCCTCTAAAATCTTATTTCTTAAGTCTCCTTGCTTAGGTACCCAAATCCTTTTCTTGTGGAATCTCCAAATTCCATCAACCCCATGCTCTAAATCTTTTATTCTTCCTTTCATTCCTTCAGCATCATCCTTGATTGTTGTTTCTTGAATGTTTTTCAGTTGTTCCATTAAATCTAACTGTAGATTTAATCTAAGAGCACGAACTCGCTTTTGCTTTTCATGATACTTACGACTTAGGGCATCTGTGACTACATTTGCTTTTCCTTCGTGATATTGAATATCACAGTCGTAATCACTCAAAATTTCCATCCATCTTCTTTGCCTCATGTTTAATTCTTTTTGCCCAAATATATATCTTAAGCTTTTGTGATCTGTATAGACTGTAAACTTACTTCCATACAGATAATGTCTCCAAATCTTAAGGGCAAAAATTATTGCTCCTAATTCTAAGTCATGAGTCGTATAATTTTCTTCGTGCTTTTTCAATTGCCTTGAGGCATACGCAATTACCTTTTTGCGTTGCATTAACACACATCCTAATCCTAGCTTAGAAGCATCACAGTAAACTTCAAAATCTTCTGTCCCTTCTGGTAAGGCAAGAATTGGGGTATTTGTTAACCTTTGCTTTAAAATTCTAAAAGCCTCTTCCTGCCTAGGTCCCCATTCAAACTTAACTGTTTTACAGGTTAGCTTAGTTAATGGCACAATTATCTTAGAAAAATCCTTAATGAAGCGCCTATAGTACCTAGCTAATCCTAGAAAACTTCTAACTTCCGTAGCTGATTTCGGGACCTTCCATTTGGTGATTGCTTCTATTTTGGAGGGATCTACGTGAATACCTTCATGATTCACCATGTGTCCTAAAAATTGTACCTCCTGTAGCCAAAATTCACACTTCGAGAATTTGGCGTAAAGCTTTTCCTTTCTTAACAAAGTTAAGAGTGCTCGTAGATGTTCACAATGCTCGTTCTGACCTTTGGAATAAATAAGTATATCGTCAATGAAGACAATTACAAATTTATCCAAGTACGGTTTACAGATCCTGTTCATCATGTCCATGAATGTTGCAGGAGCATTTGTTAATCCAAAGGGCATGACTGTAAACTCGTAATGACCATACCTAGTTCTGAAAGCAGTTTTAGGTATGTCTTCTTCTTGTACTTTCAACTGATGGTATCCGGAACGTAAATCTATCTTAGAAAAATATCTAGCTCCTTGGAGCTTGTTAGGATCTGAGTTTGGTTTTGATTGTGTTTTACGTTTGAAATAAGATGAAGATGGATGAGTAGTGCAACGGAATTTAAGATGGAAACAAACTTTGCACACAATCAAACGGGAGAATTGCTTTAATCAAACATTTTCAACAAAGAACCGAAAGATTGAATTTATTTCAATAACAATTACAATGCATGTATGAATAAAAACTCCCCCTCAGCCTGAGCTCACTGTGTTTGTTCGTGCAGGAAGAAGATTTTGTGAAGAGCTAATAGAATAGTGCATGGTACTGCTCTATTTATAGGCACGGACAAACCACTGAGGCATCAAAGCTGACGTCACCATGAAAGTGACATCTAACCTCCTAACAACTTCTAACAACTGATCTATACAAACACTGCTTAAGCTAACAACTGCTATACAGTACATTACATAAATAAACTAAACTACTGCTGGTCCTTCCACTTTTGTGACTTCAGCAGTACTTGATAACAACCAGCAGTGCTTAACCCAAAGCAGTAGATTGAACAGCAGGTCTTTAGTCTTTGACTTGATCAGCGGTTGTAGGCTAGCGGTTGTAGTGATCAGTAGATAGGAGGTCAGCAGATGTTAAAACCACTTTCAAGGGGAGAGACTTGTAACACAACATCTGCTTATTCTGGATCCACTGCTCTGATCCAGTTTTGGCTTTAATTAGCTGTTCCTCTGATAGGGTTCAATCCCAACAATCTCCCCCTGGAACAAATAAAGCCAAAACTCTTCATTATTGGTAGATCTTTATTGCCTCATCAACAGTTCCCTTATCTGACCTTTAAGTTGTAACTCAAAGTCTAGGGCATCTGTGTCATCTTCATCCCTACAAAGTGGAAGATCAAGGAGATCATGCATATCTTCAAGACTTAGGCCAAGTGCTTGTTCCCTTGTTATTTTCTTCACTTCTCCACTAGACCTGAACACAGTCAGTACATGGGTCTGTTTGTCAGTTTTCCACTTTAGTACTTTAGAGCCTGGTGGGTTTCTTGGGAGATTTTTATTGGATGAGGTGTTTGGCGATGCAGGCCTTGTGATGACTGTTTGAGCAGTGCTTGCAGGTTGATTTAGGTGTCACACCCTGATATTTTCACGTTTGACCGGTGGGCCCGGAGGGGGAGTATCGTGACGTGGTTGGCAACATAACAGTCAAACAACACAATATTTAAACATGCACAGCGGAAGCAAATGAAAGATATAATTCAACTTTAATAATTTGTAATATCAAGTATCACAATAGTCGAAAGTTTATCCACAGAAGGATCAAAATAAATAGGAAACAGTAGTTCAACAGACTTTAGGCATCTTAAGTTTGCGAGACTCTTTTGATGCTAAGGAGAAATCCAGCCTATTACGATTAGTACCTGCATTTAATCTTTTTGGGAAAATACGTCAGTTTACACTGGTAAATACATTCAACCGACTCATTTTGAAAAGTTTAAATAAAATTGATTTGAATGCACGTGGCACAAACTTTTATAACTTGGGATAATTATTTAAATATATAATCTCGTAAAAGAATTACATGTTCCTTATGCGTTCAGTAGCCCGGGTCATGCCGGGCTAAAGATCAATAGACACACCACATTATTTATTTGGCACTGACGGGTGTACGCCTACACCCCGCGCTTAGGTCGTGGCCATTTCGTAAAATGATTCCAAGGATATCCGGGACATGGTCATTAACCTCCCAAAGGCTTTAAGCCAACAAAACAATTTAAACGGGCCGATCAAATATCAATTTAACCATCATACGTGGAAAGATTTAATGCCCGACCAAGCGGTATTTTATATACCGTACCCCAAGCCCGTATAGGGAAAATAAGTTAAAAGTATTTACCCTTGCAAGTATAATTCACAAATATCAAATGCGGGTAGCTTTTACCGGTTCTCCTATTATGGAACAAAGGTTTATAATAACCTATTAGAATCCTAACGGTCTTTAGTTAAGCTTAAGCTTAGACCGATTAGTTTTAAGGAACGATACGGTTCGAACGGGTGATTAAGCGAAGACCGGAATAGAATGTGATTTAGACCAGACAAGTTTGAAGACTTGTCTTATGTGGGTAATCTAAACACATTCTGGATTTTGAGATAAAACCGATAAGGTTTGACCCGTTTCGGCTAATTTATGCAAACTAGTTACATAAACCGAACCGAACGCGCAAGAGGCGTAACGGGTAATCATTAGATCCATATACAGGTTTCCTAAGTTAATATGCCTCAAATATGTTGTGACATCAGTAAGATATCTTTTATTATGCCCGAAATGAATTTAAACACACACTATGCCCCGTAGGGGTATTTTGGTCATTTATAAGGTTATAAAAGAGTTCAAGTATTAACCTGAGTTATAGGTCTGATATAATCAGCAAAAGTACTTAATTTGATAAGTTATAACAGTAGGGTATTGCATATATGTGAAATTTATCAATTATAGCCAAACTATGCACCGAAGGGGCATTTTGGTAATTTCACATAAGCCGAAAAGCTCAAAACCGAAGTCTGAGTTAAACAACCTTTGCTTACTGTTAAAATATCATAATTTACCTAAAATATCAGTAGGTACCAACCCTTGTATGTTTAAAATAGTGTTAGTACATACTATGCGTTAAAACGCTTAAAAATGCGATTAGAAGCCGTTTCCGGGTTCTATGTACAAAGCTGATATTTTTATTATTCCAGAAGGTTTAAAATAATTTACTTATCATATAAAAATAGTGGCAAAAGGTTTGGGGTCAAAAAGATATGTAAAACTCATTTTATAGCCCGAAAGGGCAAAACCGACATTTACCGAATCATGCTTATGACTCTAAGTTATGCTCAGCCTAAAATTAATTAAAAATCTTCAAAAATCCCAAAATAATATATTACATCAGTGGGTAAAAGGTTTGATATCAAAAAGTAGGTTTAAATAGGCTGTATGCTAATTACGCCGTTAAATCGCTAAAAAGCTTTCTAATTACGCTAATGAGCATAACTCTCAATCTACACCTCAAACTGATGTCTAATTTTGGGTACAAGTTTATATATCAGTAACTAAGGTTTCTACTCTTTTATATTTTCAAAAATCACGTTTTATGGTGAAAAGGGTATAATGGTCAACATATGAGCAATTAACGGAATCATGCATATTAATTGGTTAACTATTGAACCAAGGTGTATAATCACAGAGGGTTATACTAGCATGTAACCTGGTCCAATTAAAGCTCTAAGGCATTTCTAAAACATGCTTAAACGGGTCAGAACTGAAAGTCAAAGCAAAAGTCAAACTATGCGACTTTCGGTTCCGAACCGGGTCTCTACTGAAAATTTTCGGGTTGAACATGTTTAGACATATTCTTACATTAATTACTAAGTTATAATAATGATCAAATAGGTTGTATGGGTTCTACATTGCTAATTATGTATTAATTTGAAATTAATCATCCTGTTGACTTTTTAATAACAAGTTTGACCCGACTAATGGTCTAGTTAGAGTGGGAATCAGAGGGAGCCCTTTTAAGGGTTCAATGCCCACATAATTACCAACTTATAACTACTTTCAATTCGACTAATCACTGGACCATTAGTGATTAATCGTGAAGTCAACCGTTAATTACGACGGTTTGACTTTTAAGCTAAAACTAAGCAAAAACTTAACTAAGAAAGGTTAAGCATACTTACTGAAGTCCTATGCACGATTTGTGATCACTTGAGTCTGCTTTGGAGCTCCAGAAATGATCAGGAATGCATAAGTGAGGTGTGATCAAAATGGTTGCAACAAGGCCCTTTTATAGTGTTTAAATCACCTTAGATCATTGACAAATCATGCTATCAATGGCCATGGATCATCAACAGATGTCCCTAAGTGCCTAGGACTGTTTAGGGGTCGCCCATGATGTGAAAATATCTGTTTTGGGTCGGTTATGCGCGAATACAGGCTGCTGTCCAACTTTTCTGCATCTGGGTGGGCCAGGCGGCCCGCGTAAGATGTTGTTAGGGCCTACGCGGCCCGCTTGGGCCTCGTATTCAGATTCCACATTTTCTGGTTTTTGCATATTTGTCTCTTAGCCTTTCGAAAGGTCAACCAAGCTTCTATTTTGCACTTTGAACCCTCCAAATTTACCTATAAGGGTTTCAAGACTTATACCCACTTTGCCAAGTCCTTGGTCACTTCTGGTTAACCCGAAAAGTCATAATTTTCAACGTTAACGCTTTAACCCCTCGCATACGAATTTGATCATAACTTTCTCATACGATAACGAAACTTTATGAAATTTTTATCGTGCATTTTAGTGAGCATAATTAATCGTTACAAAGCTTCGGGTTTGCTAAAAGGTCATTCAGAGGTATAACTTAAACATGTTGACACATTTAACCCCTGTAGTTTGTAATCTCTCACATTCTTTCATATTTAGCTTCGTATGATCCCTGATTTATTTGTTTGAAGATATAAACATCATGCAGGGTTATTGTGAAGTATATTTATTTACTGTTGACATTTTGAACACGTATATTCACATGCTTTCCATGTTTGTCAACTTTAGTCCTTTCAGAACATTCTTTCACACGTTCAAACTTATGACACGTGTCAATACATTATAGGACATGAATTTTCAAGGTGTTACATCCTCACCCCCTTAAAAGAAATCTCGACCTCGAGATTTACTGAAATAAATGAGGGTACTTTTCTTTCATGGTGGACTCAACCTCCCACGTGTATTCGGGACCTCTACGGGCATCCCATTTTACCTTTACAATAGGCACATGCTTCCTTCGAAGCTTCTTAACCTGTCGATCTTCAATCGACAATGGGTTTTCCACAAATTTCAAGCTCTCATCTATATGCACATCTGTATGTGGTATTACCAGTGATTCATCAGCGAAACACTTCTTCAGATTGCAGATGTGGAATACATTATGAATACCACTGAGCTCTTCAGGTAAGTTTAACTTATAGGCAACTGATCCGACACGTTCGATGACCTCGAACGGTCCTATGTACCTCGGGCTTAACTTGCCTTTCTTACCAAATCGCATCACTCCCTTCCAGGGTGATACTTTAAGTAACACTTTGTCACCTACCTCGAAGTTAAAAGCTTTACGCTTTAAATCTGCGTAGCTTTTCTGCCTATCTCTGGCAGCTTTCAGTCGGTCACGAATCTGGACAATCTTGTCCGTCGTTTCAAAAGCTATTTCCGGACCTGACAGTTGGACATCTCCAACTTCTGCCCAACAAATGGGCGTTCTACACTTTCTACCGTATAGGGCCTCGAAAGGCGCAGCCTTAATGCTGGTATGGTAGCTATTGTTGTAAGATAACTTGATTAATGGTAGGTGGTTATCCCAACTACCACCTAAATCAATCACACATGCACGTAGCATGTCTTCCAATGTTTGGATTGTACGCTCACTCTGTCCGTCAGTCTGAGGATGGTAAGTCGTACTGAAATTTAAGCGTGTGCCCAAAGATTGTTGGAAAATCTTCCAAAAATGTGACGTGTACCTAGTATCTCTGTCAGAGATAATAGCCACAGGTACGCCATGTAGAGCTACAATCTTGTCTACGTATAATTGGGCTAACATGTCGGAGCTATAGGTCTCCTTGATGGGTAAGAAATGTGCTGACTTAGTCAGTCTATCAACTATCACCCATATTGTGTCATTGCCTTTCCTTGTCTTAGGTAACTTGGTGATAAAATCCATTGTCACCATTTCCCACTTCCATGTGGGAAGTTCAGGCTGTTGTAGCAAACCTGACAGTTTTTGATGTTCTACCTTGACTTGCGCACATGTCAAGCATTTAGCTACATAGGCGGCTACAGACTTTTTCAAGCCTATCCACCAATAGTTTGCCTGCAGATCCTGGTACATCTTATCAGCTCCAGGATGAACGGAATATTTAGAGCTGTGGGCTTCCTGGAGGATAACATCTCGAAGTCCTCCATAAACTGGAACCTATATTCGTCCGTTCAATCTCAGAATTCCTTCTTTGCTAAGGGATAACTGCTCCTCAGTTACCCCTAGCTTTTCATTAGGATAGTTAGCTTCCAACACAGCTTCCTTCTGTGCAGCTAACAACCTTTCATTCAAACTGTTCTTTATCTCAATGCTCTTGGCATTGATTCGAATTGGCTTCACTCTTTCTTTCCGACTTAAGGCATCAGCAACCACATTTGCCTTGCCTGGATGGTATCGGATTTCACAATCATAATCATTCAACGTCTCCATCCATCGGCGCTGCCTCATGTTTAAATCCTTTTGGTTAAACAGGTGCTGGAGGCTCTTGTGATCAGAATAGATCACACACTTGACACCATATAAATAGTGCCTCCATAGCTTTAGTGCAAATACAACGGCACCCAACTCCAAGTCATGGGTGGTGTAATTCTTTTCATGCACTTTTAACTGTCGTGAAGCATAGGCAATAACTTTGCCTTTCTGCATAAGCACACATCGCATTCCGGTGTGTGATGCATCACAATAAACTATAAATTCTTCGATTCCATCGGGCAATGTCAACACAGGAGCATTGCTCAACTTCTTTTTAAGAATATCGAAGGATTCTTGCTGCTTAGGACCCCAATTGAACTTTACTTTCTTCCGAGTCAAAGAGGTTAGGGGTGCAGCAATCCTTGAAAATTTTTCAATGAAGCGTCTGTAGTACCCTGCCAATCCCAAGAAACTGCGAATTTCTGTGGGAGTCTTTGGCTCCTGCCAATTCATGACGGCTTCAACCTTAGCGGGATCTACTTGGATACCACGCTCACTAACGACATGTCCAAGGAATTGGACTTCACGAAGCCAAAATTCACATTTTGAAAACTTGGCATAGAGCTTCTCCTGCTGAAGTAATTCCAGAATACATCGAAGATGCTTCTCATGGTCAGCTTGGTTCTTCGAGTAGATGAGGATGTCGTCAATGAAGACGATGGCAAATTTGTCCAAGTAGGGTTTGCAGACGCGATTCATGAGATCCATGAATGTGGCAGGTGCATTAGTGAGCCCAAAAGGCATCATTAGGAACTCGTAATGACCATAACGAGTCCTAAATGCAGTCTTGTGAACATCTTCATCTTTAACCTTCAATTGATGATAGCCTGACCTCAAATCGATCTTGGAGAAGTAACTTTCCCCTTGAAGTTGATCGAACAAATCGTCGATCCTGGGCAATGGATACCTATTCTTGACTGTGACTTTATTAAGCTCACGGTAATCGATGCACAGACGCATCGATCCATCCTTCTTCTTGACAAACAGGATTGGCGCTCCCCAAGGAGACGAACTAGGTCTAATGAAACCCTTGGCTAGCAATTCATCTAGTTGTGCCCTCAATTCCTTCATCTCTGTTGGTGCCAACCTATAAGGCGCTCTAGCAACTGGTGCTGCTCCAGGGATGATGTTGATTCTGAATTCCACTTGCCTATCTGGTGGTAAACCAGGTAGTTCTTCAGGAAAAACTTCTGGGTATTCAGAAATGACGGGGATTTCTTCAATCTTGGGCTTCGGCTCGTCAATAGTCACTTGTGCCATGTAGATGACACAACCCTTCTTCAAACACTTAGAGGCCTTGAGCATAGTTACTTGCTCAGGCAGTCCATACTGGGTATCTCCCTGAACGGTAAGTGATTCACCAGACGAAGTCTTGATCACCACTTGTTTCTTGTTGCAGACAATCTGGGCCTGGTTATGAGATAACCAGTCCATACCCAAAACTATGTCAAAACCGGCTAACTTGAAGGGAAGTAGGGATAAAGGAAAGGAGTGGTTCTTAATGGATATAACACATCCATCTAACACAGTTGAGACGGTGTCTATGGTGCCATCTGCTAATTCCACTTCATATTTTACACTTAAGGTTTTAACAGGTAAATTCAGCAGATTGCAAAACTTATTATCTACGAAAGACTTATCAGCGCCTGAATCAAAAAGTACTCTTGCATAGACATCATTTACAAGGAAAGTACCTGTGATCACGTTATCGTCTTGCACAGCTTCTTTCGCATCCATCCTAAAGACTCTAGCATTGGTCTTCTTTCCTTCATCGTCTTTCTTTGCATATTTTGGGCAGTTGGTCTTAATGTGCCCCTTTTCATTGCAACGGTAGCACGTTGCGTCTTTCAGCTTCTTGCAAACCAAGGTCTTGTGTTCCTTGGACTTGCATATTCCACATGCAAAAGTTTTCGACTGGGTCTGCGAGTTTGACTCATACCTGCACTTCCCGAAGTGCTGTCTCTTGCAGATCTTACACTTGGGCTTATCACCAGACCGATGCCCATCTTTCTTAGACTCAGACCCTTTCATGTGGTCATTGTTTCCTCGATGCTTCTTGTTTGACCTTCGTGAACTGTCATCTTCACGTTTCCTTTTCTCTGCATCTGTGTTCCTCAGCGATCTCTGTCTGACCGCGTCCAACGTGAGGGACAAAGATATATCAGTGACAGATCTGAAAGTAGTTGGCCTAGAGGCCTTCACACTTGCCTTTATTTCTGGGGCTAAACCCCCAATGAAACGAGCTATGCGTTTGGGTTCCGGGGTCACCAGATACGGAACCAATCTTGACAAGGTGTTGAAGCTCGTGAGGTAAGCTTGACAGTCGAGATTCTTCATAACCAACGATAAGAAATCAGACTCAATCTTTTCGACCTCGTGCTGAGGACAGTAGTTCTCCCTGATGAGGGCAACAAATTGCTCCCATGTCATGTTGTACAATGGGATCTTCCCAGTAGCCTGTATCAACGATCTCCACCAGGCTAAGGCCTCGCCTTTAAACGATTGAGACACAAACTTTACTACATCCCTTTCAGCGCATCCGCTGATATCAACCACCGTGTCCATCTCATCCAGCCACGTCATACAGTCAATGGCTCCCTTCTCCCCAAGGAAATCCCGGGGTTTGCAGGAAACAAAGTATTTATAAGAGCAACCCTTGTCACGGGGTCCCTGATTCAAAACAATCTTTTGAGATGGAGCACTGTTGTGGTTTGAGGAGTGTCGGTCATCATCTTTCTTGGGTTCATCCTTCTTGGAGGGTGGCTTTGAATGCGGTGTAGATAGGGTCCTACTTCGAGTCCCACTATATTCTTCATACTGCCGCTCTAAAGCCTTTGTAACAGCGTCGTCTACTAACGCTTTCAGTTCAGCACCCGTTATATTAATTCAGGCGTCATCATTATTCTCCTTTGGGTGACTATTAATTTCATCCGAGTCAGCCATTTTAATTTGAACTGTTGCATAAGATAATGACAATAGTTTATTTGGGAGTTTATCATAGAATTGTCTTTTATGGCAATTCATTAACCATGGTATACATAAACCATATTTGGTTAATTTATTAATCATATTTATTTAGGATTTTTAATACAATTTATCCTAATTATAAAACAATAACAGTTTTATTAATGGCACAACAGGCCTAGTCACAAGGACATTTTTTTTATTATAAGCTATGATTTCAGAGAATCAAGGCTTTAAGGTTTGAACATAGTTTATTCCCCTTTTCGGACAGGGAGTCATAGCTACCACTGTCTTTTGGCTCATATAGGAATGTGCAAGGCCCGTAGGCATTATATTACCAATGTATGGTCAAAATATGATCATCTCAATTGATGATTTAAACCCATGATTCAGAGATCATTTAGTTGGGTTAGGAATCTTCTAAAGAATCCTATTACAAAGATGACGTGTGTGATTTTAACGAATCACGTCTGCCAAGAGTGTTAACATATTTTCAGATGTTAACTGGGATCTGAATCTTTTAAACAGGTCTTACCATCTTGGCCAGGTCTTTATAATGACACTCAGGCTAGGTTTCACTCTTAAGATTCTTAGTCAATTTTTAATAGGCAGATTATTATTAAAAAGGAATGATTTTGATTTATTTATTTCATATATAATATTTATGCATATAATAGCAAAAATGAAATTTATAACTTAACATTCCAATAATCATAAAAAGTACACACTGCACTAAACGGGTCTTTTTAACAGAACACTTACCCACGCAGGGGACACACTGAAATACTAGTCCTCGCAGGGACTTAAATAAACAACATACCCACGTAGGGGTTAACAGAAAGATAGGCCCACGCAGGGGCTCAAAAGACAATCATACCCACGCAGGGGTCAAAACAGCAAGCCAGGCCCACGCAGGGGCTCAACTGGAACAAGGAAAATACAATCAATAATTGAAGGATTCAATGGTCCTTCTTGCTCTTCCCTTTTATTAAACTTGTCAGTCCCTGGAAGAAACTTTGTCGCTCCCTGCGATCTCTGTGAAAGTCTTGCTCGACCTGGTCCAATCTTTGAAGAATTTCTTCCCGCTCGGGTGGGGAAAACCGTGGCGGCTGCGATTGTGTCCGAATTATAGGTCTAGAAGGTATCTGGTACCCATGAGTTGGGTACCCTACTCCCCAAGGAGCTCCATACGGTCCTTCAGGGTTAAAGGCGTTGTAATTGGCCGCTACCAAGTATGGGTCGGCTTCAGCGTAATTATAGTTGGTGTGAGCCGGCTGCCCAAATGGGTTGTATGCCATTGAACCAGTGTAGGCAGGAATCGGGTTATCAAAACCCATCGGTGGTGGTTGTGGTGCAACTGGGTTTGACGGTCCACCCATATGCGGTTCTTCCTATAGTGGCGGATAATGACTGCCACTTGAGTGTCGAGGAGAGCTGAAGTGAAAATATCCTCCACGCGCGGACATTCGCGCTCCTGTCCTCCTACGCCTCGGCGGTTCTGGAGGTGCCTGATTAACTGGTGGTGGTGGAGGCGGTGGCGTGACAGCCACGAAACGCGAATCCCCAGAGGGATCCTGCTGCTGGGGTTACTGCTGGTGAGGCGACGAATGGTGCGAGGGTGTAAAATACCACTCGAACTGGTTAAACCATGCTTGGTAACTGTCCGGACCTCGGTAGGGTGATCCATGAAAAGACGAACCATCTGAGACCTCTATAGGATGGTTGGGAGTCCCGGTTGCAGGCTCGACGGGATCCGTGTCCTCGTCCATGTCCTCTGCATGATCGCCGGAGAAATGATCCTCTGGTCCCAATGGGTTAAAACCCACTGGTTCTTGTATGTAGTTTGCCGGGTTAAACCGGCCCTGAAAGACGGGAGTGGGGTCTCCAAAGGAATGGTGCGATAGAGATCGCTGTAGAGGTATGTAAGAAGGTTGTGGGTTGTTGGGCTCGTTTTCCGACTGTGGCCCGTAGGAGTTATGAAAAGGAGGCGTTGAACTATGCGAGACAGACCGTCTAGCAGGCTCAAAAAGGTTCCTCCTGTTCTCTCGAGGATCGGCACTTGCAGTGGTAGAAGGAGCTTGCCTGTGCGAAGGCCCGACCTCGTGGTCATTGGGGGCGGTGATTGGCCCCTTGCCTCTTCCTCTTCGTCTGAAAAATCTTGGCGGCATTTTTAGACCTGTCAATATAGCATAAGATAATAACAAACTATAAAGGACAAAGTTAAAAATAAATTGAAACAAATTTGGATTGTTCCTATGTTCTTTGTCTAGACTCGAAAATTTTTGGAATGTGCAATTGTGTAAGTGAGATTAAACACAAAAGGCTAGTGTTTAATTCACTCAGTGTTGGCTCTGATACCAACCTGTCACACCCCGATATTTCCACGTTTGACCGGTGGGGGAGTATCGTGACGTGGTTGGCAACATAACAGTCAAACAACACAATATTTAAACATGCACAGCGGAAGCAAATGAAAGATATAATTCAACTTTAATAATTTGTAATATCAAGTATCACAATAGTCGAAAGTTTATCCACAGAAGGATCAAAATAAATAGGAAACAGTAGTTCAACAGACTTTAGGCATCTTAAGTTTGCGAGACTCTTTTGATGCTAAGGAGAAATCCAGCCTATTACGATTAGTACCTGCATTTAATCTTTTTGGGAAAATACGTCAGTTTACACTGGTAAATACATTCAACCGACTCATTTTGAAAAGTTTAAATAAAATTGATTTGAATGCACGTGGCACAAACTTTTATAACTTGGGATAATTATTTAAATATATAATCTCGTAAAAGAATTACATGTTCCTTATGCGTTCAGTAGCCCGGGTCGTGCTGGGTTAAAGATCAATAGACACACCACATTATTTATTTGGCACTGACGGGTGTACGCCTACACCCCGCGCTTAGGTCGTGGCCATTTCGTAAAATGATGCCAAGGATATCCGGGACATGGTCATTAACCTCCCAAAGGCTTTAAGCCAACAAAACAATTTAAACGGGCCGATCAAATATCAATTTAACCATCATACGTGGAAAGATTTAATGCCCGACCAAGCGGTATTTTATATACCGTACCCCAAGCCCGTATAGGGAAAATAAGTTAAAAGTATTTACCTTTGCAAGTATAATTCACAAATATCAAATGCGGGTAGCTTTTACCGGTTCTCCTATTCTGGAACAAAGGTTTATAATAACCTATTAGAATCCTAACAGTCTTTAGTTAAGCTTAAGCTTAGACCGATTAGTTTTAAGGAACGATACGGTTCGAACGCGTGATTAAGCAAAGACCGGAATAGAATGTGATTTAGACCCGACAAGTTTGAAGACTTGTCTTATATGGGTAATCTAAACACATTCTGGATTTTGAGATAAAACCGATAAGGTTTGACCCGTTTCGGCTAATTTATGCAAACTAGTTACATAAACCGAACCGAACGCGCAAGAGGCGTAACGGGTAATCATTAGAGCCATATACAGGTTTCCTAAGTTAATATGCCTCAAATATGTTGTGACATCAGTAAGATATCTTTTATTATGCCCGAAATGAATTTAAACACACACTATGCCCCGTAGGGGTATTTTGGTCATTTATAAGGTTATAAAAGAGTTCAAGTATTAACCTGAGTTACAGGTCTGATATAATCAGAAAAAGTACTTAATTTGATAAGTTATAACAGTAGGGTATTGCATATATGTGAAATTTATCAATTATAACCAAACTATGCACCGAAGGGGCATTTTGGTAATTTCACATAAGCCGAAAAGCTCAAAACCGAAGTCTGAGTTAAACAACCTTTGCTTACTGTTAAAATATCATAATTTACCTAAAATATCAGTAGGTACCAACCCTTGTATGTTTAAAATAGTGTTAGTACATACTATGCGTTAAAACGCTTAAAAAGGCGATTAGAAGCCGTTTCCGGGTTCTATGTACAAAGCTGATATTTTTATTATTCCACAAGGTTTAAAATAATTTACGTATCATATAAAAACAGTGGCAAAAGGTTTGGGGTCAAAAAGATATGTAAAACTCATTTTATAGCCCGAAAGGGCAAAACCGACATTTACCGAATCATGCTTATGACTCTAAGTTATGCTCAGCCTAAAATTAATTAAAAATCTTCAAAAATCCCAAAATAATATATTACATCATTGGGTAAAAGGTTTGATATCAAAAAGTAGGTTTAAATAGGCTATATGCTAATTACGCCGTTAAATCGCTAAAAAGCTTTCTAATTACGCTAATGAGCATAACTCTCAATCTACACCTCAAACTGATGTCTAATTTTGGGTACAAGTTTATATATCAGTAACTAAGGTTTCTACTCTTTTATATTTTCAAAAATCACGTTTTATGGTGAAAAGGGCATAATGGTCAACATATGAGCAATTAACAGAATCATGCATATTAATTGGTTAACTATTGAACCAAGGTGTATAATCACAGAGGGTTATACTAGCATGTAACCTGGTCCAATTAAAGCTCTAAGGCATTTCTAAAACATGCTTAAACGGGTCAGAACTGAAAGTCAAAGTAAAAGTCAAACTATGCGACTTTCGGTTCCGAACCGGGTCTCTACTGAAAATTTTCGGGTTGAACATGTTTAGACATGTTCTTACATTAATTACTAAGTTATAATAATGATCAAACAGGTTGTATGGGTTCTACATTGCTAATTATGTATTAATTTGAAATTAATCATCCTGTTGACTTTTTAATAACAAGTTTGACCCGACTAATGGTCTAGTTAGAGTGGGAATCAGAGGGAGCCCTTTTAAGGGTTCAATGCCCACATAATTACCAACTTATAACTACTTTCAATTCGACTAATCACTGGACCATTAGTGATTAATCGTGAAGTCAACCGTTAATTACGACGGTTTGACTTTTAAGCTAAAACTAAGCAAAAACTTAACTAAGAAAGGTTAAGCATACTTACTGAAGTCCTATGCACGATTTGTGATCACTTGAGTCTGCTTTGGAGCTCCAGAAATGATCAGGAATGCATAAGTGAGGTGTGATCAAAATGGTTGCAACAAGGCCCTTTTATAGTGTTTAAATCACCTTAGATCATTAACAAATCATGCTATCAATGGCCATGGATCATCAACAGATGTCCCTAAGTGCCTTGGACTGTTTAGGGGTCGCCCATGATGTGAAAATATCTGTTTTGGGTCGGTTATGCGCGAATACAGGCTGTTGTCCAACTTTTCTGTATCTGGGCGGGCCAGGCGGCCCGCGTAAGATGTTGTTAGGGCCTACGCGGCCCGCTTGGGCCTCATATTCAGATTCCACATTTTCTGGTTTTTGCATATTTGTCTCTTGGCCTTTCGAAAGGTCAACCAAGTTTCTATTTTGCACTTTGAACCCTCCAAATTTACCTATAAGGGTTTCAAGACTTACCCACTTTGCCAAGTCCTTGGTCACTTCTGGTTAACCCGAAAAGTCATAATTTTCAACGTTAACGCTTTAACCCCTCGCATACGAATTTGATCATAACATTCTCATACGATAACGAAACTTTATGAAATTTTTATCGTGCATTTTAGTGAGCATAATTAATCGTTACAAAGCTTCGGGTTTGCTAAAAGGTCACTCAGAGGTATAACTTAAACATGTTGACACATTTAACCCCTGTAGTTTGTAATCTCTCACATTCTTTCATATTTAGCTTCGTATGATCCATGATTTATTCGTTTGAAGATATAAACATCATGTAGGATTATTGTGAAGTATATTTATTCACTGTTGACATTTTGAACATGTATATTCACATGCTTTCCATGTTTGTCAACTTTAGTCCTTTCAGAACATTCTTTCACACGTTCAAACTTATGACACGTGTCAATACATTATAGGACGTGAATTTTCGAGGTGTTACATTAGGCCAAGAGTTTCAGCTATCATTTCTTTAATACCTTCCTTTACAAGCTATTCTCCTGCCATTAATTCTTCCACTGTTTCAGTACCCAACTGTTTTTGTTGCCTTCTTTTAAAGATGGTTGCACCAGCTGGAGCAGTAGATTTCCTGATTTGCAGTTTTGGTGGTCTTTTTGAAACCTCTGCTTCAGGGTAGTCAGGTTTTTATGGAACTTTAGGATCTTTCTTCCTTAATTCCTCCAACCTTTTGTAGGTGGATCTGACTATATCTTCTTTCCATCTTGCCACTTGATTTTTGGACCCATAGTCAGCTGCAACTAATTCCTCTTTCATTCTCTTCAGCTCTAATTCCTTCTCAGGCACATTCTTTTTGCACTTTGACCAATTTGGAGGAGTGTGTTTGACCTTATTCTTTATCATTTCTTGAATCCTGGCTGCTTCTTGTTCAAGCTCAGGAATGGTCCACTCCTTGTACATATGTTTTTCTCCCTTGTACTTCTTGGTTGCCATAATGCTTTCAATGTAGTCTTTTCTCAAGCTTTCATCTGCTCTTTCTGAGATTTCTTGACAAACATTTTTTGCAAATTGCTCTAAGGATCTGACTTGAGTAAATAAAAACTGGTAATGCCTTTGAATTTCTTTATCAGTTTTTCCTTGAGAGTTTCTTTTGGAAATATCCTCTGCCTGTTTAGCCTTAACTTTCAAATATTCTTCAATGTTGTTAGGCCTTGGATATCCTTCAACTGATGGCAACTTCCTTTTAGCAGGGTCATCCTCATAGTAGAAGGATTTAATCTCTTTTCTAACTGCTTCAAGTTCTAGAGGAAATTGGACACCTGCAGGAGTAATGACAGGGATTGGTTGTTGTACAGGAGCTGATGAGAGAGGAACAGGGTTTGGAATAAGTGCAAGTGATTGTGAAGATGTTGGTGGTGGTGATGGAGAATCATCATCAGGTGTGAAAATCCTTCTCCTTTTTATTGAAGGAGAGGCTGATGATGTCTTGGGTGGATTAGTGGTGGTATTTTGAGTGGTGGATGATGGATGACTAACAGTTGTTGAAACAACTGGTGTTTCAACCACTGTTGCCATTACAACAGATGTTGTAACATCTGGTGTCTTCTGCTTTTTGGCAGGAGGTGATGATGGTGAGGTTGTTTTTGGTGGTTTTATTTGTGGAGTGATTTTTGGTAGTGGTGATAAGGCAGTAGTTGTGGTGTGTGTTGAAGTGGTAGTTTGAGGTTTGGAGCCTTTAGTAGGTGGTTTGGAAGCATGCTTTTTAGGTTGCCTCACTTGTCTAGTGGGCTTCTTCTTTTCTTCATTGGGATTTTTATCATCCATAGGTTCAGAAGGACCTTGTGCATTTAGCTTCATGAAAGCTCTCTTCTCCTGTTCCCACCTAGCTTTATCCTTAGCCTCTTTATCCCTTTTTACACTTGCTTTTGCTTCAGCTAGTGCATTTTCAGTAACATTGAGCTTTTTACTACCATCTGGCAAGGGAATGTTTTTAGTCATATTTTCCTTTTCTGGTTCAATATAAATACCATCTTCAATTCCCTTCTTCTTCCACTGCTTTATTTTCTCCCCCTTTTTGGCATTATCAGGTGGTGGAGTATCCACAAAAATAACTGAGGGAGGAGCCGTACCAGTGGTGTTGAATAAATGGGCCTTTAGTGCCTTGATGTCAGCTTGAGCATCTTTAAACCTTGCTTCAGTGAGATTTCTGATCTTTTAAACCTGTAACTCATGTTGCTGATCAGCTAGTTCTCTTTGATGTCGGAGCAATGGTTGAAATAAACTCCACAACTCATTAGATAATGGAGCAGCTGTTGGGGGTGGTGCAGCAGTGGATGTAGACTTTTGAGAATTTAACACCTGCTGCAGCATTGTTTTGATGTCTGCAACAGATGATTCAATTCTGTCCACTCTCTTCGTCAATTCTTTATATTTTAAACCATCACCCAAATGAATGGGATCATCTGATTTCCCACCAGCAGTGGTTATATCAATGTGTGACTTAGGACATGAAGCCCAAAAATCATCCATTGATGCCCCTTGTTCTTGGTACTGGGGACTTCTTTCCTCATTTGTGGACACTTTGAACAGCTCACCAGTGGTTAAAGAAAACTCACCAGTGGTTGCCCTAGTTGTCTCTGAAGAAATTTCCTTCAAGGGAGTCTTATTGATAGAACAACTGACCCAATGTAGACCAGTGGGTCCAACACTAGTAGTTGCTGCTCCACTTGAACTACTGACAGGAGTTACTTGTAACTCCTGTAGTGTAACCTCCTCAATTGTTGCTGGAATAGCAGAGGTATATGCAACAGACCCAGTCACTTGTGGGAGTATACTCTCATTGATAGGTGGTTGAGAGGAACTGGTTTGTGTCTGAGCTATATCAACTGCATGCAACAAAGGTAGCATAGACTGTGGTAATATGAGGGGTGAAGGTATTGGTGTAGAAAGAGACATGTCCTTGGGATCAGGACTGAGGAAGATGGATCCAATTGGACCCAGAGCTTCATAATGTGGGGTCCCTGTGCTTACAACCTGATCCTTTTGTGAGGATGCAGGAGGAGTTTTAGGCAAAGGTGGAGATCTTTCTACCAACTGCTGTGAGAAAGTAGCAGCAGTGGTTATTGGTGACTTTTGTGATGTCACTGGCAGTTGATCTGGGATCTCATCTTCCAGAGTTGCCGTTTTGATGGGTTTGGGGGGTTTTCCGGATAATTTCTTTTTGGTCTTTTTGGTAAGGGCAGGTGTGGGTTTCAAAACAGTGGTTATGCTGCCTTGATCACCTGAAGCAGTGGGCTCAGCAGCAGATACCTGAGGAGCAGTGGTAGCTGCTAAATTCTGCTCAGACACCTCTGCTTGTGTTTTTGTAGATTTTAACATTCTTGTGAATGTTTCAGGTGTTAAACTGTTTATTTTAAAAGGAGGACCCTGTACAAGTACATGGGCATTATTTTCTGAATTTTTTTTTTATTAAAATAGTAACTCAAAAATCTTGGAAATAATAGAAAAGCATTTTTCTCAACATTTTTGACCAAATTATCGAAGATTACCTGGGAATAATTAAAATTTTCACCGTTAAGTATAGCATAACCCAGGTATTGTATCTTCAACGGGATTTCATTGAAAGCAGTGGTTTTGTTAGAAACACACATAAGGAGGGTATGAAATAAAAACCTTATATCAGATGGAAAACTGCCCTTTTGTAAAGTATCTATTTTCATTTCTTCTCCATACCCTCTTTTAATGAAATCTCCTTGATACTCTGTTTTCGGAAAAGAATTTTTACCTTCCAGATCATTGAGCTCAAAAACTTCAGATATGGCTTGAGGTGTGATTGAGATTTTTATAGCTTTTATTGTGGAATTGATGGCAACAATCTTTTTGTCCATCTTCTCAAGAGTAGCATTTTTCCAAAATTCTCGTTGAGTATCAAGATAGACGGTTGCATTATAAGTGAGCAAAGTTTTGTACTTTGTGGAGGATAATGTGTCTATGATGGAATCGAAGGTCTTTGTGTCACTGGGTTTTTCAAGAATACCCAAGTAATTGTGAGACTATTTGTATGGAATTTCAATCTCGGTAGGCTCCTTTGTTTTGGATTTGCTTGCCTTTTTCACCATGATTGAAACAGAGAATGAGAGAATGAAGTGAGGATGATGAAGATTTTGGGATAATTTTTGGTGGAAAACTGTTTTGAGAAAAGAATTTTGAATTCGATTCGACAGTGAAACCCTGTTTGGGGGTTTAGTGCAGGGTTTTATATGATGAAAAAGTGAATGCTGATGTGGCAGCGGTTACAAAGATCTGACGGATAAATACTAACCACGTGTCAACCTCTGATGAAAGGATGAAATAATGGAGGACAGTTTTTTTGAGAAACCACTGATGAAGCAATACCAGTGGTTCACAAAGGAAATGAAAACAGTGGGTGACTTTTACTATCAGTGGATATCTTGTGTCAGTGGTTTTACAGCACTGAAGTTTGTCAACAGTGTTTTACCAAGAGAAATGAGTGAACAGAGGTTGACTTTCAGCAGTGGATAGCAAATAACAAACAGATGTTTGCACCAAGTAGTGGTTATGGCAGACTTTTAAGGATTTAATGAAAGATTCATTTTTAGCTATTTTTAAGGATGAATTTTTGATTTTCTGAAAACATTTTAATGCTTTTATTCATAGAAAAACAAGATTTTGCTTGTTATTCCATGTTTAGCATGCCAATCCTAGAGACCAAGCTTTCAAAGGTGGATGTATCTATTGCTTTTGGGAGCACATCTGCCAGCTGGTCTTTAGTTGGAACATGATGCAGAGAAATCAAACCTTTTTCATAGCAATCCCTCACAAAGTGATGTCTGATGTCGATGTGCTTGGTGGTTGAATGGGAAACTGGATTTTTTATGATATTTTCTGCTGCCTAGCTATCCAACATGAGTGGTGTCTTTAAGGCAGTGATACCAAAATCCAGCAACTGATTTTGAAGCCACAGGAGTTGGGCTGTACAGCTTGCAGCAGCAATGTATTCAGCTTCAGCAGTGGATGTTGAAACAGCTGCTTGCTTTTTGCTTTGCCATGAAACTAAGCAATCACCTAGAAACTGGCACCCTCCTGAAGTGGACTTCCTTGTGGTGTTACATCCAGCAAAATCACTGTCTGAAAATCCTGAAAGCTTGATATTCCCATTAGCTGGATACCAGATACCAAGTGTGGGAGCACTTTTTATGTATCTGAATATCCTTTTTATAGCAATATGGTTGGATTTCCTAGGGGCTGATTGACTTCTTGCACAAACACATGTTGCAAACATGATGTCTGGCCTAGATGCAGTTAGGTACAACAAAGACCCAATCATGCTTCTATATAGAGTTTGGTCAATCAGCTCATCCTTTTCATCAGACATGCTAGCTTATTTGTTGCCATGGGTGTGCTGCATGGTTTACAATCATTCATATCAAATTTATTTAAAAGTTCTTTAGCATATTTGCTTTGATGAATGAAAGTTCCATTTTGCATTTGCTGAACTTGGAGACCAAGAAAGCATTGCAGCTCACCCATTGCACTCATTTCAAACTCAGCTGTCATGAGTTGCCTAAACTCTTCACACATTTTATTACATGTGCTTCCAAAAATAATGTCATCCACATAAATTTGGACAATCATTAAATCATTTCCTCTCCATTTTAGAAACAGTGTTTTATCAATGGTACCTCTTTTGAAACCATTTGAGAGTAGAAAGGTGGAAAGAGTTTCATACCAGGCCCTAGGTGCTTGTTTCAGGCCATACAAGGCTTTGTTTAGCCTGTAGACATGATCTGGATAAAATGGATCCTCAAAACCTGGAGGTTGACAAACATACACCTCTTCTTGAATTGTACCATAGAGGAAAGCACTTTTGATATCCATTTGGAACACCTTCTTGTTGTGATTGACAGCAAAGGCCAGGAACAGTCTTATAGCTTCCAATCTTGCTACAGGGGCAAACGTTTCATCATAGTCTATCCCCTTTTCCTGTCTGTAACCTTGAACCACAAGCCTGACTTTATTCTTGACAACAATGCCCCTTTCATCAGTTTTGTTTTTGAAGACCCACTTTGTGCCGATGGGGCTTACATCTTTTGGCAGTGGTACAAGCTCCCATACTTGTTGTCTTTTAAACTGTTGGAGCTCTTCTTGCATTGCTTCTACCCAGCTGTTGTCTTTCAGTGCCTCTTGGTACTTGACTAGCTGATGGAGTGATAGAAAACCAGCAAAAAGACAAATGTTTTGGGTTTGGCTTTTTGTGAGCACCCCTTCATTGATGTTGCCAATGATTTGGTCAGGTGGATGAGATCTCAAGAAGATTAAATCTCCTTGGTATGGTATGATGGCATTTGTTGGTGAAGGCTGCAGATTTGTATCATCTGTGCTAACCACTGCTGGTGACTTTGATGATCCAGTAGTGGCTTCAAAAGGTGGTGGAATAGGAGGTAATGGAGTGGACACATGCTGACTTTTATCCACTGTTTGGGGACTTTTGTCAGCAGTGTTTGATGATGTGGAAGCAGTGGTTGATGGGCTACTTTGGTCAACAACTGTTGAGGTAGCAGTGGTTGAGCTTTGACAGCTGTTTTGTACGACTGGTGCTTTTCCCATTGTGGCAGACTTTTGTTAAGGAATGATGATCTCATACCCATAGTCTGGTGATGAATCCTCTGATGGACCTGCACTGTTAGTCTTGACAGCAACACTTTCAAATGTGAATTTATTAAGATCAAATAAATCAGCAGGATTTGCTGGGATTTTCATTGATGAAAGTTCATTGAACTTCACATTCAAAGTCTCTTCCATTGTTTTAGTCCGTGTGTTAAACACTTTGTAGGCCTTAGCAGTGGTTGAGTATCCCAGATGATAACCACTGTCTACTTTTGCTGCAAATTTTGAGATGGAATCTTTTAAATTCAAAATAAAGCATGGGCAGCCAAATACTTTAAAGTATGATATCAATGGTTTGATTTTATACAGAATTTCATAAGCAGTCTTTTTGTGCCTGGGGTTTATTAAAACTCTGTTTTGGACATAGCAAGCAGTGTTTACTGCCTCTGCCCAGAAAGTCGAAGGCAAACCTGAGTCAGCAAGCATGGTCCTAGCTGCTTCAATCAGTGTCCTGTTCTTTCTTTCAACTACCCCATTTTGCTCTGGTGTTCTAGGGATGCTGTACTGCCTTACAATTCCTTTCTTTACACAAAAGGCATCCAACTCCTTATTTTTGAATTCTGTGCCATTGTCACTCCTGAACACTTTTACTGGAATGACAAATTGCTTTTCAACCTGTTTCACAAAGTCTTGCAAAATGCCTGCAGTCTCATCTTTTGAGTGTAAAAAGAAAGTCCATGTAAACCTAGAGAAGTCATCAATAATAACCAAACAATATTTCTTCTTCTTGAGACTCATGACTTGCACTGGGCCAAACAAATCCATGTGCAGCATTTGCAAACACTGGGTTGTTTTGGACTCTTCAATGGACTTAAAAGAGCTTTTATGTTGTTTTCCTTTTAAACAGGAAACACAATGCTCAGGACATGAAAACAATTTTTTGTGGTAAGCCTCTTACCAGACCATTTTTTGAAATTTCAGTGATTGTCTTGAGATTTGTGTGCCCCAGTCTTCTGTGCCAAAGTTCTGTCTCTTTGTTAGAGGCAGCTGAGAACAGGCAGGCATCAGTTCTGGGACACTCTTTTGACATATCAACAACATAAACATTGCCACTTCTTTGAGCATCAAGTTTTGTTTTTCCAGTTTTTATTATTGCTTCAATCTTTTCAACCATTTCTGGTCCAACAATCCTACAACACTCCTTTGTGAAGAATGATCCATACCCCTTATCACTCATTTGTGAAACACTCAGGAGGTTGAATTTTAGATTGTCTATTAGATTGACATTTTCAAATTTTACATTTCCAGTTTGTACGGTACCAGACCCCAAAACTTTCCCTTTACTATTATTGCCAAAGGATATATCACCCCCTCCATGGATTTTGAAGTCTTTGAGGAGGGCTTTACATCCTGTCATGTGCCTGGAGCCTCCACTATCTACATACCAAAGACTATATAAGCATGTAGAAGCTCCCTGCACATGAAGTAAAAGGATTAGTTCATTAGGGTCTCCAAAGCCAATAAGGCTTTGGATGGGGTCTCAACAGTGTCTGGGATGAGTTCAGATGCATGGGCAGTGGATAGGTCAAGGGATTGGACAGTTTTAGGACTGTTTCTCTCTAACCACTGTTGTGGGTTTTGACCAATCACCTGCTGATAACCAAAAGGATGCCTATTTACTCTTGGTTTAGGGGGGCCTTTTGTAGGTCTCATAAACGTGTGGAATCCTTTGGTAAGATGATTGTCCCTTGCCTCTTCTGAATTGGTTGGCAGGGGGTGCATCAGTGACTTGAACATCTCTTTGGACAGATGTTTGATGCAGCTGTTTTGTAACAGCTGTTTGGACTGGCTCGAACAGTGGTTGATTCTTGATGAATTTGACAGATGATGTTGATGGACTCAAGGATGTTTTAGCAGTGTACTCATTCCTTTTTACATCAATTTTTTTGAGATACACACATTCTTGAGTTTTGTGGTTTGGTTTACCACAGATGGTGCAGCTCTCAGTAGGTACAATGATACTTGTTTTGTTTAAATCATATGCTTTTAAATGGAAACAATCTTTTGTTAGATGATTCCTTTTTTCACAAAATTCACAAAACAGGTTTTTGATCTTTTCTCTCTTCTTTCTGTTTTCAAACTCCTTTGCAACAGAGTTTTTAACCTCTGTTGGGATGTCCTTGAGAGGGATGACTTTTGCTTTTGGAGCTTTAACACCATCTGTGGTTGTGAAATCCATGGGTTTAAAATTTTCAAGAATGTCACACTCGTCAGACCATGAGGGTTTGAATTGGTATTTCTCAATTTCCTCAAAAGTAGAGGATCCCACTGGTCTTTCAATTGTGATTTTGTTACCAATTTTATCAGTGATTTTCACTTCTTGGCCATTCTTGTTTGTGGGGATGAATTCAGTGGTTACATCAGTGGTTTGAACATATTTTTCAAAAGCAGTGTTTTCATCATCATGTTTTCTATAACCAACACCAAATTTCACATTACTTTTAATCTGTTTTTCAAGCATTACTTCATACCCTTTGCAGGATTCCACCCATTTTTCACATGTGATTTGGGTGGATTCCAACTCCTCTTTACAAACATGATATTTTTCTATCATTGTTTGGAGTTGGGTTTTGGTAATGCTTTGCTCTTCTTTTAGACAGCTAATTTCTTTGTCTTTTTCAGCCAACTTGATTTTAAGTTCTTTTAATGACTTCTCAAATTTGACTTCATCAATTAAGACCCTATTCCGAAGGTTTTCATTCACCTCTTTGATGCTAGCAAATGCAATAATGCATTTGTCTGAACACGGATTTTTAAGAACCTGAGGTGATACCTTGGCAGCTGCCATCATAGCACAATCACATTGATGATTTTCTTCATCAGCTCTTTCTTCTTTCTCACCTTCTTTCTCATCTTCTTTTTCTTCCTTGTCTTCTTTGGACCAAGGATCAACTAGTGGTTCAATCAGGGTTTTTGAACTTTCTCCCAGCAGTAGTTCACCAGCAACTGCAGTAACCACTGCTTCAGCCACTTTATCCACTGTTTCAGCACTTAGTTGTTCACCTTCAGTTTCTACCCCTTCTGGTATAGACTCTAATGCCATCAAACAAAATTCATCATTAGTAGGATCATTAAAAGCATTGAGTGCAAAATTTTCATCACTAAGCTCATCAGGCATACTGCTCCAATCAACAAAGCCTTGAGTGAAAAAGCTTTGCTGATCTGGTTGTGTTACTGTTGGAGCAGCTGGTTGAGGAGCAACAGGTGCCCTTGTGCCTGAGGGACAGGGGTTTGAACATACTGAATTTGTGGAACAGTGGTTTGAACATAATGCACAGGCACAGGGGTTGCAGCATAGTGAGCAGTGTTAACATGGGCAGCAGGGGTATATTATAGTGCACAGTGCTTTGATGTTGTGGTCTAGGGTTTGAGCTGGGATGAGTGATTATTGGACCAGTGGTTTGACTCCCGCATTCCCTAGCAAAATGACCTAGCCTATTGCACTTATAGCACTTAATTTTTGACCTATCCAACCCCACTTTTAAATTCCCATGTAACCCTGGGAATTTTCTCCTGTTCTTTTGTAGAATTTGCTTGTTCTTACACTAAGCAAAGCCAATTGATGCAAAATGTCCATCTCTTCTAAGTCAGTGGGATCAAAGTGATGTAAGTCATTGAGTTCAAAGCACAAGTTATCTGAGTTCTGACATTCTCCATTTGCTGTGAAAGCAAAGTTGGATGAGTGAGGATCAGAGTTGAAATTACCTCCAGCAGTTATGTCAATAAAATGATCACAACTCTGATCCTTACTGCTGCCAGACTCTTCTTGACCCAAAAGAGTTGGGTTACCAAATGAATAGTCATCTGTAACTTTGCCAGACTCTTGCAACTTCTTTTTCTGGTTTAACTCCCTTTCATAGGTCAGGAGCCTACCATGAAGTTGGGTCAGTGTCAGGTCTTTGAACTCAGCAGAATTTCTAGTCACAAATGCAATTGTGTCCCATTTATCAGGTAGTGATCTAAGAAACCTACTATTTTGTGTTGATTTTGGAAATTCAACTTTAACAAGTCTTAGCTCACTGATGAGACAACTGAAACGTTCAAACTGTTGGGTCAATGATTCACCCTTAATGTGACAGAAGGTTTCATACTGCTGATTCAGAATTTCCATATTGTTCTCAATTACTTCTTCAGTTCCCCCAAATTGTTCCTTAAGTGCATCCCATAATTCTTTGGCTCTATTACAATGTAACAGCCCAACATAGATTTCATTTGGTAATGCAGATGCAATGATGCTAAATGCTTTGGCATCCAGTTTGAACTTTTGAAAATCAGTTTCAGTATAGTTTTCATAACTTTTAGGTTCGAATTTCTTTGGATCCTCAGCACTTGGCAGCATTGGAACATGAGGGCCAAAAACAACTGATCTCCAACATCCGGTATTTTGTTAAGCAAGGATATGACCCATCCTTCTCTCCCAGATGTTGTATTCATTTCGTTTAAGCATAGGTGGTTTGAAAAGAGAACCAATGTTATTCTTATCATCTTGTGATTGTGACGTCATCCTGGTTGTTTTACAGGCACTGATTAATCAACTTTGATGGTGATTAAACCTTACTCTGTTTTTCAACAAAATGAACAAATATCAGTATCAAAAATTTTGAGCTGAACTATTTACGTCAAAATGATTGTTAGATCAAATTTGACTGTCCGAGCTCTGATACCAATTGTTAGGATCTGAGTTTGGTTTTGATTGTGTTTTACGTTTGAAATAAGATGAAGACGGATGAGTAGTGCAGCGGAATTTAAGATGGAAACAAACTTTGCACACAATCAAACGGGAGAATTGCTTTAATCAAACATTTTCAACAAAGAACCGAAAGATTGAATTTATTTCAATAACGATTACAATGCATGTATGAATACAAACTCCCCCTCAGCCTGAGCTCACAGTGTTTGTTCGTGCAGGAAGAAGATTTTGTGATGAGCTAATAGAACAGTGCATGGTACTGTTCTATTTATAAGCACGGACAAACCACTGAGGCACAAAGCTGACGTCACCATGAAAGTGACATCTAACCTCCTAACAACTTCTAACAATTGATCTATACAAACACTGCTTAAGCTAACAACTGCTATACAGTACATTACATAAATAAACTAAACTATTGCTGGTCCTTCCACTGTTGTGACTTCAGCAGTACTTGATAACAACCAGCAGTGCTTAACCCAAAGCGGTAGATTGAAAAGCAGGTCTTTAGTCTTTGACTTGATCAGTGGTTGTAGGCCAGTGGTTGTAGTGATCAGTAGATAGGAGGTCAGCAGATGTTAAAACCACTTTCAAGGGGAGAGACTTGTAACACAACATCTGCTTATTCTGTATCCACTGCTCTGATCCAGTTTTAGCTTTAATTATATGTTCCTCTGATAGGGTTCAATCCCAACAGAGCTGATCAAAAAGATCGTCAATCCTAGGTAATGGGTATCGATTCTTAATTGTAACCTTATTCAATTCCCTATAATCGATACACATTCGCATGGAACCATCCTTCTTTTTCACAAACAACACTGGTGCTCCCCAAGGGGATGAACTAGGTTGGATGAATCCTTTACTGAGCAATTCATCTAATTGCTTTTTCAGTTCTAACATTTCAGTGGGTACTAATCGGTAGGGTGCTTTAGCTATGGGTGTAGTTCCAGGAATCAGATGAATTCTAAATTCTACCTCCCTATCTGGTGGTAATCCTGGTAGTTCTTCTGGGAATACATCCGAATATTCTGATACTACAGGAATTTCCTTAAGTTCCTTACCCTTAGTGTTAATGATTACCGAAATCATATACACTATTCCTTGCTTTCGTTCATAACTAGCAACTTTCATTACTGAAATGAAATTCATTGGTTTACGCGGCTTATCTCCCGTAATCATAATTACTTCTCCTGTGGGTGCACGGATTTCTATGGAATTCTTATCACAGAGGATTCGAGCATGGTTAGCTACTAACCAATCCATTCCTAATACAACATCGAATCCAGCTAAATTCATAGGTAATAGGTTTGCGGAAAATTTATGACCTGAAAGTTCTATATTTTCTTTTTGCAAAACCGTATCTATGTTAACAGAGTTCCCGTCTGCCGTTTCTACTGTATAATTTTGCCTAAGTTTGGTTAAGGGTAGCTTAAGAGCTTGGCAGAAAGAAGTATTTATAAAAAATTGGTTTGCACCAGAGTCAAATAATACTTTCGCATAAACGTCATGAACTAGGAACGTACCAGCTATCACATCTGGGATGAGTTCTGCTTCTTGAGTAGTCAGCTGAAAGGCTCTTGCGTTCTTTTTATTAATTCCTTCACTTGGTTTGGCCTTGTTGTCCGCTGGTTTGACCAGTTTAGGGTAGTCTGGTCTAAAATGTCCAGCTTCTCCACAGTTGAAGCAGATTGTTGATTTCTTCCTCCTGCAATCTTCTTCTTGATGCCCCGAAATTTTGCAGAAATTGCAATATCCTTTGCATCTTCCAAAATGCTTTCTTTTACAAGTACTGCAAAATGGAGCAGTGGAAGATTGCCCAGTTCCCTTTTTCTTGAAATTACCCACACGGAATCCTTGGGTAATCTTTTGGGCCACTTCCTTTTTCCGGTTTTCTTCTCTTGTGCGTACCAGCCCGTCGGTTAAGGTGTTGGCTAATTCCACAGCATCGTCAATAGTGCGGGGTCTCACAGCTTTGACGATATCCCGAATCTCGCTAATCAAACCCCAAATATAACGAGAAATAAGTACCGGTTCTGGCGAAGCCAGGTTGGTACAACTCTAGCATACTCGAAGAATGTCGAAGTATATCCTCGACAATCAACGTCTATCATCCGGTGATTGAGGAACTTATTTGTCATTTGTTCCTTCTCGAATTCAGGACAAAATTTTCTTTCCACCAATCTTTTAAATTCTTCCCAATTCATGGCATAAGCCATATCACTCCCCTTGGCTTGTAATACTGTGTTCCACCATTCTAGTGCCCCTTCTTTAAAAAGATGTGACGCGTACATGACCTTGTCTTCCTCGGCACATTTACTTATTTTAATTACTGCTTCGGTTTTCTCTAACCAACGCAGTGCTGCAGTTGCCCCTTCATTGCCTGCAAATTCGATTGGTTTACAGGCAAGGAATTCCTTATAAGTGCAACCAGGCGTTGCAGCTTTCATTTTCTTAAGGAATGGGGCTTGCATTACATCATCATTATTATTGTTACCGCCTCCATTTACACTATTACTGAAGTTGTCATCACGTGTACGTTTACTGAGGGTAGGCGGCGGAGGTTCGACTGGATTTCGGACAGCAGCAAGGATTGCTGGAATAGCATTAGCTATTCCTTGAGCAACAATATTTTCTATATCTTATCTGTTAAGAAAGTGATCTTCATTGTTTTGCTCAAATGGGTTAATCTCGTTAACTGGTTCATTACCAGCGTGTTCCATCTGGTAATTAATAGTATATATAAGTTATTAATACAAAATAAATAACAATCACACAATAAAACAATTGCACATAATCATGTCAACACGTATAGCCAAAATTGTCGACTTTGCGACTTCCATCTTTTTATATATTAGTATGCATCATTACACACTCGTTATATTACAAAAGTTTTATTTTAAGTTATTTTACATAGTTATATTTTTCTTAATATTTATTATTTTAAACCACGTAACCACACAACCACATACGATCCCGTCAGCTGGCACTTCAGAAACGATGTTCCCTCTCGTCGTAATTCCATGATATCCTCTCCCCCACTTCCCAAATTCTATTTCCTGCGTCCACCAGCTCCTCGCCATAGTGGCGGAGTTCAGTCAAGTTTTCTGTACTCATAGGTGGGTTTAGTGCAGGCTCAGGGTCAAATTGGGGGGAAAAGGTGTTAGGGTTATTCAAGAGATTCTGAAATTGCCAGTCAGTGGTCCACCATTCTTCCAGCTCTCCTAGTAGAGGTAGGGGGTTGACAATAGGATCTGGGATAGCAGGTTCCAGATTAACTGGAAGTTGTGCTTCAGCTGGGTAATTGAAGAGGTTTTCATCGGCATGTAAGATGAAGTCGCTATTTGCCAGTTTGCAGTCCAGCTCCTCCCACAGTGGCATTTCCTGGGCTTGCCCGGAACTTTCCCCGATCTATTTTCCTTTTTCTTTATCCTTCGGATCCTCAGTCTTGATAACTTTCTGTGTTGCTGGTTTCTTCATACGCATACGCCTCCAGCCTACAAGTCTTCTTCTCTTTTTCGGCTTGGGTTTCTCCTGAGGTTGGGCTTGGAATTCCATAGGTTTCTCAGTGTCAGCCCAATAACCGGAAAAAACCCCGGAAACTTCCATGTTAGCAGAATAGATAGTGAGATTCTGAAGAGCTTCAGACAACTCATTCATGCTGTTAGCACATATGAAGAAACACACACAATTCTAAGTTAAAATCTCATTTATCAACTTAAATTCACAGAGTAGCAATCAGAAAATTAAGTATTTCTAAATACTTAATTAGCTTAAATCAGTGGCTCTGATACCACCTTTTTCTGTCACGGCCCCCGGCCTGGTGTGACCCGCTCCAGAAGTCGTGGGACAGAAAACCCGTGGTAGTTTAATTAATTTGAGTTGACAGCGGAAGTTTAACAGGATCTTTTAAAACTTGAAAATGCCCAATTATTTTATTTCACAAATTGGGACAAACCCCATAATTTACAGTAAAGGTAATTTCATGAGGAAATCCCTTGTTTTACAAAACATGGTTATTTATTTTGTTGAGCCAGCACTTCAAGCTTGTTAGTGCTCCGTAGCACGTTTTCCTTGATTCACAGTAAATCACCTAAAACATGTTTAAAAATATTTTATCAGCGGGGAAATAATGGCGACTCATTCAGGTTAAATAAAATGACACCTTAGTTATAGATTACAGCATAAGAGCGATTACAATGGCTACTATCTTATTTTTATCTGGCGCCGTGTCACGCCCTGGTGACGATGGTCATACCACTATTGGGTCCTTTCACCCAAGTAGTGATGATTATCACTGTTAGGTTGGTGAACCTAACCGTGAGAGATTAGTAATGTGCACAATACCCCACTAGCCAGTGATTCAAGATAACCACAACTTAATCCCTGTAATTATAACGTTTGAAAACACTTTGAGATTTTATAAAACAGTTGATAAAAAGAGAATGACTCACATTGTAAGTTTAACTGGACAGAACCTTGACTATTGATTTAATCTTGTAACCTAGTTAAATAACAATGCACACAAAACTAGGTCAGTAACTTAATACAACTTTTACGATAAGCTCACGAAATCAAAACCCTCACGACGAATGACAAAGTATAGCCGGGATTCGGGCAGCACTTAAACATCCATCGGATCGGTTTCAATCAATCGGACATTGTATCGTAGCAGTGATCGAGTTATTACCATGTTGTCGCAGCAGAGATTCGTGCTTGTGTGTGTTTTTGAACTAAACAGAGGATATTTCAACGTATGAAGTGAGTTTTTCCGTCATAACAAGACCCTCATGCAAGTGCCAAAGCCCTGACTTATATGCTGAAAAATGGGTTCTGTCGCATGGCGCGCCAGACACACCTGGTCCTGGCGCGTGGCGCGACGGGTAACTTTTAGGGTAGGGTAGCTTCGTGTATTTATAGCCTAGGTGAGTCGACAGTTCGATAAAATACGCGTTCTACAACAAACTGTGAGGATAATTGTCTATTAGGGGATACCCCCCGAGTTTTAGGGGGTCCTGATCCTAGTTCCAACTGTTCTGAAAATTTTAGGGGCCATGCAATATTACTTGGGGGTCTCAATTAGGGTTTCCTATTGGACATAATAAAATAAGAAATAATAATTTTGGCGAGAGTTGTTACACATATTATACAAGTCATAGTACTTGTGAGGGTACAAACCATATTTTATCCGGTCTCCGCTTAATCTAGTGAACCGTACCGTTATTGTTATAATTTACCGGTCCAAGTTATATAAGTTGAATAAGACCCGTTAACATTCTAATGGATCATAATTCCATTCATTCCAGACTAAGGGCGTCCAGTAAATTGCAACCTTGTTAGTTGTTTTGACTTAAACGGTTGTGCTTATAAATATCTTTGGATTGTAAAGATTTATGCTCAGGTAAATACTCTTAACCTATTTTTCATATACGGGTTTGGGTTACGGTAAATTATTACCGCTTGGTTGGGTATGGGATTAATGACCAATGTGTCCAAAATCCAAATAACTCGTTTTAATCCGTTATGCTTGATAACTTAAACATTGAGGTTTAATGCGACTGTGTCCTGGATATCCTAGGCTCATTTAATTGCAAATGGCTACGACCTAAGAAACGGGTGTAGGCATACACCTGACAGATGCTAATGTTATGATAATATATTTTCTTACCCAATATGGGGATAAAGTGGTGTGTCAGTTAATCATGTATCGGAGTTTAGTTCTGGGCCCCATATGTATTGACAAGTATGTAATACTGGTAACAAGAGATATAGTTTGTCCCAAGTTATTTATGAAAATGATATACCAAATGGTATATAAAATGATTTTGAAATATTTTCAAAATGTGTCGGTTATTTGTATTTACCAGTGAAAACTGACGTATTTTCAAAAGACTAAGCGCAGGTTTGCAAAATACGTAACAGGCTGGAAGCTGCCCTATAATTGCTTAGTGGAATTTGCAACTCCATGCAAAAAAGCCTAGTAGTCTCTTATGTAATCATTTGTTATTCGATCTGCTTGTGGATCTTTTAGTACACTTTCGTCTGTATATTATTTTGAACTTTCGGACATTGTACTTTGTAATAATTATTTTATACTCCCAAGACTTCCGTTGTGTTAATGTGAATATCTATATCAATTTGTCACACATAAACCCCAGGTCCGGGCCCGTGTGACAGTACGTTTCTCGTTAATGATATTTTTGCAAGAGTTCTGTTTGACTCTGGAGCCGTCAAAAGTTTCGTAGATCATAAGTTCTATAAAGTAATAAACATACCCTTAAGAGCCTTAGATCATACATATGAGGTTGAAATGGCTGACGAGAACATATAAATAGTTTCTAAGATCCTAGAAAGATGTGTCATATCCATTAAGAATCACTGTATCCCGATCTATCTTCTACCCATGACATTTTTCGGATTCGATATAGTTTTAGGCATGGACTGGTTATCCCATAACAGGCCTATATTGTTTGTAATAAGAAACTTGTCAAAATTAAATCCCCATTTGGTGATATGTTTACCATCTAAGGAGATCGTGACTATGGATTGCCAGAAAAAGCTTCCATGCTTAAGGCATCCAAGTGCTTGCAAAGAGGATACGCCATCTACATGGCATAAGTAACCACAGACTATGCAAAACCATAGATTGAAGATATCCCAGTCATATATGAGTTTCCTGACGCATTTCTGGAAGATTTACCTGGTTTGATGGAGACTCTTAATGATTATGAGTGCGAAATCCGTTATCATCCCGGCAAGGCTAACGTCGTAGCTGGCGCTCTTATCCGAAGGAAAGAGTTAAACCAACTAGGGTTCACACTAAAAGACTCGAGCTACGAAATAGATTGACTGATGAAGTTTTAAAAGCTCAAAAGAAAGCTTTAATGGATGAGAATGCTCCAACCGAAGGTTTATGTGGTATTGTGGATCAGTTAGCACCTGGAAAAGATGGAATTTTAAGATTAAATGATAAAATATGGTTCCTATTTTCGGAGGACTCAGAGATCTGATTCTTGAGGAATCTTATATTTCTAAGTATTCTATGCATCCTAGTGGTGATAAGATATATCAAGATTAGAAAAAGAATTATTGGTGGATACTGGATGGGTATGAAGAAATCTATAGCCACCTACGTGGCAAAGTGTCTGACGTGTTCGTAAGTTTAAGCTGAACATCAGAAACCACCAAGTTTGCTACAACAATTAGAAATACTTAAATGGGAATGAAAATTTGTAACAATGGACCTTATCAATAAGCTACCTAAGACCAGTTATAGCAATGATACGATTCGGGTCATAGTCGATAGATAGACTAAGAAGGCTCCCTTTTTGCCAATCAGGGAAACTTTTAATTCAGATAAATTGGCTAAGTTCTATGTTGACAACATTGTATTTATTAATGGAGTACCATTGTCAATAGTATCGAACAGGGATAGCCAATACCCATCCCATTTCTAGAAAATCTTTCAGCAAGCTTTAGGCACGCACTTAAATTTTAGTACACTTTACCATCCTCTGATGGTCAAAGTGAACGTACTGTTATGGGTAAAATTCTGAGCCCATATCCTGGGAAATATCTTGAGTTATATCTTGATTGTATGATATCTGCTCATATCCGGGATGCTCATTCAGGATATTGGTAACATCCTGAATGGTATCCTCAGGATTACTAACGGGTTGTGTGCAGGAGTACGCGTCCAGATGCCCAACGTTCACGAAGACCCTTTCTCCGGGAGACTCGGTCCAAGTCGTTCAAATGAAGACGTTGAAGCCGCATTACTCGGTCTACAACGTTAACAATGGAATATTCGAGAGCATCCCATATTTATAGGAATTTTAGTTTGTATTTCGTTACTATAAATAGGTGGGTATATCAGATCGAATAGGACATCACAGCTACACTCACTACACTCTCACACTTGTTCTCTCGCAATTTTTACTTTCACACAAAGCATTGTAACACTTAGCGATCTGGTCGATATCCTGCACTGTATCCTGACGTTTGAAGCAATAAGAAGAACTAGGCTGTCACACCCCCAAAATCCAGCTGCGGAGTATCACCGCTTGGAGGCGTGACTGACCAGGATCAAGCCACCAATTATATTGAACAAGCATGTAAGTAATAATAAAATCCGACACAATACAATTGGTGTCCAAACAAAACATAGTTTAAGTTGCAAGCGGAAGCATAACGATTAAATCCAAAACCAAATATAAGTTCAAATGTCTAAATGTTTAACATGGCACACAGTTGTCCATGTCCCACAACGACTCTTCCCCATGCAAGCTCCAGCTAAGTACCTATTGACCTGCAAAGCATGTAGTAACGAGTCAACAATAATGTTGAGCGAGTTCACAGTTGGGTGTTCGTTTTAAGTTGTTTCGAAAACAGTTCCCTTTAACTGGCATCCTGCCGTGGGGGTTACCCCATAGTTGAAAACGTGATTTGTTTAACCCATTTACTCTGGCAATCCAGCCGTGGGGGCTACCCCATGTTTAATTATCTGGCTCCTCGGCCGTGGGGGCTACCCCATGTATATACTACTAGACTCGTTACCATATCGACTGCTGACTGTAGTCATGTTTATGTGCCCTGAACTGTCAATGTCTATCATCATTGACGTGCCATAATCCATTAGTTCACGCCCGTCCTCTGCGGCACGGTGTGAGGTTTGTCAAACCTAAATAGCGCTATCTAACTAATGACCCGCTCGCCATTGGCCCGGCGATTAAGTCGATATAAAAAGGAGGGACTTCGTGATAGAGTTTTGGTCTAGTGAAATGTGAACTGTCCAAGAGGACGAGGAATTATATTCCTGAACCCGTACTGTCCTACCCAAGAAAGGACGAGGAATCCATATTCCTTAACCCATTCCCAACCCCTGGGAATCCCATGCTTTGTAGAAAGTGTGAACTCACCTTAGGTTAGCTCAGCAGATAAGTAAAGGTCAATCGATCTGCTAGAGGTCAACCACGTCCTAACATGGTTACCATACAAGTTAGGTCTAGGTTCAAATAGTGCACGTATGTTTACACAAGTTAATAGGTTACTAACACGTATTGATCATGGCAAACACGTAATACATGTTAACACATTAATAGTAGCATTCAAGCACCAAACACGTCCAACTTGTGCGATCCGAAAGATAAAACCCAACCAATAGGCGGCCCATCCCATTGTGCGATTGGCACAACTTGTGCGATCCACAATGGGTTGTGCGATCAGCCTTAAACCTGGCCCAATTAACATAAACAGCCCAACACTCATACGGCCCAACAAATGTAACAGTTTAATAATCTTGTGCGGTCCAGTTCATCTTGTGCGACTGGATAATTCTTGTGCGACAGGACTTGGGCTTTGAGGCCCAACAGTAATCCAAATACAAGTTGTTTGTGTAAGGCCCAAGACTTGTGCGATCGGCACCTTCTTGTGCGATCCACAGGTCTTGTGCGATCATGCATACCTTAGTTGTACACTGTGTTCTAACTTGTTGTACATCAGTCTATCTTGTGCGACTGCCTTGTGCGACTGCCTTGTGCGACCAGATCAGATCATGTACGATCTGATCTTGTGCGACCAAGGAGTCTTGTGCGATCAGTTATGATTTCCTAATTTCATGCAATCAATTACCAATTCCAAATCAATTCGTTTGACCCAATTAACAGTTTCCATTCATGCAAATTCTCGTTCAAACAAGGGTTTTAACATCCATTCTCATGAACCCTAACATAATCATAATCATGAACAATACTCAAAATACTTAAATATATTCATCTAGGGGTTTCAAATCATCATATAACACTTCATAATCGACCATACAACTAGTCTGATTTCACATACATGCAGCCGGTTAACAAGCATTCGGTTCTAGAACAATAATATGCAAATCCGATTAACATCTACATGGTTCTACATCCATAACATGTAATCCGAATCATATGAATATTACCACATCAAGAACATTATTCATACCAAGAACCCTAACTATTACATAAACTCATGGCAACCATAATATTATCTAACAACAAGCATCATAAAACACTAACCGGTTATCAAGCTTCAAATAAGAATAATCCGAATCGAGAGAGCTTCGAAGAGATGGATGTTGTTGCCGCCGGGATCGAGAGAGAGAAAGAAGGAGAGATTAGGGTTTGGTGTGTTCTTGTTTTGCAACAAATGAGAAACAAACTCTCTAAGGGTGTGTGTGTATGCGTATGAGGGAGTGGGTCGAACCCAACTTGGGTTGCCCTAGGTTCGGATGCAAAGAGTGTAGCCCGAATGGCTTGTGCGATCGGGTTGTGTTGTGCGATTGGTTCATTTATATACACACATTCATTACACATAACACATATCAAACATAACATTCCATTAATCATCAAGTTCACATAATCACGTAGTGTTCACATACGTTACAAAGATAGGTTCTGAAATACGAGTTGTCACATTATCCCCAAGTTGAAAGAAATTTCCTCCCGAAATTTGGTACGTACTCACTGAGGAAGCTAGTTAAGTTGCATGGTTTTCCTGGGGTGTCACATCCTCCCCCCGTTGATCTGGAATTTCGTCCTGAAATTTCGTAGTAGCTTCAGCCTCAGTAGTGGTTGTACTGTTTGCGAACAATTGGGGATACTTTTGTTTCATCTGATCTTCGCGTTCCCAGGTGAACTCTGGTCCACGACGTGAGTTCCAACGAACTCGAACGAGAGGTATTCTAGTGCGCTTGAGGACCTTAACATCCCGGTCCGTGATTTCAACTGGTTCCTCGACGAATCGTAACTGGTCGTCGATAGTGAGTTCCTTCAAAGGAACTATGAGGGTCTCATCTGACAGACACTTCTTCAGATTCGACACGTGGAAAACGTTGTGAACTGCATTGAGTTCTGCTGGTAAGTTCAGTTTGTAGGCCACTTTACCTATTTTCTCGATGATTTCAAATGGTCCAACATATCGTGGGTTAAGTTTGCCTCGTTTACCAAAACGAACCACACCCTTCCAGGGTGAGACTTTGAGTAGCACTCGATCCCCAACCTGGAACTCGAGTGGTTTCCTGCCCTTATCGGCGTATGCTTTCTGACGGTCGCGAGCCGCCGCCATGCGTTGTCGTATCTGAGCGATCCTTTCAGTAGTATCAACTACGAGTTCTGGGCTCGTGATCTGACTATCACCCACCTCTGCCCAACAAAGAGGTGATCGGCATTTACGCCCGTACAATGCCTCAAACGGAGCAGCTTTAATGCTGGTGTGGTAGCTGTTATTGTACGAAAATTCCACAAGTGGCAGATGCTTTTCCCATCCGTTGCCAAAGTCAATTACACATGCCCTAAGCATGTCTTCAAGGGTCTGGATGGTGCGTTCAGACTGCCCATCCGTTTGCGGGTGATAAGCTGTGCTCATATCTAAACGTGAGCCAAAGGACTTGTGCATTACTTGCCACAGTTCAGAAGTAAAACGTGCATCACGGTCAGAGATAATAGAGGTGGGCACCCCGTGCCTCGAGACAACTTCCTTCTTGTAAATGTCCGCTAAAGTGGAGAACTTATCCGTTTCTTTGATAGCCAAAAAGTGTGCGGACTTTGTGAGTCGATCCACGATCACCCAAATAGTGTCATTTCCGCGCTGAGATCTAGGTAGGCCAGTAACGAAATCCATGGAAATTTGCTCTCATTTCCATTTTGGTATCTCAGGTTGTTGGAGTAGGCCTGAAGGTTTCTGGTATTCGACTTTGACTCTCACACAAGTCAAGCACTTGCTGACGTAAGTTGCTATGTGGGCCTTCATGCTAGGCCACCAATACGTAGTTTTGATATCGTGGTACATCTTATCCGAACCAGGATGTACTGAGTAGCGAGACTTGTGTGCCTCATCCATCACAAGCTCTCATAGGTTGCCATAGAGTGGGACCCAAATGCGTCCTGTTACGTAGTATGCACCGTCTTCCTTTTGTTCTAATCGTTGCCTTGAGACGCGTAGGGCTTCAGCCCTGACTGTGACAACTGGAAATTTAGAACCTTTCGTTGTATCTTGGTGTAACATGCTTGAAACGTTATGTGACTAGTTAACTTGATTGGTCTAATGATATAAGTGAACATCCTATGTGATTATGTGTTATGTTTATGTGTCGTGCTTGTATGTATGTGTGTATTTATATGACCCGAGACATGAGGACCCGACTCGAGACCATGCGGTCTTGAGTGAACAGGAAACAGTTGGGCCGGTTGGGCCGTGCACCTCATTTAACCCATCCGAAGCCCACTAGGGTGCACCAATTTAGATCAAGTATATAACCTTGTTGTTAGCCAACACTACCATCTTTGGACAACACACACTCTCCTACATACACACTCCTACATTCCCTCTCACTAAAACCCTAGCAACATCACCTCCTCCTCTTGTGTCGGATCAAGGGTAGCAAGACGAGCTCCCGGATTTGCTTGTATTCTTCACTCGGAACCTTTGGACAACGAACCTACTCTCCTTCACACACTCCTCATCAACCGGTTAGTGTTTATGATGCTTGTTGTTAGATTTTATGAATGAACATGGTTTAACTAGAATAGTTGTACGAATGATGATGTTCTTGTGAATCGGATGTGTATGATGATGTTATTCGGCTAACATGTCTTGATTTCGGATATATTGCATGATGAGCTAATGATATCTTGTGTCTAAATGTGATTTAAACCATTAAATTGTTGATGTTCATGAAATCGGCTTGCATAATGTTCATGTTAATCGGATTATATACTTTTGTGCTAAGAACCGAATACTTGTTAATCGGCTGCATGTATATGGAAACCGGATTAGTGTTGAGTCGATTTTTGAAGTGTTATGTGATGATTTGAAACCCTTAGATGGGTATGTTTAAGTGTTTTGATTGTTGTTCATGTTATGATTATGTTAGAGTTCATAGAGATTGACACTAAGATGATGAACAAGTTTGAATGTTGTTATGAATATTTGAATACCTTATGAACATTTGAAAAATGCCATGTTTGATCCGATTTGTTTGAAAATTAGACAACAAAACATGTTTGTGCTCTACCATTGGATAGTACACCATATCATGAAATCGAAATACTATTGGTTAGTACAAATGCCGGCTGTTAGCAGGTTTGCCAGTCGAGACCCTTGGTCTCGACTCGAGACCATGAAGATGACAACTCGAGATCTATGGTTGCGACATAGGTTGCGAGTCGTGAACCCCTAGTCTCGACTCGAGACCACACAACATCAACACAAAACAGCATAACTCGAGATCAGGGTTGCGAGTCTTGTTGCGACTCGAGACATGACCTGAGACCTCCACGGTTGCGACTCGAGAACTCATAGGTACAACTCGAGACCGCACAGTCTCGACTCGAGACCGCACAGTCTCGACTCGAGACCGCACAGTCTCGACTCGAGACCATGACACCCGTACACAATGTTTGGACTCACACGCTGTTATGGGCCTAAGTAGTTGGGCCGCACACTTAGCCTTTGGTTGTTACGTGAATGTTACTGTGGAACTTGTTACGAACTGTTGATTGAACTGCCATGCTAGACATGTATGCCATGATCGTTACTTGTGTACAATACGTGTAGAACATACGTGCACTACTTGGATGTAAACCTGACTTGAATAGTATCTATGTTAGGACGTAGTTGACCACTTACAACTCGATTGACCTTTCTGTGTATCTGCCGAGCAAACCAAGGTGAGTTCACACCCTCTACAAAGCATGGGATTCCCAGGGGTCGGGAATTGGGGTTAAGGAACAAGGGTTCCTCGTCCTCCTTGGGTAGGACAGCATTGGTTCAGGAATGTAATTCCTCGTCCACATGGACAGATAACTCGTACTAGACCAAAACTCTATCACGAAGTCCCTCCTTTTTATATCGACTTAATCGCCGGGCCAATGGCGAGCGGGTCATTAGTTAGATAGCGCTATTTAGGTCTGACAAACCTCACAACGTGCCGCAGAGGACGGGCGTGAACTAATGGATCTGGGGCACGTCAATGCTGATAGACATTGACAGCTTCAGGGCACATAAACATGACTACAGTCGATATGGTAACGAGTCTAGTAGAAACATGGGGTAGCCCCCACGGCCGAAATGCCAGATAACTAACAAGGGGTAGCCCCCACGGCTGGATTGCCAGAGTAACCGGGAATAAACAAGTCACGTTTTCAACTATGGGGTAACCCCCACGGCAGGATGCCAGATAAAGGAAACTGTTTTCGAAACAACTTAAAACAAACACCCAACTGTGAACTCACTCAACTTGTTGTTGACTCGTTACTACATGCTTTGCAGGACAATAGGTACTTAGCTGGAGCTTGCATGGAAGAGAGTCATTGTGGGACATGGACAGCTGCGTGCCATGTTAAACTATGAAACAATTAAACTTATGTTATGACTTTAAACATTATGCTTCCGCTTGCAACTTAACTATGTTTTGTTTGGACACCAATTGTATTGGTTGGACTTTTATAATCACTTACATGCTTGTTCAATATGATTGGTGGCTGGATCCTGGTCAGTCACGCCTCCAAGCGGTAGTATTCCGCAGGTGGATTTTGGGGGTGTGACAGATTGGTATCAGAGCCATTGGTTATAGTGAACTTGGTTTTAATAAGGGGAAAAAGTTTTATTAAAATCAGACTATAACCTGTACAGTGCTCTACGATCCACAACGACGCTTCACTCCACATGCAAGGCTCGACATTCTAGGTGATATGATCTATGTATATATTGCCTACTTGTTAGTTACATAGTACATTGCTCATGGTATGCTTGGTTAGTATAACTACTGTTGCTTGAAAACGTGTGTGCTTACTCTCTTCTGTCATCGCATTTTTGTGAACCCCTCTCACTCACGTTCCTCTTGATGTGAAGATCATGTCTGGACGCGTAAACCTGACACAAGCCCAGTTGACGGCTCTGATTAACGAACGAGTTGCCGCGGCACTGGCAGCTGCACACGCAGGAGGTATATCCTGCAGTCCAAACTCATTCTAGGGTCTTTAGAATCCTACTCTCGTGAACCAACCTTTGTGTTAAACTCTGTCTTTTCTTTCACCCTCGATAGGTCAACATGTTCAGCCACCTGTGTGCACTTTTAAAACTTTCATGGACTGCCGACCAACTACTTTTAGCGGCACTGAAGGAGCCGTAGGTCTCCTCCACTGGTTTAAGAAACTAGAATCTGTGTTCGAAATGTGTGAATGCCCTGAGGCACGCAGGGTGAAGTATGCCACTGGTACTCTCGAGGGTTTGGCCCTCACATGGTGGAACGCTCAGGTCCAAATGCTGGGGTTGGTTGCTGCCAACGCCACCCCATGGGAAACTTTTAAAGAAATGATCAAGGAGGAATACTGCAGTCGTGATGACATTCATAAGCTGGAAGTCGAGTTCTTCAACCTCAAAATGACGGGGTCAGAAATTGAGGCGTATACTAAGAGATCGAATGAGCTAGCATTACTGTGTCCTACTATGGTGGATCCTCCCATCAAACGCATCGAACTATTTCTCAAGGGCTTAGTGCCAGAAATCCAAAGTCATGTGACTTCAGCAAACCTCGCCACTATCCAGCAAGTTGTTCAATTGGCTCACCGTCTCACGGATCAGGCGGTGGAGCAGAACAGGTTACCAAAGCGCATAGGTGCCGCAACTACTTCAGGTGCTCTTGGTGACAACAAACGGAAATGGGATGGAGCTTCAAACAAGGGTTCAACTTCTGTGCAAACTCAGTCTCAGCAAAGAAAGACTGACGACTACAAGAGCCCTAGTCAGCAATCATCTGGTGGTCAAAGTCATGGTGGGTACAAAGGGAATCACCCCAAATGCAATCGCTGCAGCCTACACCACAGCGGGCCATGCACCAGGGGTAACTGTCATCGGTGCAACAAGCCAGGCCACGCAGCAAAGGATTGCAGGAGCTTATACCCCGCCAATCAGAATCGTCAACAAGCTCAACAGAACCCACGCCAGCAGCAGCAGCAAGGTGATAACAAAGGGTGCTTTCAGTGTGGAGCTGAAGGCCATTTCAAGAGGGATTGCCCCCAGCTAAACAGGAACCAGAACAACAACAACAACAATAACAACAATCAGGGGAATGGTAACAACGGGAACAACAACAACAATGGTGCCAGGGGGCGGGCGTTCGTGATCGGTCAAGGTGAAGCAAGGAATGACCCCAATGTTGTGGCGGGTAAGTTCCTTCTCGACGACTTTTATGTTACAGTTTTATTCGATTCGGGCGCCGATACTAGTTACGTGTCACTAGAAGTTAGTCAAATGCTTAAGCGTATTCCAACACCTTTGAACAACTAGCACATTGTAGAGCTAGCAAACGGTAAGAGTTTAGAAGCCATACACGTAGTCAAGGGTTGTAAACTTATTCTCGCTGACCAGACCTTCTCTATCGACCTTATTCCTATAGTCTTGGGTAGTTTCGACGTTGTCATTGGGATGGATTGGTTATCCCAACACCGAGCAGAGATTCTTTGCAACGAGAAGCTTGTTCGTATTCCTGGTCCCAGTGGTGAACCTCTCATGATTCGTGGCGACAAGAAGGGTGCTGTTGAAAACGTCATCTCTTTCCTTAAGGCCCAGAAGTGCTTGCGAAAGGGCCACACTGCCATTTTGGTACTCGTTACTGACACCTCAGAGAAAGAGAAGAAGATAGAAGATTTTCCAATTGTACGCGATTATCCTGAGGTATTTCCTGAAGAATTACCTGGTCTTTCGCCTCATCGCCAAGTCGAGTTTTAGATTGAATTAGCTCCTGGAGCTGCGCCTATAGCTCATGCACCTTATCGTTTAGCTCCATCAGAGTTGGAAGAACTCTCTACGCAACTGCAAGAACTCTTGGATAAGGGTTTTATTCGCCCTAGCTCTTCGCCCTGGGGAGCTCCAGTGCTATTTGTGAAGAAGAAAGACGGTACCTTTAGAATGTGTATCGACTATCGCGAACTCAACAAGGTGACGGTGAAGAATCGTTACCCTCTACCTCGTATTGACGACTTGTTCGACCAGCTGCAAGGGTCGAGCTACTATTCAAAGATTGATTTAAGATCGGGATATCACCAGCTGAGAGTCCGAGAAGGGGACGTCTCCAAGACAGCTTTTAGAACGCGTTATGGACACTATGAGTTTTTGGTCATGCCTTTTGGGCTAACAAACGCACCTGCGATCTTCATGGACTTGATGAATCGAGTGTGCAAGCCTTACCTGGACAAGTTCGTTATAGTCTTCATCGACGACATCCTGATCTATTCCAAGAGTCAGGAGGATCACGAGCAACATCTACGACTTATTTTGGAACTCCTTCGAACAGAACAGCTTTACGCAAAGTTCTCGAAATGCGACTTCTGGCTTCGTGAAGTCCATTTCTTAGGCCACGTGGTGAACAAGGATGGGATTCACGTTGATCCGTCCAAGGTAGACTCGATTAAGAACTGGCCTGCACCTCGTACACCAACAGAAATTCGCCAATTCTTGGGCTTGGCAGGCTACTACAGGAGATTCATTAAAGATTTTTCCAAGATTGCACAGCCTCTCACCTCACTAACGCAGAAAGGCGTTGTTTATCGATGGGGAAAAGCACAGGATTTAGCATTCCAGCATTTAAAGGATAGACTTTGCAGCGCACCTATCCTTTCCTTGCCAGAGGGCACAGACGACTTCGTGGTCTACTGCGACGCATCAATTCAGGGTCTTGGATGTGTACTGATGCAACGAGATAAAGTTATAGCCTACGCCTCACGCCAACTTAAAGTTCACGAGAAGAACTACACTACACATGATTTAGAGCTGGGAGCTGTTGTTTTTGCACTTAAGATATGGCGACATTACCTATATGGTACCAAGTGCACCATTTACACCGATCACAGGAGTCTCGAGCACATCTTCAAGCAGAAGGAGCTAAACATGCGTCAACGACGATGGGTCGAGTTATTAAATGATTACGAATGTGCAATCAAGTACCATCCTGGCAAAGCCAATGTTGTGGCTGATGCCCTTAGTCGAAAGGACACTGCGCCTAAGCGCGTACGAGCCTTACAGCTCACTATACATTCCAGTCTTCCTTCCCAAATAAGAGACGCTCAAGTAGAGGCATTGAAACCAGAAAACGTCAGGGCTGAAGGCCTACGCGGCTCAAGGCAACGCTTAGAACAAAAGGAAGACGGTGCTTACTACGTAACAGAACGCATTTGGGTCCTACTCTATGGCAACCTACGAGAGCTTGTGATGGACGAGGCACACAAGTCTCGCTACTCGGTACACCCTGGTTCGGATAAGATGTACCACGATATCAAGACTACGTATTGGTGGCCTAGCATGAAGGCCCATATAGCAACATATGTCAGCAAGTGTTTGACTTGTGCGAGAGTCAAGACTGAATACCAGAAACCCTCAGGCCTACTCCAACAACCAGAGATACCACAATGGAAATGGGAGCAAATTTCCATGGATTTCGTTACTGGCCTGCCTAGATCTCAACGCGGAAACGATACTATTTGGGTGATCGTGGATCGACTCACAAAGTCTGCACACTTCTTGGCAATCAAGGAAACGGATAAGTTCTCCACTCTAGCAGACGTATACCTTAAGGAAGTTGTCTCGAGGCACGGGGTGCCCACCTCTATTATCTCGGATCGAGATGCGCGTTTTACTTCAGAGCTGTGGCAGGCGATGCACAAATCCTTTGGCTCACGATTAGACATGAGCACAGCGTATCACCCTCAGACGGACGGGCAGTCTGAGCGCACTATTCAAACCTTAGAAGACATGCTTCGTGCATGTGTAATCTACTTTGGCAACAGCTGGGAAAAGCATCTGCCACTTGTGGAATTCTCGTACAATAACAGCTACCACACCAGCATTAAAGCTGCTCCGTTTGAGGCATTGTACGGACGTAAATGCCGGTCACCTCTTTGTTGGGCAGAGGTGGGAGATAGTCAGATCACTGGTCCAGAACATGTGGTAGACACAACCGAACGAATTGCTCAGATACGACAACGCATGGCGGCAGTTCGTGACCATCAGAAAGTCTACGCCGATAAGGGCAGGAAACCACTTGAGCTCCAGGTTGGGGAGCGGGTATTACTCAAGGTTTCACCCTGGAAGGGTGTGGTTCGTTTTGGTAAACGAGGCAAACTTAACCCACGATACGTTGGACCTTTCGAAATCATCGAGAAAATAGGCAGGGTGGCCTACAGACTGAACTTACCAGCAGAACTCGGTGCAGTTCACAACGTTTTCCACGTGTCGAATCTGAAGAAGTGTCTGTCAGATGAGACCCACATAGTTCCTCTGAAGGAACTCACTATCGACGAGCAGTTACGATTCGTCGAGGAACCAGTTGAAATCACGGACCAGGATGTTAAGGTCCTCAAGAGCACTAGAGTTCACCTGGGAGCACGAAGATCAGATGAAACAAAAGTATCCCCAACTGTTTGCAAACAGTACAACCACTACTGAGGCCGAAGCTACGGAATTTCGGGACGAAATTCCAGATCAACGGGGGGTGGATGTGACACCCCAGGAAAACCATACAACTTAACTAGCTTCCTCAGTGAGTGCTTACCAAATTTCGGGACGAAATTTCTTTCAACTCGGGGATGATGTGACAACTCGAAATTTAGAACCTTTCGTTGTATCTTGGTGTAACATGCTTGAAACGTTATGTGACTAGTTAACTTGATTGGTCTAATGATATAAGTGAACATCCTATGTGATTATGTGTTATGTTTATGTGTCGTGCTTGTATGTATGTGTGTATTTATATGACCCGAGACATGAGGACCCGACTCGAGACCATGCGGTCTCGAGTGAACAGGAAACAGTTGGGCCGGTTGGGCCGTGCACCTCATTTAACCCATCCGAAGCCCACTAGGGTGCACCAATTTAGATCAAGTATATAACCTTGTTGTTAGCCAACACTACCATCTTTGGACAACACACACTCTCCTACATACACACTCCTACATTCCCTCTCACTAAAACCCTAGCAACATCAACTCCTCCTCTTGTGTCGGATCAAGGGTAGCAAGACGAGCTCCCGGATTTGCTTGTATTCTTCACTCGGAACCTTTGGACAACGAACCTACTCTCCTTCACACACTCCTCATCAACCGGTTAGTGTTTATGATGCTTGTTGTTAGATTTTATGAATGAACATGGTTTAACTAGAATAGTTGTACGAATGATGATGTTCTTGTGAATCGGATGTGTATGATGATGTTATTCGGCTAACATGTCTTGATTTCGGATATATTGCATGATGAGCTAATGATATCTTGTGTCTAAATGTGATTTAAACCATTAAATTGTTGATGTTCATGAAATCGGCTTGCATAATGTTCATGTTAATCGGATTATATACTTTTGTGCTAAGAACCGAATACTTGTTAATCGGCTGCATGTATATGGAAACCGGATTAGTGTAGAGTTGATTTTTGAAGTGTTATGTGATGATTTGAAACCCTTAGATGGGTATGTTTAAGTGTTTTGATTGTTGTTCATGTTATGATTATGTTAGAGTTCATAGAGATTGACACTAAGATGATGAACAAGTTTGAATGTTGTTATGAATATTTGAATACCTTATGAACATTTGAAAGATGCCATGTTTGATCCGATTTGTTTGAAAATTAGACAACAAAACATGTTTGTGCTCTACCATTGGATAGTACACCATATCATGAAATCGAAATACTATTGGTTAGTACAAATGCCGGCTGTTAGCAGGTTTGCCAGTCGAGACCCTTGGTCTCGACTCGAGACCATGAAGATGACAACTCGAGATCTACGGTTGCGACATGGGTTACGAGTCGAGAACCCCTAGTCTCGACTCGAGACCACACAACATCAACACAAAACAGCATAACTCGAGATCAGGGTTGCGAGTCTTGTTGCGACTCGAGACATGACCCGAGACCTCCACGGTTGCGACTCGAGAACTCATAGGTACAACTCGAGACCGCACAGTCTCGACTCGAGACCATGACACCCGTACACTACGTTTGGACTCACACGCTGTTATGGGCCTAAGTAGTTGGGCCGCACACTTAGCCTTTGGTTGTTACGTGAATGTTACTGTGGAACTTGTTACGAACTGTTGATTGAACTGCCATGCTAGACATGTATGCCATGATCGTTACTTGTGTACAATACGTGTAGAACATACGTGCACTAGTTGGATGTAAACCTGACTTGAATAGTATCTATGTTAGGACGTAGTTGACCACTTACAACTCGATTGACCTTTCTGTGTATCTGCCGAGCAAACCAAGGTGAGTTCACACCCTCTACAAAGCATGGGATTCCCAGGGGTTGGGAATTGGGGTTAAGGAACAAGGGTTCGTCGTCCTCCTTGGGTAGGACAGCATTGGTTCAGGAATGTAATTCCTCGTCCACATGGACAGATAACTCGTACTAGACCAAAACTCTATCACGAAGTCCCTCCTTTTTATATCGACTTAATCGCCGGGCCAATGGCGAGCGGGTCATTAGTTAGATAGCGCTATTTAGGTCTGACAAACCTCACACCGTGCCGCAGAGGACGGGCATGAACTAATGGATCTGGGGCACGTCAATGCTGATAGACATTGACAGTTTCAGGGCACATAAACATGACTACAGTCAGCAGTCGATATGGTAACAAGTCTAGTAGAAACATGGGGTAGCCCCCACGGCCGAAATGCCAGATAACTAACAAGGGGTAGCCCCCACGGCTGGATTGCCAGAGTAACCGGGAATAAACAAGTCACGTTTTAAACTATGGGGTAACCCCCACGGCAGGATGCCAGATAAAGGAAACTGTTTTCGAAACAACTTTAAACAAACACCCAACTGTGAACTCACTCAACTTGTTGTTGACTCGTTACTACATGCTTTGCAGGACAATAGGTACTTAGCTGGAGCTTGCATGGAAGAGAGTCGTTGTGGGACATGGACAGTTGTGTGCCATGTTAAACTATGAAACAATTAAACTTATGTTATGATTTTAAACATTTTGCTTCCGCTTGCAACTTAACTATGTTTTGTTTGGACACCAATTGTATTGGTTGGACTTTTATAATCACTTACATGCTTGTTCAATATGATTGGTGGCTGGATCCTGGTCAGTCACGCCTCCAAGCGGTAGTATTCCGCAGGTGGATTTTGGGGGTGTGACACTGACGTTTTCTGGTTTCAATGCTTCTACCTGAGCATCTCGTATCTGGGAAGGAAGACTAGACTGGATGGTAAGTTGTAATGCTCTAACGCGTTTAGGCGTAGTGTCCTTTCGACTAAGGGCATCAGCCACAACATTGGCTTTGCCAGGGTGGTACTTGATTGCGCATTCGTAATCGTTCAATAGCTCAACCCATCGACGTTGACGCATGTTCAACTCCTTCTGTTTGAAGATATGTTCGAGACTCCTGTGATCGGTGTAAATGGTGCACCTGGTACCGTACAGGTATTGTCTCCATATCTTGAGTGCGAAAACAACAGCTCCCAGCTCCAAATCGTGTGTAGTGTAGTTTCGTTCATGGATCTTAAGTTGGCGTGACGCATAAGCAATAACCTTGTCACGTTGCCTCAGCACACATCCAAGTTGGCGATCGGCACCTTCTTTTGCGATCCACAGGTCTTGTGCGATCATGCATACCTTAGTTGTACACTGTGTTCTAACTTGTTGTACATCAGTCTATCTTGTGCGACCAAGGAGTCTTGTGCGATCAGTTATGATTTCCTAATTTCATGCAATCAATTACCAATTCCAAATCAATTCGTTTGACCCAATTAACAGTTTCCATTCATGCAAATTCTCGTTCAAACAAGGGTTTTAACATCCATTCTCATGAACCCTAACATAATCATAATCATGAACAATACTCAAAAGACTTAAATATATTCATCTAGGGGTTTCAAATCATCATATAACACTTCATAATCGACCATACAACTAGTCTGATTTCACATACATGCAGCCGGTTAACAAGCATTCGGTTCTAGAACAATAATATGCAAATCCGATTAACATCTACATGGTTCTACATCCATAACATGTAATCCGAATCATATGAATATTACCACATCAAGAACATTATTCATACCAAGAACCCTAACTATTACATAAACTCATGGTAACCATAATATTATCTAACAACAAGCATCATAAAACACTAACCGGTTATCAAGCTTCAAATAAGAATAATCCGAATCGAGAGAGCTTCGAAGAGATGGATGTTGTTGCCGCCGGGATCGAGAGAGAGAAAGAAGGAGAGATTAGGGTTTGGTGTGTTCTTGTTTTGCAACAAATGAGAAACAAACTCTCTAAGGGTGTGTGTGTGTATGCGTATGAGGGAGTGGGCCGAACCCAACTTGGGTTGCCCTAGGTTCGGATGCAAAGAGTGTAGCCCGAATAGCTTGTGCGATCGGGTTGTGTTGTGCGATTGGTTCGTTTATATACACACATTCATTACACATAACACATATCAAACATAACATTCCATTAATCATCAAGTTCACATACTCACGTAGTGTTCACATACGTTACAAAGATAGGTTCTGAAATACGAGTTGTCACATAGGCAGCTGCGATTGTCAGCTCCCGAGGTTTTATGCCGGCGATCTAGATTGATCAAGGGCTTTCCTCGTACATCTCGTGTCATTTCCTTTACTTTTTGCTCATAGTTTGATCGCAGATACAACTCAATATCCTGAGCCGTATCCTGAAACCTGTTTTTACAAACAACATAACCAACATATTTCCAACACACTTTTTTAGCACACTACCTCACTTAACTAATTTGATCACTAAATTGCTTCGGTAATTTTTGACCAAAACAATTTGGCGCCCACCGTGGGGCAAGTGGTGCTATCTTTACTACAAATCTTTGTAAAATCGTTAATCGGTTTTCTGTTTTCAAAACTTTTTGCCACATTGTCCACAATAGCCTCAAGATCAAACATGAGCTCCTCCGCTGTGTCTGCTACAACTTCTGCTACTACTGGTTCGGTGCTTCCACCACCTCCTCCAAGGATGCCAGCTTCTTCACAACCTCAGGATATTATCCCTACTCGGAGTGTTCAGGGATCTGCTCCCGTTTTAGCTTCTAATGATGAAATTCTAACCTTATTTGGAAGTGTGCAGGAACAAATGAGGCAGCAACAGGAAACTAACCAAATGCTGTTAAGAGAAATACAACTCTTAAAAGCTAGCTCAAGCAGATCCGCTGAGGATATTGTTACTCCTTTACAACCCAGAACTTTGAACTTCAGTTCGGCAGTGTATACTGAGGATAATAGGGGGAATCTTGTGCCTAGTCATTCCTAGAATCATACTCCTGAAATACCCTCCTCAATCAGGATGTCAACTGTGAGGAGCTCAGGATATGCTTCAGGATATGGCCAGAATCCTCAGACTGGTAACGTGTCAAATAATAATATTCATGCTACTAACAATGGTGGATCTTTGCAGGATGCAGGTATGACGTCAACATTTACTAGGGAGCTTCAGAAATTGAAGGACATGATATCCAGTGTACCTGGAGTGGTCCAGCCAATTCCGGAAGTGTCCCAAGACAGCCACAGGATATCTCGTTTCGCACATCCTATCTGTGATGCTGAGATCCCGAAGAGATTTCAAACCCCCAACATGAAGCTCTATGATGGGACTACGGATCCTGAAGAGCATATTGCCCAGTATAGGGAAAGAATGGAGATTAATCTTATCCCTCCGGAGCTTAAGGAAGCATGCCTATGCAAAGGCTTTGGTTCTACTTTAACAGGATCAGCCTTGAAATGGCTCTTAAATGTTCCTCCACATTCGATTACATCTTTTGCTCACCTAGTGAATTTATTTAATAGTCAATTTTCTTGTAGTCGGAGTTTTGAAAAACTAACAAGTGATCTCTACAGGATAACTCAAGGACCTCAGGAATCCCTAAGGGATTATGTGAACAAATTCAGCAGGGAATCCTTGGATATCCCGCACCTTGATGTTGCCACAGCGGTCCAAGCATTCAAGATGGGACTACAAAAGGATTCCCAATTTTATCAGGATCTTGTGATGAATCCTTGCAGGAATTTGGACGAGGCTCGAAACAGGGCCTTGAGATATATCAGGCTGGAGGATGATAAGAAAATGCAAGAAAGGATGAACTCATCCACTACCTACGAGTCAACCAATAGGAAGTCAAAATCCTCATTTAAACCATATCGCTCTAAGCCATATGGTAGAAATGACAACAAGAAAGTGAATGTTGTTGAAGATGAGGATCCTGAAGAATATCCTGAATTATCTGAATATTGCTTTTCTGTTAACATTCCTGAATTAATGCATGCTATGCAGGGTTTAGGAGACAAAGCTAGGTGGCCTCGAAAGAATCAACAAAAAGCTGATTGGAAGGATAAATCCAAATGGTGTGCCTTCCACGAAGATTTTGGTCATGTGACTGAGGATTGCATTGCTCTAAGAAAAGAAATAAGTTATCTTCTGAGCAAGGGATATCTGAAGGATCTCCTAGGAAGAAAGAAGAATAAGGGTCAGGATACGGAGAAGGATCCTGAGCGAGCGGCATCACCTCCTGCGGATGCCAAGATAATCAACTTTATTTCGGGAGGATCCGACATTTGTGGGACTTCGTATTCTGCGGCCAAGAGGCATGCAAAGGAGTCTAAGACTGAAAGGGGAGACAAACCAGCCAGGATGACCACCCTTACAACTGACAAAGTGATCACTTTCGACAGTGATGACCGGGATACTGTGCAGGATCCTCACCATGATGCTCTCGTAATAACATTGTATGTTGCTAACCATTTTGTACGCAGGATATTGGTGGACAACGGTAGCTCTGTCAATATAATTCAGCTGGAAACATTGAAGAGGATGAATGTATCTCCGATGGACATTACTTCGAAGTCCACTGTGCTCGTTGGTTTCAGTGGAGAAGCTAGGAATACCGTGGGTGAAATAAAGTTACCAGTATATGTTGAAGGGGTCAACTCGATACAACGTTTTTGTGTGATGGACTCCCTATCCTGCTATAACATCATACTGGGCAGGCCATGGATCCATGATGTGAAGGCTGTTCCATCAACTTATCATCAATGCATCAAGATCCCTACTGTTTTGGTCAAAAATCAGATGAGGATAATGCAACCAAACTCTTTGTTACGGGGTATGATGCTTGAATTGGTAAACAACAATAAGGATCACTATGAAATGAATTGCACAGGGGACACAAAGATTTATACGAGGAAAAAGCCCTTGATCAATGTATGATCTCCGGCATAAAAAACCTCGGGTGATGGAAACTACCGATCACCAACTCAAATTAAACAATAATCCTTTTACAACTTTGGATGATAGCGAGCTAAGTACAAGGATCACTATAGTGTATCGTGTAGAAATGTAAGAAAAATGCTAAGTGTTTTGCCGAGAGCTGGTGAGTGCAGTTGTACGAGTGTGTGTAACCAAAAAATAGCCAAGTGTTGTCTAATTAGCTCGCTACCCCTTTTAAATTAAGTAAAATATCTAAATAACTAACTATCCGCAATTCATGCCTTCTCCCCACGACCTCCATAACGTTCACCATGGTCAAGCACGTGCGGAATAAACGTGGAATATTCTCCAGGAACGTTACCAAGACTAAGTCCAAGCTGGTACTCCTGCAAAACAACATCGAATTCAAAGCAGACAATCATTAGTATAAGGATCCTTAGGATGATCCATGATCCTGATCCTGAAGCACTTCTGAGGATCACTAACTGACACAGAAGTAAGGATCACCAAACAGGATAACAATTGAGAATCACGGGTCATTTAAAAATCCTCCCCTAACAATTGCCCCCAAAATATAAGGAGTAATATTGAAAATAAACGAGTTGTATTTTGTTGATCTTATCCGTAACAGACTAACGGATAACTAGCCGTTGAAGACGGACTAGCCGTTGCAAACCTGACGTCACTGAAGTGACAATCCTGCAAATCATCATTATAAATAGGAGTTAGAGATAGGATCAATTTGCATTTAAATTCAAGAGAAACTCCCTTTAAATTCTCAGCCGAAGATCAATCAGGTATCTCTTTTTCTATTTCTCCTTCTCTTACTCTGTTTTTCTTTCTTTACCAACATCACGTTAAAAATGATGCTCCGGTCCTCCCCCGCCAAGGATCACCAGAAGGATAGCCCCTTGAAGAGTCAAGGGATCATCAAAGACTCAGCGAACGAGAGGTGTTGCTTTTCTGATCCACAAGTAGATAAGATCCGGTACTGCTTTCCGGCGAACACCTTTTTCAAACCCTTTGATCCCACTGTTCTGAGCGACTACATTTCTGAGACGTGGGTTGCCTTTCCGGTTACCCCATTCACCATAGGATATACCTATCCTTTCCCAGCTTTTACCCAATCCTTTTTCTCCCTTACCGGCATCTCCTACATCCAAGCTATACCAATGATCTGGAGGGTCTTATATACCCTTGAAAGGATCATAGAGCAGGAAGGGATTGATTTAGGAATGTCAGAACTGGCAGAGATGTATGATCTCACGACGTTTGGATCCCACCGATATCTGTTTAAGCGAAAACCCGGCGAAGAGCATCCCATTTTTAAAGCCACCAAGAACGATACAAACTGGAAACGACGCTTTTTCTTTGTCAGAAGGGATACCATTCCAAACGGAAAGGATCTACCAAGGAAGTGGTCCACCCATGGTAGGACAGAGGATCCTGAGAAGGATCACCAGGTAATCTTGCTCTCGTGATAGGATCACTAACTCCCTTTTGTTTTATGTTATGCAGCTGTCACTGTTTCACACCTCATACCATCACCTACCACCAAGGAAAAGCTTGCTGCTTTTAGAAGGCTTGAACCTGTAACAAGATCATTCAAGACAGACACCCAGGATTCACAAGAAGTATCCTCAGGTTCTATCACCATGTCAAGTAAGTATCCTGTTTTTTGTATAGTTAAAGACTTAAATAAATAGTTAAATAGAAATAGGATAAGGATACTTATCTGTTTTGAATGTGTAGGTGCCGGAAAAGCTTCCAAGCCTGCCTCCCAGTTTAACATGGCCGACCTTGACACTGTTCGATCCAGAAAGAAGAAGGCCATTGCCAGCCCTAGTGTCTCCATCCCCAAGGCACCCACTAAAGGAAGGGGTGGCAAGAAGAGGAAAAACTCTGAGATAGAGGACCTACAAGGCCTGCCACTGATCCGCCACCAGTTCCTCGAATACTTCAATGACGTGAGGATCACCAATTCTGCCTTGATATCCTACTTATTTGAGGATCACCTGATCTTAAACTGCTTTGTCTTTTTTGCAGAAATTTGCTGAGATTGAAGACTACATGGGGAGCGTTGAGGAGCTGGATAAGAAGATTGCTGACCTCCAACAAGTTGCAGTGCTCAAGGATCTTAAGATTGCTGATCTCGAAAAAGCCCTTCAAGACGCCAAGACTAAGACAGCTAAAATCTTGATCGACATTGACTACGAGAAGCATGATCTCATAGAAGGTGCAAAGGTCTCCGCTGCCATCACAATGTACAAGACAAAACTGAAAATGGCTGAGGAGGCTCAAGATCCTGACTTCGACAGAAGCAGCTGGGATGTTGAGGGCTGGAAAGCGAGGTTAGCTGATCTGGAAGATGATGAGGAGGCTGAGGAGGTTTTGGCGATCGAGGTTGGAGGCAGTGCTAAGGATCAGGTGAAGGATACCGAAGCTGGAGGGGATGAAGATGCAGCGAAGGTGTAGGCTGCATGATTGGGCAATGATGGACATTTCTAGACGTAGCCGGAGCCCAATTTTTTTTAAATTCGGTAGCAGTTTGTTTTGTGGTTGTGCTGTTTTAAAACAATGATGGTCTGTATCTGAACAATAGTAATTAGGGCTGAGGATCATGGATGATCCTTTAAAGAATAGGTAGGATTACAAATGGTGGAGGGATCCTTTGTTTTGGGGATGAAGCCATTGTGATCCTGCCGTCTTTTGATTCCTGCACTATCAAGACCCTTAGACAATGGACACCCTTTGCCAACCCATGTGGACGGGCCACGTTTTGCTGGTAGAAACGTGGGTTGGCAATTTTGACAACCTTCGACGGTTAAACCTTTGTTAATAAAATAACTTTAATCTTTTTTGGCTTATCTTGTGTTGTTATCCTTGTTTGTCCTTTTAATTTTCAATTGTTTTGATGTACACTTGTCTAAATAAGAAAAGTTGAACAAATTAGATAAAAAGTTTAGGATATGATCCAGGATCAAATATCCTATAGTTGAAAAATTCCAAAAAGTAGTATATTTTAAGGATCATGAGTTCAGTTGTCAAAGTATTAGGGTTATTCAAATAATCAATGAATAAAATCAAAATAGTTAAGGATCATACCTGAGGATCCAAGTTATGATCCTAACCCTTAATACTATAACCAGGATAACCATAGGACAAACCTTAGTAAGAGGTAAGGATCAAGGATCCTTGGTTGTTTAACTTCGAAGACCTGAAATAGAACATAACTTGGGACTAAGCCATTATAAGATAAAAGTTAGCAACTGGGGACAAGCCCAAAGGATAACTGGGGACAAGCCCAAGGATAACTGGGGACAAGCCCAAGGATCGTGTGTGAACTGGAGTATGGCCCTAACTGGCGACTATCCAAACTTAGTGGCATGAAAATGCCAAAACCTTAGCTAACGTGAAAACGTTAGAAACCTTAAGAACGGATGTATGGTACGTCTACCATTATACGTAGGATCCTAAGTATAGCCAGTACAATGGAATTATCAGCCTCTAAAATGAGTACTGGTCCCACTGCCATGAACTATACCAGGATCATCGTGCGCTACTGGCGGAACTGGGGTCAAGCCCAAGGATAACTGGGGACAAACCCAAGTAACTGGTTGCTTTTATGGATAATCATCCTTTTGCTAAGAGTACCTGAACCTTCAAAACTCAAAATCACGTGAAAGGAGGATAAAGGATGCAGGATCCCTATCCTTATACGAGAAAGTAAGGAAATGAAATAGTTTAAGATTAGAACGTTACCAAAATGAGGATCATCTGTGCTGCAAGGATCCTTTAAGGATATTTATCATGTGAGGATCATGGATCCTTATCACATGAAGTATTTCTTCAAATGGACAGCATTCCAAGCTCTAGGTAGCAAATCACCTTCCATTGTTAGCAATCGATATGCCCCATTTCCTGCCTCAGCTTCAATCATGTAAGGTCCTTCCCGTTTTGGTGCCAATTTTCCATCAGCAGGATTGGTGGTGTTTTGAAATGCTTTCCTCAACACCATATCACCAATTTGGAACTTCCTGATCCTGACATTTTTGTTGTAAGCACCAGCCATCCTTTGCTGATAACTGGCCATCCTTATCCTTGCCAAATCCCTGATTTCTTCTATTGTATCCAGGTCTTGAACCAAGTTCTCATCATTTTCCTCAGGATCACGAATACTTGTTCTAGCAGTTGGAACCACCATTTCTGTAGGGATCACTGATTCTGCCCCAAATACTAAAGAGAATGGACTTTGGCCTGTGGCATTCTTGGGAGTTGTCCTATCAACCCAAAGCACATAAGGTAGTTCTTCTGCCCATTTCCCTTTCTTGGATCCAAGCTTCTTCTTCAAATTGTTGATGATGGTCTTATTGGAGGATTCTGCCTGACCATTAGCTTGTGGGTGGACTGGTGTTGATGTTATCATCTTAATCCCCCAGCTGTCACAAAAGTTAGTAGTTCTGCCCCCAATGAATTGGGAACCATTATCACATATAATTTCAGAAGGAATACCAAATCTAGTTATAATATTTCTTTTAATGAAGGATATAACTTCCTTTTCTCTGACTTGGGCAAAAGCTTCAGCCTCTATCCACTTGGAGAAGTAATCAGTCATAGCAAGCATGAACACTTTTCCACCAGGTGCCTTAAGGATCTTACCAACTATATCCATGCCCCATCTCATGAATGGCCAAGTGGAGGATATAGGGTGCAATAATTCAGCTGGTTGATGAAGGATATTGCTGTGTCTCTGACAAGGATCACATTTCTTAGCATACTCCACAGCATCTCTCTTCATAGTTGGCCAATAGTATCCTGTCCTCAGGATCCTTGAGAATAATGCCCTGCCCCCAGTGTGGTTTCCACAATCTCCTTCATGGAAGTCTTTTAAAACTTCTTGGATTTCAGGATCCTCAATGCATCTTAAATATGGTCCTGCAAGAGATCGTTTATACAACATATTATTTAAAATTGTGAATTGAGATACCTTAATTTTGAAAGCCCTAAGGTTTTCTCCTGTAGGAATCTCTCCATGTTGTATGTATCTCATGATTGGAAGGATCCATGATCCTGAATGAGATTGATTATCATCACTAGGGATGATTGCAGAATCCTCTCCTATCTCCATAGCCACATGATCCTCGATAGCCGGGGTCAGGATATGGTTAATAGGGATCTTGATATCCTCCGGGATCTTCAAGGATGATCCTAAATTGGCTAATGCATCTGCCTCTGCATTCTCTTCCCTTGGTACATGTGTCAAACTAAAGGAAACAAAAGAGAGTGCCAATTCTTTGACTCAAGATACCTGATCCTCATATGCTTAGCAATTTGCAAACCAGCTATCAAGGCTTCATATTCAGCCTCATTGTTAGTAGTTTGGAACTCACAAGCTATAGAGTGGGGTATTATGTCCCCCTGTGGCGATTTTAGTAGTATTCCAAGCCCTGTTCCTTTGACATTTGAGGATCCATCAGTATGGAGTATCCAAGGATCCTTGGTCTCCTCTAGCTGCTGAACTTCTAACTCAGCTTCCTTTTGCAAATCACTACTGAAATCTGCCACAAAGTCGGCTAATGCTTGGGATTTAATGGCTGTCCTGGGCTCATATCTTATATCATATGCACTAAGCTTCACTGCCCACTTAGCCATCCTTCCTGACATTTCAGGTTTCCTGAGGACATTCTTAATTGGAAAATTAGTTTTGATGATAATGGCATGAGTTTCAAAATAATGTCTCAATTTAGTAGATGCCATAATTAATGCAAGGATAAGTTTTTCTAAGTGTGAATACCTGGATTCAGCATCAAGTAAACTCTTACTTACATAATAGACAGGATGTTGTGTACCTTCGTGATCCTTAACAAGGACGGCACTTACTGCTTTTGAGGATACCGCGAGATATAAGGATAACACATCTCCTTTTTTTGGTTTCATCAAGGCCGGGGCCGAGGATAGGTAATCCTTAAGAGCTCTTAAGGCACTTTCATGCTTCTCAGTCCACTCGAATTTCTTGTTCTTCCTTAGGATATCATAGAATTCCTTACACTTTTCTGAGGATTTGGATATGAATCTGTTTAAAGCTGCAATCCTGCCTGTTAACCTCTGAACATCCTTAGCATTGGCAGGGGACTTGATGTTTACTATGGCTTTGATTTGTTCTGGACTGGCTTCGATGCCTCTCTTTGTCACCATATATCCTAAGAATTTACCTGCTTTAACACCAAAGTGACATTTTGAAGGATTAAGTTTCATGTTATATTTGTCAAGGATATTGAATGCTTCCTCCAAGTCTCTTAGGTGATCCTCAGCCTTTTTTGATTTTACCACCATATCGTCTATGTAAACCTCCATAGTTTGTCCAATCTGATCCTTGAACATCATATTCACTAGCCTTTGATAAGTTGCACCTGCATTTCTTAGTCCGAATGGCATAGCAGTATAGCAGTATATACCAGTTGGAGTCATAAAGGCTGTATCCTCTTGATCGGATGGTTCCATCTGAATTTGTTGAAATCCAGATGAAGCATCCATAAAAGTTAACAGTTCATGACCCGCAGTTGCATCCACCATGGAGTCAATGTGGGGTAATGGGAAAGGATCCTTGGGACATGCCTTATTTAAATCGGTGAAATCGACACATACCCTCCACTTTCCGTTTTTCTTTTGAACAACAACCACATTGGCCAACCATCTTGGATACTTGACCTCTCTAATCATACCTGCTCGGAGTAATTTCTCTACCTCCTCCTGGATAATGGCATTTCTTTCTGGTGCAAATTTCCTCCTCTTTTGATGGATTGGTTTGAAGGACCTATCAATGCCAAGTTTGTGAGTGATTATATCTTTAGATATACCTGTCATGTCTTCGTGTTTCCATGCAAAGGTAGTCTTTCTCCTTTTGAGGAAGGATATGAGGTCTTCCTTTATTTCGCCAAGGATCCCTGATCCTATATAAACTTTAGATTCAGGATCATCAGGATACATAAGGATTTCTACTACATCCTGTTCTCTTGCCTCCAAGACATCCCTTGGAGGACGCTTTAATTGCTATTGCTCCCTTGACTTTGATGCTGGTTTCATTGATGAGGTGTAGCAGTTCTTAGCTTCTTGCTGATCACTATCAATCTTCACTATTCCCCAAGGACTAGGAAGCTTTACACATTGATGATAAGTGGATGGGACTGCCTTCATGTCATGTATCCAAGGCCTGCCAAGGATAACATTACAACAAGATAAACAGTCAATAACACAAAACTTTTGGTAAGAATGTAGGCCTTCGATATAGATTGGGAGTTTAATGTCCCCCAGAGTATTCTTAGTCTCGCCACTGAATCCCACGAGCACAGAGGATCTTGGTATGATATCGGATTCAGGAATATTCATCTTCTTGAGGACATCAAGCTGGATAATGTTCACAAAGCTTCCTCCGTCTATAAGGATCCTGCGAACAAAATGGTTAGAAATAAAAAGAGTGATAACCAAACCATCATGATGAGGATCCTGAATGTCAACACGATCATCCTCATCAAAAGTTATAACTTTTCCTTCAGAGACACTGGATGTTCGAATGGGTCTATCTCCATTATCCATCTTGGTTTCCTTTGCATGTCTTTTGGCTGCAGAGAAGGATATTCCACAAATGTCTGATCCTCCAGAAATAAAGTTTATAACTTGTGCATCTGCTGGAGGGGCTGGAGCTTTCTCTGGGATCCTTTCAGGATCCTGAGTCCTTGACTTCTTTCTCCCCAATAATTCTTTCAGGTGCCCCTTGCTCAACAAGTATCCAATTTCTTTTCTCAGTGCGATGCATTCTTCTGTGAGATGCCCAAAATCTTCATGATATGCGCACCACTTTGACTTGTCTTTAGTTGCAGCTGGTCTGTCATTTTTCCTGGGCCATCTAGCTTTATCACCTAAATTCTGCATCGCAAGGATTAGCTCATTGTTATCAACAGAAAAGCAATATTCGAAAATTGGAGGATAATCCTCATCATCCTCTTCTTGTTCAACAGCATGCACATTCTGGTTATCAGATTTGTTGTAGGATCTGAACTTGTTGTTCTTGAATGAGGATCCTTGCTTCTCTTGCTTTGAGGATCCTGCTAACCTCTCCTGGATCCTTTTGTCATCCTCTAGCCGGATGAACCTAAGGGCCCGGGTTCTTACCTCATCTAGATTCCTGCATGGTGTCATAACAAGATCATCATAGAATAATGAATCCCTAAGCAATCCCATTTTAAAGGCTTCAACAGCCGTAGCTATATCCAGGTTAGGGATATCTAAGGATTCTTTACTAAATTTAGTGATATAATCCCTTAATGATTCATTATGACCTTGGGTTATCCTATACAGATCACTAGTTAAACGCTCAAATTTTCTACTACAAGAAAACTGGTTATTAAATAAGTTAACTAGATTAGAAAACGAGGTAATAGAGTAAGGGGGAAGACTTAGCAGCCATTTAAGAGCCGATCCAGTAAGGGTGGATCCAAATCCCTTGCACAGACATGCTTCCTTTAACCTTTCTGGGATGGGATTAATCTCCATCCTTTCCCTGTACTGTGCTATGTGTTCTTCAGGATCTGTTGAACCATCATACAACTTCATGGTAGGCACATGGAACCTCTTGGGTATCTCAGCATCACAGATTGGTGGTGCAAAACGAGATATCTTGTGGCTCCCATCTGCAATCTCCGGGATAGGCTTGACCACTCCTGGGACACTTGATATCATATCCTTTAACTTTTGCAATTCTCTGGCCATGGCATGATTGATACCTGTATCCTGCATAAGGCCATGGTTAGTGGTATAAGAATTATTGAAAGTGTTACCTCCCATTGGATTCAAATTAGGAAGAGTGGATGTGAATCCATATTGTTGGGGCTCTGGAATGACCGATGGACCAGTAGAAGCTATGGTCTGCATTGGAATGAAATCTCCCTGATGGATATCGGAACTCCCTGATTGCAAACTCCTTAAGGATCCCGGAATCTGGAAGGATCCCTGAAACTGAGAGGATCCTTGGACCTGGGAGGATCCTGGGACGTAGGAGGATCCTTGAACCTGGGAGGATCCTGGAACATAGGAGGATCCTTGAACATGGGAGGATCCTTGAAACGGCCAGAATCCTTGAATCTGCTGCGCTCTTGAATATCCTCCTGAGCTTACGAAGGATCCTATATGCTGAGGATGGGATCCTGCTGGTTGGAAGTATGATCCTGAAGCCTGAGTCATTGCTGATGATCCGTAATGCACTCCTTTTGGCCCTCCCACATATTGAACATCTGGAACTGCTGAAGGCTGAGAAGTTATAACCGGAGTATCGAAATTCAAAGATCTGGGCATCAGTGGGGAATGATCCTCTGCCGATCTCTTCTGTTTCTTGATGTCTCCAATTTCTCTAAGAATCCTTTCATTAGTCTTATCCTGCTGCTGTATATGCTCCTTCATCTGCAAAATCAGAGTAAACAAGTCACTAGTAGTAGGAGTATAAGAAGCAGAAGAAGTTGGAGGTTTTGAGAAAATGGGAGTTGGTTTCTTCTCGGCATTTTTCTGAGGTCCAGAAGGTGGTGGAGGCAAAGGTGGAATGCCCTGGGATGAATTGACTGCAGACATCGCACTGGAGGTGTTCTTTGATGATGAAGCCATCTGCTCGAACGTAACGAACCGAAATGATCACAAAAATGAGAATTTCTTAGGAATGAAGCACCAATTGCCCCACGGTAGGTGCCAAACTGTTTTGGTCAAAAATCAGATGAGGATAATGCAACCAAACTCTTTGTTACGGAGTATGATGCTTGAATTGGTAAACAACAATGAGGATCACTATGAAATGATTGCACAGGGGACACAAAGATTTATACGAGGAAAAAGCCCTTGATCAATGTATGATCTCCGGCATAAAAAACCTCGGGTGATGGAAACTACCGATCACCAACTCAAATTAAACAATAATCCTTTTACAACTTTGGATGATAGCGAGCTAAGTACAAGGATCACTATAGTGTATCGTGTAGAAATGTATGAAAAATGCTAAGTGTTTTGCCGAGAGCTGGTGAGTGCAGTTGTACGAGTGTGTGTAACCAAAAAATAGCCAAGTGTTGTCTAATTAGCTCGCTACCCCTTTTAAATTAAGTAAAATATCTAAATAACTAACTATCCGCAATTCATGCCTTCTCCCCACGACCTCCATAACGTTCACCATGGTCAAGCACGTGCGGAATAAACGTGGAATATTCTCCAGGAACGTTACCAAGACTAAGTCCAAGCTGGTACTCCTGCAAAACAACATCGAATTCAAAGCAGACAATCATTAGTATAAGGATCCTTAGGATGATCCATGATCCTGATCCTGAAGCACTTCTGAGGATCACTAACTGACACAGAAGTAAGGATCACCAAACAGGATAACAATTGAGAATCACGGGTCATTTAAAAATCCTCCCCTAACACCTACCCCTTGGGGGGTCGTCAAGGTTGATAGTGATCAGTAGGAGGCGAAAGAATGTTACTCATCCTCGATGAAATCCTCAACCAAACCTAGTGCAGCATAGCAATTAAAGATGCGGGCCCAGGATATCGTGGAGGCTTCGGAGCAGGATATGAAGAAAATTATCCTGGATCAGGATAATCCAGATACCTCGGTACTCGTAGGAACCAATATCCCTCAGGATATTGAAGATCAATTAACTAACTTTTTAAAATGCAGGATGTCAACATTTGCGTGGAAGCATGAGGATATGACAGGTATATCCAAAGACATTATCACTTACAAGCTTGGAATTGACAGGTCGTTCAAGTCTGTACAGCAAAAGAGAAGGAAGTTCGCTCCTGAACGAAATACAATTATCCAAGAGGAAGTTGAGAGATTATTGAAGTCCAAGATGATCAGAGAAGTAAAATTTCCCAAATGGCTAGCAAATGTGGTCGTGGTTCAAAAGAAGAATGGGAAATGGAGAGTTTGTGTAGATTACATAGACTTGAATAAGGCTTGTCCCAAAGACCCATTTCCTCTTCCTCATATTGATGCAGTGGTGGATGCTACCGCCGGGCACGAGATGTTAACCTTCATGGATGCATCCTCAGGATTTCAGCAGATTCAAATGGAGCCTTCGGACCAAGAGGATACTGCCTTCATGACACCAACAGGTATTTATTGTTATACTGTTATGCCTTTCGGTTTGAAAAATGCAGGTGCGACATATCAGAGATTGGTGAACATGATGTTCAAAGATAAACCAGGGGACACAATGGAGGTATACATCGACGCTATGGTGGTAAAATCTAAAAAGGCTGAGGATCACCTCCAGGATATTAAGGGAGCATTTGATATCCTGGATCAATATAACATGAAGCTAAATCCTGCCAAGTGCCATTTCGGAGTGGGGGCAGGAAAGTTTCTAGGATATATGGTGACCAAAAGAGGAATAGAGGCGAGCCCGGAGCAGATTAAAGCCATCTTGGATATCAAATCATCCACAAACATGAAGGATGTTCAACGGTTAACAGGATGAGTTGCAGCATTGAACAGATTTATCTCAAGATCCTCGGAGAAATGCAAAGAGTTTTATGATATCCTGAAGAAGAACAAGAAGTTCGAATGGGGTGAGAAGCATGAAGCGGCCCTGCAGGATTTGAAGCAATATCTTTCAACTGCACCTCTAAAGGCAGAGGGTTGTTGGGCTCGTCTTCCGAATGTGGTCCGTATGAATTGCGGACTGGAGGTGTAGAGCTGTGCGAAACGGATCGTCTCGCCGGCTCGAACAGGTTTCTCCTGTTCTGACGTGGATCGTAGCTCTCCGTAGCAGACGGAGCTCGTACATTGGACGGTCCAGCTTCATGGTCATTGGGGGCGGTGACTAGCCCCTTGCCTCGTCCTCGTCTCCGGAAAAACCTTGGAGGCATTTTGATATTCCTGTCAATAAAGCATGAGATAACAATAACAAAATATAAAATTCATAGGACAAAACAAAAACCCGAATAAGGTGGAATTTGTCCAATGTTATAAGTCTAGACTCGAAGGTTTAGATATGTGAAATTGTGTAACTGAGATTAAACACAAAAGGCTAGTGTTTAATTCACTAAGTGTTGGCTCTGATACCAACCTGTCACACCCCGATTTTCCACGTGTCACCGGTGGGCCCGGTGGGGGAGTATCGTGACGTGGTTGGCAACGTAATAGTCAAACAACACAATATTATTATGCACAGCGAAAGCAAATTTAAAATTATGATACAACCGAATTTAATATTGTTTATCAATGTAACAATATCCGGAATTTTATCCACAGAACGGATCGAAACAAAGTAATATTAATGGTTCAACAGACTTCTGGCATCCTAAGCTTGCGAGACTTTTTATTGATGCTTAGGAGACAATCCAGCCAATTTCGTTTAGTACCTGCATTCAGTCTTTTTGGGAAAATACGTCAGTTTACACTGGTAAATACAATCAACTGACTCATTTTGGAAAATGATTGAAAATTGGTTTGGATGCACATGGCATAAACATTTTTATTTAACTTGGGAGAATTATTTAATATTATAATCTTGTGAACGAATTACATGTTACTTATGCGTTCAGTAGCACGGATCTTGTCCGGGTTAAAGATTAATAGACACACCACATCATTGAGTTATACACGGATGGTGTACGCCTACACCCCGTGCTCAGGTCGCGGCCATCTCGTAAGATGATGCCAAGGATATCCGGGACATGGTCATTAACCCCCCAAAGGCTGTAAAGTAAACAAGACTGTTTAAACGAGCCGATCAAATTATTCAACTACCCACTTAATGTGGAGATTTGATGCCCGATCAAGCGGTATGCTATATACCGTAACCCAAGCCCGTATAGGGAAAATAAGTTAAAAGTATTTACCTGAGTAAGTATTTATCACAATAAGCAAAATGCACGTAGCTTTTACTGGTCCTCCTAATCTGGAACGAAGGTTTATAATAACCTATTAGAATGCTAACGGGTCTTTTATTAAGCTTAAGCTTAGACCGGCTAGTTTCAAGATACGGTTCGTACGCACGATTAAGCGAAGACCGGATAGAATGTGATTCAGACCCGACAAGTATGAAGACTTGTTTAATATGGGTTTATTATTCACATTCTGGATTTTGAGATAAAACCGCTAAGGTTTGACCCGTTTCGGCTAGTTTATGTAAACTTGTTACATAAACCGAACCGTACGCGTAATAAGCGTGACGGGTAGTCATGAGAGCTATATACAGGTTTCCTAAGTTAATTATGTCTCAAATATGTTGCGACATCAGTAAGGTGTCTTTCGTTATGCCCGAAACGTGTTTAGACACAAACTAGGCCCCGTAGGGGTAGTTTGGTCATTTAAAAGTTTATAAAAGAGTTTAAGTGACAATCTGAGTTACAGGTCTGATGTAATCAGCAAATATACTCAATTTGCTAAGTTATATCAGTAGGTTAAAGCATGCATGTGAAACTTATCATTTTTAACCAACTAGGCCTCGTAGGGGTATTTTGGTAATTTCACATAAGCCGAAAAGCTCAAAACTGAAGTCTGAGTTTATCAACCTTTGCTTACTGTTAAAATATTATAATTTGCCTCTTATATCAGTAGGTATCAACCCGGGTATGTCCAATATGATTTTAAAACATACTATGCGTTAAAAACGCTAATTAAGGCGATTAAAGGCCATTTCCGGGTTCGGTACTTAAATCTGATAACTTTATATTTCTAGAAGGCTTAAAATAATTTATTTATCATATGTGATCAGTAGCAAAAGGTTTGGAGTCGTTTAGATATGTAAAACTCATTTTATGGCCCGTAAGGGCAAAACCGACAATTACCGAATTAAGCCTACGACTATGAGTTATGCTCAGCCTAAAATTAATTAAAAATCTTTAAAAATCCCAAAATAATATATTACATCAGTGGGTAAAATATTTGATACCAAAAAATATGTTTAACTAGGCTATACGCTAATTACGCCATTTTATTAACATAAAGCATTAATTTTGCGATAATGAGCATAACTCTTAATCTACAAGTCAAACTGATGTCAAACTTTGCATACAAGTCTATATATCAGTAACAAAGGTTTCCACACTTTTACATTTTCATAAATCACGTTTTAAGGTAATAAGGGCATAATGGTCAACATATGAGCAATTAACGGAAACATGCATATAAATTGGATAACTAATGAACCAAGGTGTATAATCACAGAGGGTTGTTCTAACATGTAACCTAGTCCAATTAAAGCTCTGAGGCATTTCTAAAATATGCCTAAACGGGTCAGAACTGAAAGTCAAAGTGAAAGTCAAACTATGTGACTTTCGGTTCCGAACCGGGTCTAAACAGGAAATTGTCGGGTTGAACAGGTTTAGACATGTTCTTACACTTATTATTAAGTTATAACAATAATCAAACAGGTTGTATATGTTCTAGATAGCTAATCATGCATAAATTGCAATTTAAGAATCCTGTTGACTTTTTAAGTACATGTTTGACCCGACATTTGAACTAGTTAGAGTGGTGATCAGGGGAAACCCTTTTGGGGTTTTATTACCAACATAAATACCAACTTATAACTACTTTTAATTAGAGATATGACTGAGCCATTATTGACTAATCTCGAAGTCAAACCGTAATTACGACGGTTTGACTTTTAGCTAATTAAACAAGCTAAACTCAACTAAACAAGAACTAGCAGACTTACAAGAGTCCTATGCACGAGATATGATCAGTTGAGAGAGTTCCTTAGCTCCAGAAATGCTCCAAATGATCAGATGGAAGTGTGATGAATAACATTGCACAAAGTGGCTTTATATAGTGAGATTTGCACCACAATTGGTTGACACATGTTCCTACTAGTGCCCACAACTGATCAACACTTGTTGCTAGTGCCTAGGATAATTTAGGGGTCGCCCACAATGCATTAATGTCGAAAAAGGATCGGTTTTCCGCGTTTGCAGGCTGTTGTCACGCTTTTCTGCATCTGGGCTCCTGATACGGCCCGCATTAGTTTTAACTAATGCTGAAGCGGGCCGCCTGGCCCTCATAAATCTGATTTTTGATTTCCTTTGTTTTGCAAGTTGACCTTTGGTTAAATTGAAAGGGTAATTAGGCTTTTAACTTGCATTTTGACCCCTTATACTATACCCACATAGGCTTTAGGACTTATACCCACTTTGCCAAGTCCTTGTACACTCCCGATTAACCCGAAAGGCCTTAACTTTCAACGTTAACACTTTAACCCTTCGCACACGAATTTGGTCATAACTTTCTCATACGATAACGAAACGTTATGAAATTTTAATCGTGCATTCTAGTGAGCATAATTAGCATTTACAAAGCTTCGGGTTTGTCCAAAGGTCACTCAGAGGTATATCTTTAAACATGTTGACACATTTAACCCCTGTAGTTTGTAATTACTCACTTTTTGCTTCGTATGATCAATGATTTATTCGTTTGAGGTTATAAACATCATGTAGGGTTATTATGAAGTATATTTATTCATTGTTGACATTTAGAACCCGTATAATCACGTACTTTCCATGTTTGTCAACTTTAGTCCTTTTATAACATTCTTTCACACGTTCAAACTTCATGACACGTGTCGACACATTATAGGACGTGAATTTTCGAGGTGTTACATCCTCACCCCCTTAAAATAAATCTCGACCCGAGATTTACTGAAACAAGTAAGGGTACTTTTCTTTCATCGTGGATTCAACCTCCCACGTGAATTCGGGACCTCTACGGGCATCCCATTTGACCTTTACAAAAGGTATATGCTTCCTTCGAAGCTTCCTTACCTGTCGATCTTCGATCGACAAAGGTTTTTTCACAAATTTTAAGCTCTCATCTATATGCACATCTGTATGCGGTATAACCAGTGATTCATCAGCGAAGCACTTCTTCAGGTTGCAGATGTGGAACACATTGTGAATTCCACTGAGCTCTTCCGGTAAGTTCAACTTGTAGGCAACTGACCCGACACGTTCGATAACCTCGAAAGGTCCTATGTATCTCGGGCTTAGCTTGCCTTTCTTACCAAATCGCATCACCCCCTCCGAGGGTGATACTTTAAGTAGGACTTTATCACCTACTTCGAAGTGAACATCCTTGCGATTTGGATCAGCGTAACTCTTCTGCCTATCCCGGGCAGCTTTGAGACGGTCACGAATCTGGGCAATCTTGTCCGTCGTCTCGAACACTATCTCCGGTCCAGATAATTGGACATCTCCAACTTCTGCCCAACAAACGGGCGATCTACACTTTCTACCGTATAATGCCTCAAAAGGCGCAGCCTTGATGCTGGTATGGTAGCTATTGTTGTAGGAGAATTCGATTAATGGTAGGTTCTTATCCCAACTACCTCCCAAATCGATCGCACATGCACGCAGCATGTCTTCCAACGTTTGAATAGTACGCTCACTCTGACCGTCAGTCTGAGGATGATAAGCCGTACTAAAATTTAAACGTGTGCCCAAAGATTGTTGGAAACTCTTCCAAAAATGTGACGTGTACCTAGTATCTCTATCAGAGATAATAGCTACAGGTATGCCATGTAAGGCTACAATCTTATCAACGTATAACTGAGCTATTTGATCTTTTCCCTTATTTATTAATCTTAGATAAAGATAATGATAAAAATAAATGATATCTATATATTAGTTATTAATATTAATATTAAAAGAAATTTATTAAATAATTATAAATAATATTTATGAGGTTGAAGGAGAGAATGCCATGTAACATTATTTGGAGTCTTTTATTATAAGTTAGATATATTGGAATGTACAAACTTGATACTAACCGGATTATGGTTAGATGTCAAGGACTTAGGTTAGATTATCTTTGTTTCTAGACTCCTCGTTTGTGATTCTAACGGGCAAGTTAGGATCCATGTTAACACATTAAAACTTAGTGTCCAAACGAGTATCTAGACAAGATATACTTTCATGAACGTATACTTTCAATACTGATTCTGAATCCTAGCTCTCTATGAACTCCATATACTCACACGCCTTCGTTTCCCAAATGTAGGGCAACTTTGGTGCTACACCCTCAACGTCTCATCAACTCACGTTTACTTGGAAGCTTAGCAAACCGTGAGTGTACATGACCCTTGTTTTATTTTTCGACACTTTTGGGTGCAATACTTATGATTTATTAAACTCACACAATCACATGCAAACATGCTTGACACAAACAAACAAACAATCCAGTATACATGCTTAATACGTGATGCTTAGAATCCTTACTTGCACCATACTTTGTCATTAACTTCGTACAAGCCTCCCTTAACATATATAGCGCTATAGGAGTAACACACCGCCCGTATTCTTGAGGTCATGTTGAGTCATAAAAAAACGGTCTTGTCGTTGCGACGAAAAGATTACGCTAGTGGGAATTTTTGGGTTGACAATTATGAGATGCATGCTAGTGTTGTGATATGTCTTAGTTTACGATTATGTCACATGGATTCGTTTAAACCCTTTTATACTTATGCTTGTAATTCAAACTTATATGCTCGCCAATACTTTATATATTGACATGTACTTTAATATGTATTGCAAGATCTTGATGATGATACGTTGAAAGAAATCTAGTAGGACGACTAGAAACACACTTTAAATTTTGTTTATGTATTGTACTTTGTTTATTGTTCAAGATGTTGTACTTTGCTTCCAAACGTCGTATTTCTGATTTAGAAATGAAATGAAATTTTACTTATTAAATACTTGTCACAAATAGTTGTTATGAAGTCTCTTGCAATCTCATTTTCGTCTCACTCCGATGTTTCCCCATCGGGTGTGACAAATACAATGGATGACAACATATAAAGACACAAGGTTCAATCCTTAGGGGGGGGGGGGGTATATTTAGGGGGAAAAATCTTTTCCGTTAAAAAAAATATATGTGAACATTAGTGTATTTGTGAATTGAATGAATAAATCATGCCAGTAAATTACATCATCAAATCGTAAAATATAATAGTGTATTTTCATCATCAAATCCTGGCCATTGATTTACACTTGTGTATTGATAATCAAGGGCTAGCATTAGTTAACTAGTGTTCACAATTAAGAGGGTTGTTCACAAATGAACTTAACTATATATATATAGGGGACCGCTAAAATGAGAACCACCTCCAGTTGTAAGAACCGTGAGAACTACACCGTACGAGGTGAGGTGGACCAATTTTTTTTTTATAAACGTAGATGCATGTATTATAAACACATTTGTAAAAAAAAATTCAAAAAAAAAAATGTCGGGTGTGTAGTTTTGAGCACCCAAAGTTTGTGTTTACGGGACCCGTAAACACAAACTTGTGGTGTTCAAAACTACACACACGACATTTTTTTTAATTTTTTTTATACAAATGTGTTTATAATACAAGCATCTACGTTTATGAAAAAAAAATTTGGTCCAACTCGCCCCGGATCAAAAAGTTCTCACGGTTCTTACAATTTGAGGTGGTTCTCATTTTAGCGGTCCCCTATATATATATATAGTGTGTGAGGTTCATTGGGGAACACTAAAATAGTGGGGAACAGTGGGGAACCGACTCAAACGAACTCCGATTAGACTCATTCCAGCGGCGTTGGAACCGGCTCGTCGAACCCTAACTAGGATCTCTTAACCCTAAACCCTAAATCATAACCCCTAAACCCTAAACATATTAGGGTTTGGCTTTTAGGGTTTAACTTTAGGGTTTATCTTTAGGGTTTAGCTTTAGGGTTTAACTTTAGGGTTTAGGGTTTAGCTCTAGGGTTTAGCTTTAGGGTTTAGCCTTTAGGGTTTAGATTTTAAGGTTTATAGTTTAGATTTAACTGTTTAGCTTAGGTTTTAGCCTTATTTTTTAGCTTAAGGGTTTAGAGTTTAGAAGTTAGGATTTAGGGTTTAGGGTTAAGAGATCTTAGTTAGGGTTCGACGAGCCGGTTCCAACGCTGCTGGAATGAGTCCAATCGGAGTTCGTTTGAGTCGGTTCCCCGTTGTTCCCTACTTTTTTAGTGTTCCCCAATGAACCTTCCCATATATATATATATATATATATATATATATATATAGGGTCAGGATTTAGAGAAAACGGTAGAAAGTGTGAGAACGGTGAGAACGCTTATTGATCGTCCGATCAAAACAATCTATGGACTAGATTGGCGCGGTGGCATTTTAGTAAATAACATCAATTTTATTACGTGGACGCGCGTCATTAAGGGTAAAAAAGTAAAAAAACCATTCCTCACATAAAACGCCATTGAAAAATAAAACGCCAAATAAATACAAAACGCCAATTTTATCACTGCGTACTTTTTTCTGTGTTATTATTTAAGCTCTCTGGCTACAAAAACGCCATAAAATATGAAACACCATTATATATAACGCCAAAGCTTACATCCGGATAAATGTTAATTACATTTTTTGTTATAAAAATAACATCCCGCCTAAACTACGCGCCAAAAAAATTCTATAAATAGAAACGCCTCACCACCTTCCGTTTATCACACCAAAAAAACACACAGTGGTTGCTAAAAAAATTTACAACTCAATGTAAAACGGCAAAAAATACAACGACAACAAACATCTTTTCTTTGATCCTCAGTAATGTTCTGCATGAAGCTTCATTTAATGATTTGTTACGTGAGTGTAGTAAGATTTTGCTGCATGAGATGAACAAAATTGAAAAAAGATGGACTGATGACACCCATATGTTATACTGTCATCTTTGTTCCTGCGAAGGTTTGGATGATAAGAAGAGACCTATACCAGTGTAAATGCTACTTTGGCCTCAATGAATATAATGAAGACCACAGGCAGATAGCATCCACCCACAGGGGGTCGCTCTATGTCTCCAACATCCACAAAGACACTTTAACACATGAACAAAGAAAATAAACAACGCCAAACCCAAAACACCATTTATTTGTCACATTTCTTGTAGTTTCAAAAGAAAAAAGAGACTGATGACACTGAAGATTTAAAATCATAAATTGCTTCTACTTTGTTTTTTTTTTTTAATTTTCTTTATCTATTGTTTGTTTTGTAATGTCAGTTAATAAACAACAAAATAATATTAAAGCTATAATGAAAAATATAATAAAACGCCAAAATTAGCAAATACGTGTAAAACGTCATAATGCCATAAAAACTCCCCCAAAAAACTACCAAACTATAATAAAATTAATTTGAACAACTAATATTATAAAAAAAACGGGAAACAATGTGCAAAGAATATAAAACAAAAGAAGTCCAATAGTTATCTAACCGCCATTGGAAAACAAAACGCCATAATTACAGCTGTCAAAAGATTTGACGTGTTACACCATTAAAACAGTTGAGTCTGAAAACAAAACACGGTAAACTGCAAAAAACAGTAAAATGAAACGACGGAAAACATAATTACTAACATTTATTATATTAAATTTATTTATTTTTTTCAAAACGCCATAATTACCTGTCATACTCGGGAAAAAAGTCAATATAGAAGAATACCATGAGAACCCAAGCTCAAACACGTCAAAAAGACTAAAACGCCACATATTCTCTAAAACGCCAAAAAAATTAAAAAAATGGCTAAGGTTATTGCATTGAGGTTTGAAAGGAAAGAGAAACGATTCATCATAAAGTTCTCTGACAGGAGAAGGGTAAATGTAAGAACAATAAAAGCCATGATGGGAATGAGTAAAAATGTTCAGAAGGATATCCTGGCCCTTGGGGTTCCAATAGACAACGATTGTGATAGAACGAAAACTGTAATAAAAAGACTGGAGAGAAAGTTTCCAGCGAAGATGATGAAGATGATGATGATATTGAAGATACTCACATACCAAAACTTAGCAGTTGGGTATTGCATGAGGAAGAAGGAATACTTGAAGTGACTTATAAAAACGGGGTGCAATATTCAAGGCCAATGGAAGAAATGTTGAAGACAGGGTTGCTATCTATCTATCATTGAACAACTCTGTGATTTAACACCTTCAAACGATCCAAAATCCAAAGATGCAGTGATATTCAAGAATAGGCTGCAGCAAAGAAGAGACGAGATAATGGCGTTATACGCAAAAATGAAATTTGATGATGAAGAATCTGAAGAAAGTGATGAACAAAGCGATGGGTACATCTCTGATGTAATCCCACCTACGGAAGACTATTAGTTTATTTTGATTTTCGTGTTATTGTAGTTTTATAAAATATTAATCTTTGGTAATGAATTATTAACAAAAAGATACAAAACGCCAAAAAATGACATGGAAAAAGCCATAACGCCAAAAAATTAACTATATGACATAAAAAGAATTAATTCAACGAGAAGAAATCTGAGAAAAAACAGTAAAACGCCAAATAATTAATAAATCTACATAACGTCAAAATTATCTTGCACGCAAAAAATAAAGAAGCATGCCAAACGCGAAAACCGTGAAAGGAGAAGAATACTAAAAAGACAAAAAAAAACCCTCGGACCCTGATCATGCCCCGCGCCACGTGTTTGGCCAGGATGCGTTCTCACCGTTCTCACACTTTTTGCCGTTTTCTCCTGATCCCGTTTCTATACATATATACATATACACATATATATATACACATACATATACATATACATATATATATAGGGGTTGGTTAACGTACAATATTCTTTAACGTACGATGTGTACAAGATGAAATTACGTACGTTGTAAAACTCAAAAACCCTAACCACGCATGTTGAAAACCATAATCACGTATGTTGAAACTCATAATCACGCATGAACATAACCACGCATGTACAAAATCATTAATCACGCATGGGGTAAAAAATATAATCACGCATGTTATATTTTCACAGCGTACGTTAAACAAAATTGTACAATACACTTTCACTATATATATAAAGTTACGATAACAGTAACTAAATAATATATACAAATTTATATAAACCAACTGATATATAATAAACGAATCGAACCCAATATGTGTTTGAGATTGAAAATCAACTCACGAGATTAACTCTAGAAATTGAGCTCGGAACGAGCTGAGCTCAAACTTAAACATAATTAATTTTCGATTTGTGATTTCATATAAAATACTTTCATAGAAAAAACAGTTTTAATTTGAAATGTGACACGTATTGGATTGCACATGAAGGCATATTCGTTCAAGATTAAAGAGAAAAGGTACAAACCCATGTTTCATGTCAAAAGATATGAAGGTACTAGTGTTAGAAACCTAAGTTACAACAATATAGGCATGGCTCTCTTGTTACAGTAGAAAGCAAGCAACGAATGTACCTCAAAAGTTCTTCACGGGCGTTTCACATGGATATAATTATGGACCATTCATATATTCTCTTTGTTATTACCACATTTACATTTATGATACTATATGCATTAAAGATTTGTACTTTATGCAGTAAATGTAGTTTCACCAATTAGGTTTTCTTATGTTTCAAGCATTTACAAGTTGTAACAATACCCTTTGAAGATGATTAAATTAGAGTACCAATACCAATTATTAAGTCACTATTATCGCGAAACAAAGGTATATACTCTCGGAAAGAAAAGTGTTTCACCCTCCATTTAATTGCTCTTTATTTGAAAATGACAATACTTAATTAAGTTTGAAGTTGTTTGGCCATGTATCATATCAATCTTAATTGTCACATTTAAAACTTATGAATGTTAAAAACTATGGGGACTTAAGTTGTACTAAAGATTTGAATTGGACTTTAAGTGTACTTTTAAAAGGTGTAGGTTCTAGTTTCACCAACTTTAATAGTATGGGGACCGCTTATGTAATCTCTTATGCATAAAGAAATCAACAAAGGTGTGGTTTACAAAAACTTTATCTACTTTCTTATCTTCAATTTTCATAAATTATTTGTATGTTTCATATTCAATATAAAAAAAATAAAAAGATATTTCTTAAAATGAAAATATATCGTAATCAATGGTGGGGTGGATGGTGGCGACTGACGAATGTTGAGAGTGATGATCAATGGTTAAGTAACAACGATGAATAATAACCATGTGCGGTGATAGCCCATGGAAGTTGGTCAGTGACATTCCGACAATTGCCATTGATTGGAGGCAGTTGGTGGAGTTAGGTGGCTGATGAAGGCCAATGGCGACGGGTGGCGGCCGATGACAATGTTTGGAAAAGTTTACCAAACATTAAGTTTGTGTGTTATTACGTATTTGATCTTCGAATGACATTGTTACCGTATATTTTTAGACAATAACACCATATATTTTCGAACAATTACAAAAGAAGTCTGAAAAAATAGAACTCGCATATTATAGGAAGTTATTACAAAATCGAACAATTACAAAAGAAGTCTGAAAAAATAGAACTCGCATATTATAGGAAGTTGTTTTAAACTTTTAACATGGTTGAATCACATCATAATATTATATAGGGTCAAGTTATTCTAAAAAGGCTTCTAATTGTAAGAAGTGTAAGAAGGATTTATATAGTGACAAGTGTCCAATAACCTAAAATTAAACTCACTACATCACCACCCAAAACCTAAACCCCCACCCCCTTGGCAAAAAAAAAAAAAAAAAAAAATTTTTTTGGTGGGTGATGGGGGTGGGGGGGTGGGGGGGGGGGGGGGGTTTAGGTTTTTGGTGGTAGTGGATGTTTTAAGTTTTTTTTTTTTTTTTTTTTTTTTTTTTTTTTTGTGTGTAGTGAGTTTTTTTTTTTGTTATTGGACACTTGTCATTTTATAAATTCTTCTTACAATTAGGATCCTTTGTATTTGATCCTAATCCATATTATATACTTATGATTATCAATATGCATTTTCTTGATCATAAATTATACATTACTATTAAAACTTTAGTCAATTTCATTAAACTGGACCGGTAAAAATTCCACATCTGAAAAATTGAAAACCGATTGATTTTGTCACCAAACTATGTTTAACAAGAATGTACATTTTTTTGTTATGCAAAAAACAATGTCATAATAAAGAGTTTAAAGAAAGAAAAAAAATTGTCACATCAAAGAGCAAAAATGAGATCGTCCTTGAATGCACCCCATGTGCAATTTGTCACCCCCTACCCACCCTTCATTATAAAGATTCCCACATTTAATTTGGTCAAAAACAATGGCTAAAATCATTTTAACCCCCCCTTCAAAATAGCTACCTTTTATGTTCATGGCGTATGATCCTTTTTATCAAGAGTAAACCGTAAATCAAAATCTCAAAATGGTATCTGATGTTTGGTCACTTTAATTCAAAACTCAAACTTTTTGAATTTGGGTTTATGTGGTTTCAATTTTGTTGTCATTTTCATCCAAAATCAAAATCTGGTAAGATTTTTCAGTTAACATCCAATTTTTTTGTCTTTTTCCTCCCTTTTAACGAAAGGCAAAATGGTCTTTTAACGTTTTATTATAACAAAATAAAAAAATCTGACCATTTTACCCTTATTAAAAGGGAAGAAAAAGACAAAAAAAAAAAAATAGATGTTAAAATGAAAAATCTGACAAGATTTTGATTTTGTATGAAAATGACAACAAAATTGAAACCACAGGGACACAAATTCAAAATTTTGAATTTTGGACTAAAGTGTCAAAAGTGAACAAATCTCAGGAACATTTTGACAGTTTACTCTTTTATCAATTAATATTAATTGTCAATGATAGATTATAAGATTTAAACTTAGACCTCTTAGGTTCACAATACACATAAATTTTTTGTTAACTTATGTGGAAAGATATTGATGTTATATATCTAAAATATTACATTTGGATCCTTCTACAAAACAACTTAGAAAGTTAGAAACTTAATATTACAATTTGATTTCTATAACGATATTCGTGTGTGTAACGGTAATGCAGAACGGTATCGGTAACCACTTGCAGTTGGAACTGTTGTTTGGTATAGAGAATGAATCGATTTGGGGTTTGAATTGTATTGAATTGTATTTCTCAAAAAATATTAGGGTTACAAAGAGGTGTTTATATAGAACACCAAGTTACACAATTAGCCCCTACACTACGACACGTTATTTACTTTCCGACACTCCCCCTCAAGTTGAGTAGTGGGATCACCAATACTTAACTTGCTCAAGCAACTACTAAACATGTTCCCGTTAACCGCTTTTGTAAGAATATATGCGAGTTGATCTTTTGACGGTACATATGGGAGCTCTATGATACCTTCCTCCAATTTCTCCTTAATGAAGTGTCGGTCTACCTCCACATGTTTTGTTCGATCATGTTGGACTGGATTTTCTGAGATTTGTATAGCAGCTTTATTGTCGCACATGATTTTGGTTGCTGTAGTAGGAGGGAAACCAATTTCAGTCAGGAGCTTGCGAATCCACAGAATCTCTGCTAGGCCACGAGCTACCCCTCGGAATTCGGCTTCTGCACTAGATAGGGCGACTACCTTTTTTTTTTTTACTCCTCCAGGTAACTAGATTTCCTCCGACCATGGTGAAGTATCCTGAAGTTGACCTTCTCGTTCCTTTATCCCCTGCCCAGTCGGCGTCTGTATAAGCTTGGATTTCTAAGTGCCCATTTGATTTGAATAGTATACCGTGACTTGTTGTTCCCTTGAGGTACCTGATGATTCTTAATACTGCTTCCATGTGACTCGCTTGGGGCTGGTGCATAAACTGACTCACCACTCCGACTGCATAAGCTATATCTGGACGAGTGTGGGAGAGGTATATCAGTTTTCCCACCATTCGTTGATACCTCCCCTTATCTGCTAGTTCTGCTCCATCTTCCATGTGAAGACCATGATTAACCACCATTGGGGTTTCCGCTGGTCTGACAGATAAAAATCCCTTGTTTAGATCTCAGAACCTCAATCCCAAGAAAATACTTCAACCTTCCCAGGTCTTTCATCTCGAACTCCTCAAAGAGTTTACTTCTCAACATTGACATTTCCTCTTCATCGTTTCCCGTAAGTATCGTGTCATCAACGTAGATAATTAAGCAGGTCACAAGATCGCCCCTACGTTTCAAAAATAGGGTATGGTCAGAGTTGCTTTGTTTGAAGCCATATTTCTTCATAGCAAGGGTAAACCTTCCAAACCAAGCTCTGGGAGATTGCTTAAGCCCATACAAGGATTTCTTTAATCGGCATATTTCTCCCGCCTTAAAATTCTCATTGAATCCCGGTGGAGCATCCATATAGACCTCCTCATTTAGTTCTCCATGAAGGAAGGCATTTTTTACATCAAATTGATGAAGATGCCAACCTTTATTGGCGGCTATTGAGAAAAGAATTCTGATTGTATCGATTTTGGCTACTGGGGAGAAGGTTTCAGAGTAGTCAATTCCATAAGTCTGAGTGTACCCCTTTGCAACCAGCCTTGCTTTGTATCTTTCAATTGTGCCATCAGGCCTATGTTTGACTGAAAACACCCACCGACATCCCACTGGTTTCTTTCCTGGTGGAAGAGTTCATTTCTCCCACGTGTTATTCTTCTTGAGTGCTTCCATTTCGGTCTCCATGGCCTTCTTCCATTCTTCAGATTTCAAGGCTTCCTGTGTTGTAGATGGCATTTGTTCAGAGCACAAGGCAGCAGCAAATGTTTTAGCTTCCTTAGACAAATTTCCAGTGGAAATGTTTACCACAGGATACCTGGACTTTGGAGCCACCTTTTCTGGAGAGTATCTCTTAGGAGGAACTCCTCTATTTTCTCTTGGAGGGAGAGAGTATCTTCAGGTTGTCTCTGTTGCACCTGGTTCAACATGTTCAACAACTGGTTCCACTTCTTCAACAACTGGTTCAACCTGTTCAACATTTTGGTTCAACATGTTCTGTAGCTTTTGTTGTTGTCGGTTCTATGTGTTCCCCTATTGTCTCATAGTTATAAGATGTAGTACATTCAGGGTTCCCAGTATTTCTTACCTCTGGTATCACGTTGGATGGACTTTCTTCAGTGGTACTGTGCTCCGTAGATTGTGTGGCTGTGTTTGAAGGACTCGAAGTACTGTGATGGTTTTCTGTTGTTACTTCTTCAGATAAGGGAAGTTGAGTTAGCCAACTCAGAGTGTCTATACTTTCATTCTCCCCCTGACCACTGAGTTGGGTGTCATAAAAGTATTTCGTTTCAAGAAAGTCAACATTCATTGTGGTGAACATTTGATGAGTTTTTGGATTATAACACCGGTAACCTATTTGTTCGATCCCATAGCCGACAAATACACATTTCTCAGCACATGGGCCAAGCTTGTTTCGGTTGGTTTTGGGTATGTGAAAAAACGCTGTACACCCGAAGACTCGGGGGTTCAAGTGTAAGAGGATGGGGAATACTGACAGACTTAGATAGACAGTCTAAAGGAGTCTTAAACTTAAGAGCTTTGGTGGGGAGCCGATTAAGGAGATACACGGAGGTTGCAACCGCCTCCGGCCAGAAAGATTTAGGTACCTGAGATTCAATTAAAAGAGCTCGAGTCATTTCAAGAATAATACGGTTTTTCCGTTTGGAAACACCGTTTTGTTCGGGGGTATGAGAACAAGAGGTTTGATGAATTAATCCTTTGGTTTTAAAGAATTGTTTCATGGAAGTATTGACAAATTCCCCCCCATTGTCGGATCGAAGGATTTGGATTTGGATTTGGGTTTGGAATTGAGTGTGAATCATAGCATAAAACGTGATGAATTTCTCGTACACTTCGTCTTTGGTTTTTAAAAAAATATACCCATGTCATGCGAGTGCAATCATCCACGAATACTGGAAAATACCGAAGACCCTGCCCTCCCATCACAGGAGCAGGACCCCACACATCAGAATGAATTAGTGAAAAAGGTGAAGCAACTTTCGTATTGCTAGGTTTGAATGGTTGTAGATGGCTTATAGCACGAAAACAGGCTTCACAATCTATTTTTCCATTTGAAGGGAAGAGTTTTGGAAACAAAAGGTGCGAATAACCAATGGATGGGTGTCCCAAACGTCTATGCCATAGCCAGGCTTCTCGATTTTCGGTTCCATGTGCCATCATCACAGTACCCTGTTGAGCCACTTCATCCACGTAGTACAATCCTTGGCGCTCAGTACCACGTCCAATAATCACACCCGTCCTGATATCCTGTAGAAGGCAGAAAGTATGGTGCATTAGTACCGTGCAATTTAACTCTTTGGTAATATGGCTGATTGAGAGCAGTTTGTGCGATAATGATGGAACATAAAGACAATTTGATAATTTCATAGTTGGTGAAATTTCAATTGTGCCTCCTCCTTTCACTTTCATCGTTCCGTTGTTTGCGGTATGGATTTGAGTTTTTTGAGTATTGGACATTGACCGTATGTCTAACGGTTCATACGTCATGGTGTCAGTGGCACCAGAATCGAATATCCAAGAACTGTTTTTTCCATGATTGTTTTCCATTTTTTTTTTGATTTTTTTTACAATAACGATACCAGACGCTTACCAACCGAGCGTAGTTGATAAACAATTAAGTACGCCAAAAAATAAGAGATACGTTGTCTAGGTGCCGCTATCAAGCAAGCAACTGACCCGGCGTATTTATCAAATACGCTGGATACTTGAACTCGCGTTCAAGATTTCCGTGTGGAATACCTTCGCTAGGGAGCGAAGTTATCTTACCGGCGTATTTATTAAATACACCGGCAACTTGAACTCGCGTTCAAGATTTAAAGTCGCCCGCAAATAGGAACTCCGCAACCGACGACGACGTAATTATCAAAAAAGAAATAGCAAAATTGATTGAGATTGGCGGCAGCGAATTAATGAAAAAGGAACTTATTGGAGAAAAAAAAAAAGAAACTACCAATCTTTAGGAAAAGTAGCGAAGAAGAAAAAAAAAGGAAGGAAGGTAGTGAAAAGGAAAGTCGCGAAATTGATTGGAACAATGGCTTTCGAACAGGTTTTGCTGGTTTCGCCGGAAGTAGGTCCGGCAACTGAACTGGTTTTGCGGTTTAACACGGCGATGACTGGTTTTGCGGTTGAACACGACAATCGAACGAAAAACTTGAGGTTTGATTTTGGGTTTTCAGGTTTGAGTTTGAATAGGTTAGGATAAGTTGAGATTGATTTTGATTTCAAAAAACGAAGATCAATTGTAGGAGATGAGCGAATCGGTTTTACGAATCAGAAACCTGCTCTGATACCATGTTGTTTGGTATAGAGAATGAATCGATTTGGGGTTTGAATTGTATTGAATTGTATTTCTCAAAAAATATTAGGGTTACAAAGAGGTGTTTATATAGAACACCAAGTTACACAATTAGCCCCTACACTACGACACGTTATTTACTTTCCGACAGGAACTTGGAACTATACCTGTCGAGAACATGGTAAGTGTGATGCTCGAGTAGTCGAGTCTAAAGGCTGTGTTTCATAGGCGTATAATCTCACCGTAGAGCCAATGGTGGTAAGTGGTGATGTGTGGTATCTTGGAGCCATGGGCGGATCTAGGCCACTTTTGTGGGTTTCCAGGAACTCACTCAGTTTAGAAAAAATAGGAAAAATTAATGAGAACCTCGTATGGTATGATTTGGAAAAAAATAGTGAGAATCTACCAAAAAAACGCAGTGAAAAAAGTTCTTAGATCCGCCACTGCTTGGAGCAGGGGGTTCAGGGTCGTATAAAACCCGGGGCGTTAATGGGCATGGTCATTGTTGGTGTAGCGCCTTTATTCTCTAACTCTTAACTGGTGGAGAATTGAGGATGCCTTTCTTCATCTCAGCCCCATCTTTTATGTGTTTCTCGGGATTGAGATGTGTGTCAATCATCAGGTTGGTTTCTACTGGTTGAGTTCTGTTAGAACAAAGAGTTAGTTGCATTAGTTAAGTGAGTTAGTTGGTTAAATACATTTCACTCCCATATCATACTGAAGAACAAAGATAATCAAGTCCATCCGAATGAATATGGTTTCGGGCCGGTAGTTTGTTTATTTATTTAGTTTTTGTTTAATGGGTCAAAACAGTTTACTGTTTTATTTGTTTATGTCTAGAACTTGGGCCGGAGGCCACGTGATGTATATGGGTCAAACAATTAGTAGTCCAGTAGGTTTAAGGTTTGGGTCATATGAGATTTGGGCCATGTTACATGAACCGGCGTGAGTGAGAAGGTATAACTGCTTATACGGTTATTGAGGGAGGAGACGTACCCCTCTGTTGATCGTCGCACCCTTTCACTCACACCCATTCGTTCGGTATAAATACTTGGCTCCATCCTCATTCTGCAAAGTGTCTATAATGCAAGTTTGTGTTTATTAGAAGTTCAAGTTCGTTCAGATTTATTTACGGTTAGTGTTATTATCATTCAGCAAGTTCTGTTAGTTTGATTCATCATGAAGTATTGTCAAGGTTGTGGTTTGTTTGAAAGTGATTGTGTATGCGGTCACAACTCTATCCGTTCCGACTGGTCCTGGGTTTCCGATGACGATGATACCAACATTGGTATCAGAGCCAAAGGTTTAACAGGAACAGGAAAGGGTTGTGACAATGATGGAAACCATTTACGAGGAGACAAGGGAAAGTCGGTTGAGACCGACTACAGTGTAGATGTTGTTCGTAGTGGAAAGTGCGGCCGGGCGGCGGAAGAGATGAATGAGTACGCGCAGGGGAAGCCAACCATACGAACCGGGAAGTCACCGGTAAAGAAGTTTCCAAAGAAAATGGTTCCAAAAGGGTTTGTGAAGAAGTCCGGAATGAAGGCAAGTGCACCGGTGGGAAGGCCAAGGAAACCGGGAATTCGTTGCTTCAAGTGCAAGCAATTTGGTCATATCCCCTCGATTTGCCCAAGTAAGTATGTTAATTTATCGCCATTACTGGTTGAAAGTGATTATATGGTTAAGGATACATGTGGCGGTAAATGGGATTCGATTTGGGTTGTTGATCCTACATACAAAACACACATGACGGGAAACCGGAATGTGTTCAAATGTTTCAAGAGGCACTTTGGGTTAGTGACAAACGAGAGTAGGAAGGATTTCTCGTTTGTGCATGGTATTGGAGAAGTTAGAGTCCCGGTGGATGGTAAAGACAAAACAATCCCATGTGTAAGTTACGCTCCTAGTCTAGACAAGAACGTGTTAAGTCTAGAACAACTTCTGTTTCAAGGAATTGAAACAGTTACAATGGGAGATACATGTTTACTAAAGAAGATGTTTGGAAGTCGTTCGAAGGGGTTTGACATTTATGAAGATAAGTCGGAAGTCGACTTAGAACAAGATTATCTCAACACGTTTTATGATAATCTTGGTGTTGATAACGGTTACAAGAAAGAAAAGAAGGAATTTAAAGAATGTTTGGAAGACTACTACGAGAGGGAATTCGAAAAGGAAAGGAACAAGAAAAAGGCGTACGGTGAAAGTTCGAGGGCAAGAAAGAAAGAAATCGTTTACTCCAAGAAAGCAAAGAAGGCGCTTTTAATATACATCGAAGGTGAAAAGGATAATCCGTATGAGTAAAAAGAAACGCTCTGGGAACGAGCGTTAATTCTTTCACAACTCGAGGAAGACGTTATCGAAAAGAACATGATCATTGAAAGTTGTGTAGAACCGAAAGATCTCATAACTTTGCACGAAGAATTAAAGAATCACCAAAGGTTCTTCGATGCTCCATTCGAAGAGATATTAATTTGGTTCATATCAGATTTTCTTGGAATTGTATGTGAAAAGGCAATGCCACCCGAGTTGATTGATGGCCGAGAACTTAGTCTAATCTTGTTACATCGAATTGTAAAGTTTAACGGAGGATTCAAGGAAGTAATGGAAAAGAATATATGGGATGTGATTGCGGCTAAGTATGGTTATGAGCCGGATGATGCATACGAAGTCAATGTTGCCTACATTTACTACTTGGAACTAGTCGAATGGTATTTCGACTTCATGAGGAAAGAGCGTGGAAAAAAGGCAAACGTCATGGCTGGAAATTCTAACAACAATGGTTGGCTCGAAGAATCAAGTGATGACGAAGTGGTGGTCAAGATAGAGGTCACCAACAATTGCAAGGAGTAATCAAGGCTGAAGATTCGGATGTTCTTGCTTAGGGCGGTGAATGAAGAACAAAGATAATCAAGTCCATCCGAATGAATATGGTTTCGGGCCGGTAGTTTGTTTATTTATTTAGTTTTTGTTTAATGGGTCAAAACAGTTTACTGTTTTATTTGTTTATGTCTAGAACTTGGGCCGGAGGCCACGTGATGTATATGGGTCAAACAATTAGTAGTCCAATAGGTTTAAGGTTTGGGTCATATGAGGTTTGGGCCATGTTACATGAACCGG
>CM060356.1:133317587-133356661 GCA_030545235.1 Helianthus tuberosus | reverse complement strand
TGGGGTATTCTTATCCATTCTCTGATCTCATCCAACGCTTCTTCACCTTAACCGGCATGAGCTATAGTCAAGCCATGCCAATGTTATGGAGAACCTTGTTTACCATTGAAGAAATTCTGGAGAATGAGGGACTAGAGTTTGGTCTCTCAGAACTTGCTTATCTGAACTCACTTGTTACCCATAAGTATTTACAAATTCTATAAAGGTATAATTAACCTCAATGACAAGCAATGTTTGCTGAAATTAACGTGGGGTGACATTCAACATTTATATATTGTGCATGTAAGGAAACATTGCTTTCTGGAATGCCTGGTAATATCGATTGCATGCTGGTATCGTGTGCGGGTGTATATAATTTTTAGATATATTTCAACTCTTTTTACTCGCGAATCAAGTTTTAAATTTATAAAACACGATATAATACTATCACTCTACACACGTTAGGGCGACTGCACCAATCGTGGACGTAGTATAGTGATGGCAAGATACCGAGGTCGTCCAAGGACACAAGAGCTTTTAATACCGGCCTATCGTTAAAGTCTAATCTAACCAAATTTTGATGAAAAGTTTTGAAAGTTATAAAATGATAAACTAGAGAATAAAAATAAAAATAAAATATAAGGAAAAACAAATAGACAAGAAGGAATCACTTGGTTCCAATTCCTCTTTTATGTATCCTTTAATGATTTCCGCACTTTGGACATTTTAAGAGATTATCTTTAAGTTATAGTAGTAGGCCCCCATCCAGGCAGCGTTACTCTCAACCTATTGGTCTGAGTTAGTAGGGATATAGTCCTGCAAGGTCGGATTATTAAAAGATAATTAAGTAAGTTATTAATGCGAAAAGTGGTAGGCCCCCTTCCAGGCAGCGTTACCCTCAACCCATTGGTCTGAGTCAGCAAGGATACAGTCCCGCAGGGTCGGTTTAAAGTTTTAATAGTAGTTTATAAATAAGGGATTCAAGCGGGTTCTTACTTCTCTCGAGGCGGACAGTACGGCCCACTCGTGAAGTCTTACTAGGCTTGAACCAACTTCTCGCAGGATCAATACACTGAACGAGACATAGAATTACCCAACCACCATTCTAACCCCCTTCCAGGCAGTTAACGTGCTTTATATAGACCGTAAAGACACAAATGAGGGAATCAACAAAACATGAAGAATGGTTAAATAAATTCGCCTTCAATATAGAAAACTATTTATTAAAGTCATTAATACATACCCAAATAAAAAGAAGCCAAATGTTGGAAATAAAAAAGTAATACATAAAAGATTTGTCTTCACTAAGTGATGTAAGAGTTTAGCCAGACATGGCCTTTGTTTGACAAGAACTCTTACGATCGATCTTAGATCCCGAGACTACTACACACTCTAAATGATGAAAGATGGATGGTGGTGGTGGGTGTTGGTGTTGGTGTTGTAGTGGTGGTGGAGTGGTGGAAAATGTGAGAGAAGTGGTTTGCCAAGGGATGAATTGGAATGGAACCAAGCACCCCTATTTATAGCTGAAGTCAGTCAGTTCACACGGCCCCGTTGTCACACCCCCAAAATACCACTTGCGGAAACACCGCGGGGCGTGTGACGTACCAGGATCTTAGCCACCAATCACATTGAACTCATAAATACATTTAAATAACTTTCATTCATTATCATAAAGTATTACACAACTTTACATATAATTCATTGTACTCAGCGGAAGCATAACTCATTTGTTAAGTGTTTAATAAACCACGTGTAAGTAAACCATTAGACTTGTGTTGCGATTCCATGTATCTCGATCCATGACCACTCCAGCCTTCCTGACAGCAAGTCCCAATGATGTAAACCTAAAGACCTGCAAGCATGCAGACAAGTGTGTCAGACGACGCTGGTGAGTTCAAAGTTTTGTTAACGTGTTTAGATACCAGTTACTAGATTAAAACATTTCACAGATTTGATTTGATGTTGTTATTAACTCGAATATCGCAGATGGCTACAAGATGTTTTTGCCCAACCCCAATGCCTCTATCAAAACATTGGTCAAGTGGTCAAGGTAATTAGTTCATGCCCGTCCTCACCGGTACGGTGTGAGGGTGCCAAACCTAATAGCGCTATCAACTAAATACCTCGTTGCCTCCCCAGCAACTATCAGTAGATGTAAGGGGTCTTATATAATAGAAATGAGTCTAATAACCAACATCCCAATAACCCGACGTTCCTCCCCGGAACAATTACCAGATATCCCTCCCCGGGATGCATGCTTGGAAAAAGAGCAGTGAACTCACCTTGGTTTGCTCGGTATGTTTTGTTACTTGTTCACACTTAAACTGTCACAGCCTATGGTATTCACGTATACGATGTCAGTTTACATTCACAAGGTTCACGTGTAAATTGTAATCATGGTGTTCATTCAAACAACAGTTCCTGAACAACACATAGCAGACATTCCAACTCATACATATCCACAATTCACACACGTGTTTCGCAACAGTATACAATAGTTAAGTGTGCTAATCAAAGCCTAATTATGTTTTTCCTCAGACATAACTGATATCATCAACAAACAAGGATCAACATATAATCATTCATTATCATACTCGTTCAAAACCACAGTCTGTTTGTGAGCTTCTGTCCTAAAGACGAAACTCTAGGGCGACGAAACATCATATTTTCGTCGGCGAATGTGCAACAAAACATCACGGTTACTCGTCGACAAAACATTAAGGTGTTTCGTCGGTGTGTGTGTGACGAAACGTCATATATTTCGTCGTGTGTGGGTGTGATGAAACTTCAAGGTGTTTCGTCGACCTAAACTCTTTGTGGGGAACTTTCGTCGCGGTCACTAACAGATAGTTATGGACTTCTACAACCCTAGTCATATCTGTTTCTTGTATCAATGTACACAGATTTCAAGCAAAACATCATGGCATTACTAAATTCACATGATACTCTTGGATGTCACAGACAACATCATTAGAATACCCATTTGGTTTTTGATTAGATTAAGGCTATAGCACATGGGCCGCCATTCAAGGTTATCAATTTCAATAACTCACTTTCCTTCAATTATATTGGACCATAAAAGCTACTGATATACTAGGAATCGGTTATGTGCATCTACAAACCCTAACATCCTAATCAAATCATCAGTATAGTGGTTTCACTTATTATCATGCAACCCCTATTTCACATGCAATGTATCATTAATTGAATCAATTTGTAATGGCCGACAACTTTTATAATAGACTGATGATGATTGGGCCTTTCACATTAAAGCACATGGGCTGTCAAACTATGTAGTGAGTTCTATAATCGTCATCATCATCTAGCCGTTTTGTGCCCTATGATTACATCATGCATACTGTTCAAGAATTGGGGTTTTGTGTGTGAATCTAGACCCCCCTTATCATCACAATTAACAAGCATACAAGTTACATAATATTCCAACCAATTCATCACATGACCGATCATATACATTCAGTTAACATCATTAGTTTAACACCCACACATAAACAAGATCAAACCATTACGAATTTAACATAAGTACGAATTTACTAACCAAGGGCTCAATCGAATCCAATGATGCCTCGATGAGGGGGGGGGGGTCTTCTACTGCCGCACGTACAATAGGAATGAGGGTAGGGTTTTATTTTGAGTTTTGTGTTAAACAAGAACATAATACGTACACTTAACTGATAAGGGTTTGGGGCGGTTAACAGTGTGGCCGAAATGGGCTTAAGCCCATGCACTTGGGCTGTCGCAACAAATGGCAAAGCTACCAACATAATGGACGAGGGTGGCGGGTTTGGGCTTCTAATCCAGTTGGGTTTCCTTTGGGCTTCGAGGGTTTGGCCAAGGACAAGTCCCCAATAACATACATAATAAACATACGAATGAGGGACTCCGAATGAGGGACTCCGGCCTGCGTGCTGGGACCAGTCATCCCGAATAAGGGACTCCGGCCTGCGTGCCGCGTATGACCTTGGTTGGTTTTGTACTTGACAATTGCATGAACAATTTTAACTCTCTTGTTATGCCTGTGGATATTTGGCTATGCTTTGACATTTGTTATGCTAATAGTTGTTTGCTTTTATGCGAATTTTGTTATCGTCATAATATGTGCATGTGTAATTACTTTGATTCAGGTATCACGAATGAATGATGGCGCTGACAGGTTGTGTTGTGTTTATTACAACGTTTTATTCTGTCGTTTACGTGCGCAGGTTGGTTCGTGAATACGAAGTGATCGAATTATAGGTTATTGTGTGGACCCAGCTGTGCTCAGCCTTGGGGGTTCTTACAATGTTCGTTTATCCTGGGTTCGATGCTTTCGTGTTTATGTGGGCACGAAGTGTTTGTTTGGCGTTTGTTAGGCTTTAGTTGTGTATCTGACCCGGCTGTGCACTTGTTTGTGACAGGCCTTGGAGGTCTACAACGTTTCCTAATGGTCGAGCCATTGATGTTTTCGTGTATGCCCAAAGTAATATATGCAGTTGTGACAGGAAATTTGCTTGATAGAAAAAATAGCCAAACACTTCTTGTATTACTATAAAGGTGTTGGCGATTCAGCCGTTGCAGTTACATAAGCTTTTTACAGGTAACACTTTCTCAGCTGTTGAGCGTTCCAAGTTAGTGGAACCTCTTTGTTGTCGATGGTGCGTAGCTTATAGGCTCCCTTTCCGAGTACTGTGTCGATAACATACGGACCTTCCCACTTGGGAGCCAATTTTCCGGGTTTTTCAGCATTCGAAGCCTCGTTGTCTCTGAGGACGTATTCTCCCAGATTGAAGGTGCAAACTCGGACTTTAGAGTTGTAATATTTTTCCAGCTTCGTTTTGTACTTTGCTTCATTGATTGCCGCCATTTCTCTCCTTTCTTCTAGGAGGTCAAGGTCGACCCTCCTCTCTTCTTCATTGTTGATCATGTTCATTGAGAGCATTCGGGGTGACGACAGTCCTATCTCCGCTGGTATTACTGCCTCTGACCCATAAACCAAGCTAAACGGTGTTTCTCCGTTGCTTGTTTTGGGCATCGTCCTGTGGGCCCACAAGATGCTGGGCAGTTCGTCTACCCAACCTCTTCTTTTTTTCTCCCAACCTTGCCTTGATTCCATCGACAATACTCTTGTTGACGGCTTCAACTTGACCATTCCCTTGCGGGTGCGCGACCAAGGAGAAGGTGTGCTCGATGTGTAATTCTTTGAACCACTGTTGAAGATTGTCTTCGGCGAAGTTGGTTCCGTTATCCGTGATGATCTTGAGTGGTAAACCGAAGCGGCATATGATTTGTTCCCAGATAAATTTTTTGACGACGGTGGCTGTGGTCGATGCGAGGGCCTTTGCTTCTACCCATTTGGTGAAATAGTCGACTGCGACTATTATGAATTTGACAGCTCCTGGGGCTTCGGGGAAAGGTCCGACCATGTCTATTCCCCATTGTTGAAAAGGCCACGCCGTGGTGACTGGTACCAATTCATTCTTGGGGCGCATCGTTTTGGGGGCATGTCTTTGGCACCCACTGCATTTCCTCAACTCTTTAACCGCATCCAAATGCATCCCGGGCCAGTAATATCCCGCGTTCATGACCTTTGCCACCACCATTCTTGGTCCGGCATGTATACCACAAATTCCCTCGTGCACTTCTCTGATCAAATAATTTGCGTCTTCTGGATCAACGCATCTTAACAAGGGCCCGAGGTACGATTTTCGGTATAAAATCCCGTCAGCCATCTGATAATGTTCTGACTTGTACCGGATTTTCCTCGCTTCCGCTTTGTTCTCCGGGAGGATTCCAGATTGGAGGTACGCGATTATCGGAGTCATCCAAGACGTTGTTCCTAGTTGAATAACGCTTACTTCCCTTAGCGGCACTGGCGGGTTGCTTAAAACCTCTATGCGCACATCCTTTGCTAGGTGTTGGAAGCTTGTAGAAGCGAGCTTACTCAGCGCGTCTGCTGGTTTATTCTCACTTCTATTAATGTGGTGCACCTTGTAGGAATAGAAGGTTTGTAACAACGTCTTTGCTTGACTCAGGTAGAGCGCCATTGTGTCTCCCTTGGCTTCATACTACCCGTTGATTTGTCCGGCCACTAACATGGAATCTACATGCGCTTCGATGTGTCGCACTCCCATTTTGATTGCCAACCTTAAACCAGCGAGGAAAGCTTCGTATTCAGCTTCATTGTTTGTGCTTTTAAAATCCAGGCGTATGGCGTAGGTGAACTCATGTTTGTCAGGGCTCACCAGCCGGAGCCCAGCACCTGCGCCATCTTCATTAGACGCGCCGTCTGTGTATAACAACCATGGTTCTTCTACTTGCTGTTTCTCAGCTTTTTCCATCGCCTTGCATTCTCGATCTTTGTCATCCGGTACCTCTGTCATGAAGTCTGCAAGTACTTGGCCCTTGATCGCCGGTCTTGGCCTGAAAACTACATTATGACCCCCGAGCTCTATCGCCCATTTTGCTAGTCTCCCTGAAATCTCTGGCCTTGCGAGGATGTTGCCAATATTGTAGTTTGTTAGCACGTGAATGACGTGGTTGGCAAAGTACCTGCGCAGCCGTCTTGATGCGTGGATCAGTGCGAGTACTAGTTTCTCCATGATTGCGTACCGGGTTTCTGGGTCAGTCAGGGTTCGTGACACATAATAGACTGGTGTTTGAACACCATGTCGATCAACAAGTAACACTGCTCCCACTGCTCTATCGGAGGCTGACAAGTATAGCACCAGAGGCTCTCCCTTGACTGGTGCAGTTAACGTTGGTAGCTTGATGAAGCAGTCTTTCATCTCGCGGAATGCACTCCCACGGATGGCGCCAATGATGAAACACAGGTTAACACTAGGGTTAATCTGTGGGGTTATTTCTTCTGTGGGTTCAATCTCTCTTCCTACTCGTGAAATGGCTTGGTTCCTGCAAAACAGCAACACCGTTAGTCTCGTTAAGAGGGGAATATGGGGGTTTCCCTCTTAACCAGGCTCCGGCGTGAGAATAAGTACTGTTCTGAGGGAGAATAATCAGTGTGTGTTAAGTGTGAGAATATAGAGAGCAAGATGATTTAACCTGAATGATGAAGGGTCCTATTTATAGCCGGAGGGTGAGAGAGGGAAGAGCAGCGATGCCAGCTGTGGTTGCGCGCCAGCTGTCCGACCAAGGGGAATATCCTCTTGGTCTCCTCTGTTGTGGTCAGTGTAGTGGTACACGTGGCGCGCTTACATTTGCCCATCTTGGAGACGTCGTACTGGTGTTGTCGGGCTGCTCTTGGATTTGTTACAGGCCTACGTGGCGCCTGATGACTGGTGGCACGTGTTGTCCTTTATGTCGGATGGAGCATCTTTGGTGCCACTTAGGTATTTTTCCAGAAACTTCTAGAAGCTTCTGGATGACCTCGTTGATGTCAGCGCCACATAGGGTGGAAGAGTGGTGTGGTCCTTGCCATGTGGGCAAGGAATTGGGACCATACCTCTTCAGCCGACAACTTTTATAATAGACTGATGATGATTGGGCCTTTCACATTAAAGCACATGGGCCGTCAAACTATGTAGTGAGTTCTATAATCGTCATCATCATCTAGCCGTTTTGTGCCCTATGATTACATCATGCATACTGTTCAAGAATTGGGTTTTTGTGTGTGAATCTAGACCCCCTTATCATCACAATTAACAAGCATACAAGTTACATAATATTCCAACCAATTCATCATATGACCGATCATATACATTTAGTTCACATCATTAGTTTAACACCCACACATAAACAAGATCAAACCATTACGAATTTAACATAAGTACGAATTTACTAACCAAGGGCTCAATCGAATCCAATGATGCCTCGTTGAGGGGGGGGGGGTCTTCTACTGCCGCACGTACAATAGGAATGAGGGTAGGGTTTTATTTTGAGTTTTGTGTTAAACAAGAACATAATACGTACACTTAACTAGATACGGGTTTGGGGCGGTTAACAGTGTGGCCGAAATGGGCTTAAGCCCATGCACTTGGGCTGTCGCAACAAATGGCAAAGCTGCCAACATAATGGACGAGGGTGGCGGGTTTGGGCTTCTAATCCAGTTGGGTTTCCTTTGGGCTTCGAGGGTTTGGCCTAGGACAAGTCCCCAATAACATACATAATAAATATACATAATGTAACAAACACACAAACTCGTAATATTCTATTGAAACTAGTCACGACACATGATCACATAATGTACATACAAGTCACACTGAAAATACAAAGAACGTCTAGAATACGAGTTGTCACACCCGTGCCCACCTGGTACGGCCTCGTGGCCTTCTTTCTTTCTCATCCTCATTAACTGCAGTGTCAGGTCTTGTACTAACACGGCCCCGTGCGTCAACGGCACGGCCCGTGGCCATTGTACTTGCTGTACTATCTCAGGTTCTGCGAATCTTAGAGTTGACCAGCCCCGTGTTGCTTTAGCACGGCCCCGTGTTGGTGGTCTGGTTTGTCTTTTTGCTGTTGTCTTTTATTCTGCAGAGAATCTTGTCTAGGCACGACCCATTCCTGGTGGGCACAACCCCGTGCCAGAGCTTCTGTTCTTGTTGTTTTGTTGGTTTGGATGTGGATGGGGGCTTGGCGAGTCGTGTTAATCCTCATTCTTTGTATTTATGTTGGTTTTTGCTGTTAATTTGTTTCTTTTGTTTGTTTAAGCTCTTTTGACCCTACAAATTAAAAAAGAACAAAAAAACATGCTTTTTTCCAATATTAGTACAAAAAAATGGTTGATTTTGCGCCATATTTGATATAATTTTTATGTCGTATTTTACGCACATCACACGCACTAGAAGTGTCAAACTGCCCTAACACGTGGCGAGGTTAATACATGCGAGGTGTTAATCCATGAACGATGACAATGCTATAAGTTTTGGCATCACATGATCTACGAATTTTGCACACATTCTTTTGTGTCCCCGGTTCCAATAATGATATCATTGTTATTGATTAATCCCGATTTTTATTGAAATCATAGATGCAACTACACCCGTGTTCTTATTGCAAGTTAAAAGAGTAGAGTGCAAATACATGTCTTATCTTTCTGATGGAGTATATCCTGAGTATTCCATTTTTGTCAAATCGTTTATATGTCCACACGATGAAAAACGAAAAAGATTTCAAAGAAGCTCAAGATGCAGCAAGAAAAGCACGTGGAACGGGAATTTGGTGTACTCAAGCAACATTGGTATATAGACAATATAGTGCAAAATCCGACATAACGATGTCAATAGAAAAAGTAAGAAACATAATTATGTGTGCATCATATCACACAATATAATTTTGAAAGCCAAATGCTGTGTGATTTGCCACTGTAAGGAAGATGATATTCAATCGCATTTTGAAAAGAAATGATAACCTACAAAAAGAAGCTAAATGTTGGAATTACGCAACTGAAAAACCCATAACAACCTTTGATCGGGTTTAGTTGAACACATTTACAAACTTCATTTATGTAACAACGTTGAGAACCAGGTATTAACTACAGGGGTATAGCTTTCAAGGGGCCGGGAGGGGCGCCCGACCCGGGATTTTTCGCTAAGTAGTGTTATGTATGTACGTTTCGTATAGAATTTTTTAGATATATACGTGGTTTGGGCTATTTTGTCAGTTTAGTTTAAAGATTTCATTTTTCCCTTGTGGGTCCAAAAAGATTTCATCGTTGCCATTTTAGTCTACTGGATTAACTTCATCCATTTTTTTTTGTTAACGAGAAGGACAATTTGGTCATTATATATGTAATTCTGTGAACTAGAAGGGCAATTCGACCATATAAAATGATTGAATTGTCTTTTCTCGTTAACAGAAAAAATGGATGAAGTTAACCAAGTGGACTAAAATGACAACGATAAAACATTTTTGGACCCATAGATAAAAAATAAAAACTTTGGATTAAACTATCAAAATTGACTCAAAAGATATGGACTAAAATTACATTCTAACACTTTAACGTCTGTATTGTTTTAAACTTCACATAAAAGATGGGTCCCAATACGTTTGTCCGAGGCCGTAAGCAAAGGGATTTTATACACAGTCGTATCCACTCCTTTGAAATTACATTTTCACCCTCCACTCCTCTCTCCATAAGTATTCCACACTCCCTCCAATTTCTTTAACCCACCACTACTCTCTCACTAACTTTCCTCACTCCCACTCAAAACCCTAACAATGGCGGTTATCTCCGGCACTCTCTTCATCATCCTCTTAACCTTCACTCTCTCCGACGCCAGACACCCCGGAAACTTCGCCGTCGGCGCCTGGCAAGCCGCACACGCCACCTTCTACGGCGGCAGCGATGCCTCCGGCACTATGGGTATGTCACAATGTTAAAACACCTCACATTTGTTCCATACATTTGTACAGTACAACATGTACAGCTCTAGTAATGTTTTTCTTTTATTTTTTTAATTAACGGCTCTGATAACATGTAAGAAATAGTTAATACCAAACAAACTATCAACAAATGTTAATAAACCTAACCAGTAATAATTCTCTAAAACACAGGTGGTGCGTGTGGGTACGGAAACCTGTACAGCCAAGGGTACGGTGTGAACACGGCGGCGTTGAGCACCTCATTGTTCAACAACGGGCTGAGCTGCGGCGCGTGCTTCGAAATCAAGTGTGCCGACGACCCACGGTGGTGTCATCCCGGCAGCCCCTCCATTTTCATCACTGCTACCAACTTTTGCCCGCCGAATTTCGCTCTACCAAGCGACAATGGCGGCTGGTGCAACCCTCCTCGTACACACTTTGACCTTGCCATGCCTATGTTCCTTAAAATTGCCGAATATCGTGCCGGAATTGTTCCTGTGTCCTACCGTCGGTATGGCTTTTTTTTTATAATGTACAAGTTTTTATGGGTATGGTACAAGTTAGTTTTGTTTGAGTGGTTAATGAGGTGATTTTACTGAATTGCCCCTGGAATTAATTATTTTTGTCTGCTACAAAGTACAAACCTTCTTTTTCAGGGAATCGGAATGCGGTTTCCCAAAATTCCGGTCACTAATTTTTTTTACTTTTTTTAAATCTTTTTGAACATATTTTGGCGAAAATGACCCTAGTTTTTTACAATATGTTTGACCCTAGTTTTTTACAATGTGTTTAAAACTAGCTCTTGCATTTTATAAAGGAAATCTTGGGATGGAAGAATAGTTGGGGACTGTTAGGTCGTGGGTTCGTCGTGGGTTCGATTCTTACAAATGGGTTTTTTTCTCAGATTTATTGGGTTTTTCTTGAATTGGTATATATACATTATTGACTAGTGGAGATAAATATTATCTGACGGCTTTGTTAGTGACACAATGATACTTTAGTGGTTAGTCACTGATCTAAATTTACTCTCTAAAAATGTGTTTAAACGAGTAAGCTCTTTAATATGAATTAAAAGCTCATTTAATAATTTAGCTCGAGTTTAATAGTGAGGCTTACTAGGCTTTAGTTGGTCTAGCATGCTTATTTTAAGTATAAAAAAGTTAAATTTAAAAAATATATTTAGTTATATAATAGCTAAATATATTTTTAGTTTTTTTAACATGTTTTAAACCTAAATATCACCTAATGTTTCTTCCACTTTTGATGATTTGAACTCACAACATTTACAAAAAGGCTAAATTTTGCAAGTTCAACTCGAGCTTGAAAACCTAGTTTACATCTGATGTAGTTTGACGAGTTTAGCTTGAGCTTGAGCTTGAAAAGGTATTTAAAAGCAAAGCTTGAACTCGAGCTTAGACTTGTTAAAATCGATTTGGCAAAGTTTATTTTAACTTAAATGAGACGAACTCGAGCTTAAACTTGTTAAAATCAATTTGGCTCGTTTGACTCTCAACTATTTTTTTAGGTGTAACATATTAAACATGGCTCAAATGTAGCTAAAGTACAATCATAGATGCATGAGGTATAAGTGCGAGATGCGCATTTAATATGTGACCGGTATAAAAGTAGTTGTCAACTGTTTTGTAAGGGTAGTTATTTCGCAACTCACATGGGCTGAACTTTAATGTTATAAAGATTTTAGTGGTAAATGAAAGTAGGAAATTTAATGTGTACGGTGTCGTTTAGTTGACTCCATGTGGGATGTTACTATGCTAGCCACGTGATCTTCTTTAGGTTCTTGGTCCCACCATAATTACTGTAGATATTACCGCGTGATTTATGGTTGTATGTCTACCGTCAAATGGAATTTGATTATGACATCACAGCCGTTGGTTTCTCTAGAAATAGTAGAGACATTAGTCTTCAATGTGCGATCAAGATTGCCGTACTGCGTCCCTACGTTTACTCACCTGTCCCTCGTAACATGCTAGTAACTTCTTTTTAAAGAAAATAATAAGAGTAAATTACGATTTTGTAGTTATATTACTTTTATCCTTTTAGCCTAAAAATTAATGTTTTAACATTTAAGCACCCAACGTTTTTTTTTCTAACCGTTTTTGGCCCCTAACACTAACCCCATCCATTTACTTTTAGGGGCCAAAAGGGTTAAAAAAGATGTTGGGGGCTCAGTAGTTAAAAAATTCTTTTTTGGGCTAAAAGGGTAAAAGTGATATAACAACAGGGGCCAAAATCGTAATTTACTCAAATAATAATTATTAATTTTTTTAATTTGACTACACTAATGTTACACATGTGACATTTTATGCAGGGTACCATGTAGAAAAGCTGGTGGAATTAGGTTCACGATCAACGGTTTTCGCTACTTCAACTTGGTTTTGATCAGCAACGTCGCAGGTGCAGGCGATATCCAAAAGGTGTGGATCAAAGGAACAAAAACCAACTGGATGAGCATGAGCCGAAACTGGGGGCAAAACTGGCAATCAAACGCAGTCCTTATCGGTCAAGCGCTCTCTTTCAGAGTCACTGCCAGTGACCGTCGCACATCCACATCGTGGAACATTGCACCCGCTCACTGGCAATTCGGGCAGACATTCGCCGGAAAGAATTTTAGGGTTTAGCCTTCGCAGTTAAGGAATTAAGGATCCTTTTAGTTTTTTATGTTGTCGATGTTGTTTGGTTGTTTTTTTTTTTTACTTTTATCGGGGGTGGTGAAAGTTAAGGTAACATGTTTGGAAGCGTTTTAAGATTTCTGGACATTTAGGTTATAGTTAAGCTGAGGCGGCTGCAAAAGAAGGTGTGGCCCACAGTAATTCTGCTAAAGGGTGTTTTAGTCAAAAAGTGGTGGCTTTGTTTTAGTATTTTAAAAATGAATTAAGAATTGTATTTAGGGTTTGTGTTTACATCTTGTAAGTCAAGTAACAAGAACTAGTTTAGCTAGACTTGGATTGTATTGATCTAATTGTGTTATGGTATGGTATGATATGATGTTACGTGTTTTCGATTATTATAAGATACGAAGTGTTATTTTATTTTATCGATGATGTTTGGTTATTTTTTGTAAGATTTGAAGACGGCCGTAGGTTAAACCAAAGTATTCATTTTATATGACTCTCAACGATAAGAAGAGTTAATGATGTCAATGATTGTCAACTTTGTATAACTAAGAGTTAGTTGGAAATGTCATTTCTATAAAAGTGAATTAATGACATTTCTATAAAAGTGAATTAATGACATCAAATATATTTGACTATTTAACTTGCACGTCTTACATATGTTGTGACCATGTGTGGCATGCCAAATTATTATCTTTTAATGTATCATGTTTGAAGTAAAGGTAACGAATGAAGTATCTTTATGTTTATTAGCTTTTCCGCTTTTGAATAAGAAAAAAAGTATTATCGATGTAGTTATTATGAATAAAGTCAATACCTTTATTTTTGTAATTTTTCTGCTTGGAAATATAAAATCAAGATGCACAATTACGACATGTAACATTTTCAATAAATCGGTGGAACATATCATGTAAGACGCTTATATTTGGATTTTTAATAGATCGAGACTCAAGTAGCCGTCGTGGGGGAAATGGTTAGATTTTGATATCGCAGACATGATGTACTTGTTCTGTTTCTGTTTTTTCGTTTTTGTTTGTTTGTAGTTTTTCCCCCAGCTTCTTGCTGGCTCTTTATATATATATAGGGTTAGTATCTATAGAAAACCCACTTTAATTTAGAAAACCCGGGAAACTCTAACCTCCCGATGTTTTAAAAAAAAAAAAAAAATATACACATGTTATATACATGTTTTTAAGGTATTTGGGCCAAAAAAATCAAAAAAGCGCCGAGTAGATATTTTTAAAAAAAATAAACAAGTTTTGGTGTAACACGTGTTACATTCATCTGACATATTTGTAACACGTGTTACACCAAAACTTGTTTATTTTTTTTAAAAATATCTACTCGGCGCTTTTTTGATTTTTTTGGCCCAAATACCTTAAAAACATGTATATAACATGTGTATATTTTTTTTTTAAAAAAAAAACATCGGGAGGTTAGAGTTTCCCGGGTTTTCTAAATTAAAGTGGGTTTTCTATTTATCTTTAGCCTATATATATATATATATATATATATATATAAAGTTTTTGCCGTTAAAAAAAAACATTTTCAATAAATGTTGATTCAAGTTATTGGCCTCACAAAATATTTTCTTGATTTCATGTCTAGCATTACATAAATGGTTTGGTGAGTTATGCACAATTCCAATACGTATCATGGCCACTAAAACTTTAGTGCATTAAGCCATTAAAACCCTTAGCTTCATGTTGATATCCTATTAGATTTAAATACTTATGTTTAAATTGGCTCAAATGGAGGAATTTTGATGTGCAATTTGTAGTCGTGTTGTCCTTTTACCTTTCTAGTAGTCTTGTTTCAATGTAAGACACTATTCAGAAAAAAAAAAGTTTTTTTTTAATATATAATTGGTTTTAGTACCATAGAGTTCGACAACTTGTAGCCTAACTATATCAAGATGTTGCACCTCATGTAAACGAGAGTTCTAATCAAATGATGGACATTAATGTATAGTAGGTTTGGTGGGTATGAGTTAGCTGTTCAAAAATTGTTTAGTGCAAAATTCTCACGTAGGAACCATTTTTACATGTTTAGCGATTAAAGACTAAGAATTATTATGCTTTCCGTTTCTAATTATTTCGTAATTCTAATTAAATTCACAATGGTGTGGAATTGAAAGGGGAGGGAAATTATTGAAATTATGGATCTTAATTATCCTTTTCTATTAAAAATAAAAATATAAACTAAAGGTGGGAGAGGTAGATTGTTGAAATTTGTTGATTAAAGTTACTATAGATGTTGATTGTTGGATGATGCTTTTGAATTAAAGTAAAGCGTGGTATAAGGAAAATTGTAGACAACTAGACCCATGTGGGGAGCCAAATCATACCCATTGTGGAAACCTTCAAAAGCTAAACTACAATTATTTCTCAACAAATTTACACAAATTTTAAATACAACTAAAAATGTAGATATATCACTTTGGAATGCTTGATCATCCTTGGATTCTTTACTTAAAAACAATTCCAAAAATAGGAGAAAATTTTACAAAGTAACAAGAGGTAGTGGGGTACCCTACCCTAACCCATTTGTCCTTTATTTAACACCGTTCACTTCTCTAGGGACAATGCTTTTTACACCACTCAAAAACCTAGTTAGTTTTAATAGTTGACCGTATGTAATATTCATAAATCTACTAATCTCATTTACTCACCCTCCAATATATAATATAAAAAAAAAATGAAGAAATTAATCATGGTTACTCGGTTACTCATGGGCCATTAGGGTGTAATATGCACAATGCCTTTTCAAGCCCAAACAAGGGTTTACCAAAAAACCAAGAGGATCTCAGGCTTTTTTGCAGCATCTCTAACCAAAGTTCGACTTTAGAGGTCACCCGCATTCATCTTTATGCAGGGGCGGACCTTAAGTGCAATCGGGCGTAGCCCGGGCTACGGCTCAAGTTTTTACCTGTAGTGTAAAATTTTTTTTTTTTCCGATTTTTATACACAGGACACCCCTGAACAAGTACGAGGACACCCTAAAAATTTTTGGGATACCCCTGAGTTGAAGTTCTGGTTCCGCCACTGTCTTTATGTGTGTTTTGTAATAGATGGTGACTAGTAGAGGCCGATTATTGTACAATTACCCTTAACGTACAATGCGTATGCTAAGAGAATATAACATGCAGATTTAGTTCAGACTTGATTTGTATAACATGTGGATTTGGAAAACACTAACATGCGGCTTGTGGAACAAATAACATGCGGTTTTTGGTTGTTTCAACATGCAGGTTTTAGTTTGAGAGGATTATAACATGCGGAATCTACATCGCGTACGCTCATACAATAAGACCAATTGTATAGTACGCTTATTCGTAACTGGCTTATTAGCTATCTTTATTATTATTATTATTATTATTATTATTATTATTATTATTATAAGAGTAAATTGCTAAAATAGTCCCTAACGTTTGTTCACATTTGCTAGATCCATCCAAAAAAAGATTTTTTCTCATATGAACCACTGAGGTTTCAAAAAAGTTGCTAAATCCATCCAAACTTCAGGGACGATTTTAGCAATTTAATAAAACAAACTTTTTTTGGATGGATTTAGCAAATGTGAACAAACGTCAGGGACGATTTTAGCAATTTACTCTATTTTTTTTTATTTTCATCTTTTTATTATATCTTTTAATTAACATAAAATCTATTTATTTTTTTATTTTCATCTTTTTATTAAATTTCTTATTTGACATAAAATCTACTAGTTTTTTTTTGAACGGCGAATTTCTACAACAGGCGATAGATTCGCACCTGCTTTTGCAGGCCCTCCACCCCACTCTGGCCAAGACTATGTTGTCTTAACCGGGCTCACGCTTGGCATCAGAGTTTGGCTTGGCGCTCCCAAACAAAATTTCCAGCCTACTGCTATATGCGAGTAGTTGCACCCTCCACAAGAGCCGAAAACTCTCTGGAGTAAATGCACTGTAATAGAAAACTCGGGTGTGCTCTGCGGGTTTCGAACCTGTGACCAGGCCTTCACCCACTTCATAATAAAGATTAATCATTTATATTTTACAATTATGAATACGGTTTTATATTTATAATCATCTAACCATCTAACCAAGTCTTTTAAAATGTAAACATTTTACTCATTACTAATCCTTTAATAAAGTTAATTATACGACAAAATCTTTTCAACGGTTTAATTTGTTACCTGTTTAGCAAGAACGTGTATTTTATTTTGTAAATGAACAAAAAAATATTGGGTGAAGGCCTGGTCATAGGTTCGAAACCCGCGGAGTACACCCGAGGTTTCTATTATAGTGCATTTACTCTAGAGAGTTTTCGGCTCTTGTGGAGGGTGCAACTACTCGCATATGGCAGTAGGTTGGAAATTTTGTCGGGGAGCGCCAAACCAAACTCTGATGCCAAGCGTGAGCCTGGTTAAGACAACATAGTCTTGGCCAGAGTGGGGTGGAGGGCCTGCAAAAGCAGGTGCGAATCTATCGTCTGTTGTAGAAATTCGCCGTTCAAAAAAAAAAAAAAACTAGTAGATTTTATGTTAAATAAGAAATTTAATAAAAAGATGAAAATAAAAAAATAAATAGATTTTATGTTAATTAAGAGATATAATAAAAAGATGAAAATAAAAAAATAGAGTAAATTGCTAAAATCGTCCCTGACGTTTGTTCACATTTGCTAAATCCATCCAAAAAAAGTTTGTTTTATTAAATTGCTAAAATCGTCCCTGAAGTTTGGATGGATTTAGCAACTTTTTTGAAATCTCAGTGGTTCATATGAGAAAAAATCTTTTTTTGGATGGATCTAGCAAATGTGAACAAACGTTAGGGACTATTTTAACAATTTACTCTTATAATAATCATCATCATCATCATCATCATCATCATCATCATCATACTCAGTAAATACCGCCAATAGCAAAGCAAAGGTATGGTCTGAGCAGTGTAAGATGTAGACGACCTTACCTCTACTCCGTAAGAATAGAGAGGCTGCTTCCAGTGAGACCCCTGGCTCGATAGTAGCTTTGCATCAAGCCTTGGACATATGACACATAACACTTAGCAATTGGGACAAAGACCGATTAATGCATGTACTCTTTTGTCTTTCAGTTATCAACGCCACCCCATGATGCATGACTAACAGTCCTCATTTTTTAACGTTATTTTCACGAAATTTGTAAAATAACGTTAAAATTAGTGTACTTTCACTTTTGCCCCCCAATGGCCCACACATATATACATTATATGCGCACACCGCAAGCGGGGCGTAAATAATAATAATAATAACAATAACAATAATAATAATAATAGTTTTTGTTATTTTTTTAGAGTAAACTTTTGTTTTGCTCTATGTGGTTTGGTCGTTTTAATGGTTTTGCTCCAATCCTTTAAAAATAGCCATTTTACTCCCTGGTGTTTCGATTTTGTCGCCAGTTTGCTCCATGGCCTTAACTATATCCATATTGTATGTTAACTGAAAGGATATTTTGGTAATTACAAATATAAAATAAGGGTACTTTGGTAATTTGTATTTAAATGTAAAGTAACAGTCTCTACTCTCTCTCTCCCTCTACAACATCTCTCTCTCTCTCTCTCTTTTACACTCATCACCCACCACCTAATATCACCGGCACCGCCTGCCACCCACCACCCCGGTGCCACCATCACCACCACCCAAACACCATTTTCGCCGACTACCACCAACCACAACCACCCACTGTTGAACAGTCGGGTTTGAAACCCTCGTCTCCTTCGAACAAGCCACCTAAATCTTGATAAAAACCCTTATAGCCGTCGTTTTGAATCCAAATTCAACCTTAACTCCAACAAGATTTGACATCATCCTAAACCCCTTTCTAAACAAAACCCTAGAATCAAACCCTAACTTGTATTATCAAAATCCCCAAATTTGAAAATAATCAAGAGTTAGATGTGATGTTTATATAGAAAGAGAAAGAGTCGAATGATATTCATACGAAACTGACTCACACGAAAGTCACCTGGTAATGGCGGTTCACAGTGATTCCCAGTGACAGAGTGAAGACGATGATGTAGGTGATGACGGACGGTGATTGATTCAGATATGCTATTAAAACATCACCAGATTGATCGATTTTAGAGTTTCTAGTTTCGATTCGAAGATATGGTTGGGGGTCGCCGACTATGAAGATATGATTGGGGGTCGTCGGCTATGCAGATAAAGGCTTGTATTCCTGCAGATTATTGGATTTTGCCCATTGAATGGTTGTGGTTATGTGCGGTATGGTGGTGGTCGAAGGATGGTTGGGGAAGACTAGGGTGGCCAGAGGCTGGATTTGGTAGTGGTGGTGGGTTTTGGTTGAAGAGAGAGAGAGAACTCTGATGATATAGATAGAGAGAGCTGTGAAAGAGAGGTTTCATAAGGGGAATAAAGGTGTTAAAAGACTAAAATACCCTTAGTTTCATATATTAAATTACAAAAATACCCTTCCAGTTAACATACAATATGGATGGAGTTAAGGCCATGGAGCAAACCGGCGACAAAATCGAAACATCAGGGAGCAAAGTGGCTATTTTTAAATGATTGAGACAAAACCGTTAAAACGACCAAACCACAGGGAGCAAAACGGAAGTTTACTCTTATATTTAATATCATTAAGTTCTAGAGAGATATTTAATTGAATACTTTTGTGAACTAAGAAAACATCTTAACCGGAAATCAAACTAATTATTCGTTGAGAGTATTTGTACCTTGGGAATATTACTATCCTAACGTAGGTGATTGGTTATATTGAATAAATTAGGTTTTCAAGTTAACGAAGATGGTATGCAACAAATGAGTATAACAAAAAAGCTATATTTTATAAAAAAAAAAGAGTAAACTGCAATTTGCGACTTTGAAGAAAGAGTCCGCTGTCAAGTTGCGTCCCCAAAGAGAATTTTTTAGCCAATGAGTCCCTGTTGTTTGAAACTCATTACAATCTGAGTTCCTCTCGTTAGGGTGGGGTGCGGGCAGAGGGAGTGTCGGCGGCGGTGGTGGCGGAGAGTAGATGTAGGGCGGAGATGAGTAGGAAGGATCGGGAGGAGGGTATGGGGAAGAAGAGATTAGTTGAGAAGGTGGGTTATGATGGTAGTAGTAGTTGTTTCTTCTTCTGTTGCTGAAAGAGATACCCATTGGTTGATTATGGTGTAGAACTGGGGGAATTTGGTGGAGAAGAATAGGAGATCTGGGGTTTGGTTTGGTTTGGTTTGTTTGAGCTGGTGGTTGGATTTGAAGAATATGGTGGTGGTAGTGGGTCAGGAGAGAGAGAAAGAGAGAGAGAGATGTTGGAGAAGAAGATGAGGGGTGGGCCCATCTCTTTTTTGTTTTTTTATTTTTTAATTATTCAGGGACAATTGAGTCATTTCATAAAGACTTAACTGAAAAATTTAACAAATGTTAGTGTTAAGGACCACCCGAGTTTAAAAATTGCAACCACCGGGACCAATTGTTTAATTAGTGAACCATTGAGACTAAGTCTGCAATTTTCACAAACCACATGAACCAACCAGGCATTTAACTCAATGAATTTTTTTTATTTGATAATAATGAATTGTTTGAATGTTCATGTTAATAACTCATAGTTTGTAGATTGATTATGAATCTGGGCAATTGTTTGAATTGTTCATTTTTTAGTTTTTTTTTGTTTTTTATAAATATTGTGAGATTACCAAATACCCTTTGACTTAACAGTCAGACTACATAAACTGACGGCAGAGACTCAGATTATAGTGAGTTTCCAACAACAGGGACTCGTTAGTCGAAATTTTCATTTTAGAGACGCGACTTGACAACGGGCGCTTTCTTCAGACACACAAATTGTAGTTTACTAAAAAAAAAAAGAAAGCTAAAAACGAATTGACAAACACGTGAACATTTTAGACTTATTCTAATTTAATATTTTAAAACTAAAAACATTTTATTATTAATTTACAAGATTGAAACAATTATTAAATGAGTTAAATTCTTTTTTTGATCCTTATGAATTAACCGTTTTAACTTTGTTTTCCCATTAACATATGATAATAAGCAAAGGAAATGAATAGTTGCAGCCAGTTGATTCACCTGCCTACCTGTCTGCTTCACCCTCTTGGTTTTTACACGTGTTCTCTGCCTCTCTACCTCTTATTTGCGTCTTTTTCCTCGTATTTCTCACTGTTCCGATGATGGCTGCGATTGACACCTCCTGGGGTTGCTCTGACGATGTTGGACCACCATTACAAAGAAGGTTTACCTGCTGGATTAGGAGTGATTGTTAGGGTTTTCTTGCCTGTATCAATCGCTCTCGAACCCCTTGTGGCAATGTTGTGGTGGTGGCAGCGTTGACATAATCACCGGGTTTTGGGGATTCGCCGTCTGGTTAGGGTTTCGTTGCTTATGGGGTTTCACCGCCTGTAGGGGTGGTGGTTAGGGTTTCATTGCCCAAATCAGTCGCTCTCGAACCCTAGGTGGCGATGTTGTGTTCGTGACGCTATAGACCTACGCTTTACTTACCTTTGTCTATCTCTTTGCATCTTTTAGCTGAGGCTATGATGAGTCAGTAAATCTGAATGTAATGTTGTTGTCAATTTAGCTTTGGCATGGCAGGGTTCAAGGATGGCACTTCATTAGTTGCAACCTTCCCTGCAACCTTTGTTTTGTGGACTCTGAGCCTGTTTCATGTTGTTTACTATTTATTGTGTTTAGTTTATTTGGGTGCTATTTTTCCACATAGAGGTTAAGAAAATTCCCTTTGAACATTGCAAATTTAAGTATAATGTGGGTCGTCATTTTTCTCCGATTGCATCAATACTTTTGAAAATCTGGTTTTACAAACTGGAACGAGAGTCAGTGGGTAGCTGTTAACAAAAACAATCCACCGTCGACAAACGTTTTAGTGAAAGAGAATAGTGGGAAGAAGGGTATTTTCTCCAGGGGGGAAACAGTCGATTGGCAAGGCTCTTACGCAGGCTGCTCGGTATGGTACTGGATATCGGTTCCATTCCTCGGGGAAGGTGAATAGAGAATCAAAAGTTGACGATGGGAAAGAAATGGGGTCCCAATTAGGGGCTAATGAGGGGGTTCTTGAACAAAATCCGAGCGGGCCTAAACTACCGAATATGTCGGAACCTTCGCAGCTTATGACTGAAGACATACGGGCGCTCTTTATGTTGCACTCTTGGTTCTTAGTCAAGGAAAGAAATGGGTCCTGTTGTACAGGTATTGCATTTGATTTTGATTATGTTGTATGGAAGAATTTGTAGTGTTACGTTAGTTTTATTTTGTATTTGGTTTTCATATGCAGTACATGGAGGCATGGTATATCTTTATCAACTTTGTATAGAAGAAGTAATATTTCCCCCGGGCTAAGTCTGCTGGTAAGTCGGAATTCGACCTGTTTATATCTTTGGGTCAAACTGGTCGCAAGGTGTCCAAAGTGTATATTTTTGGCATAAAACCTTCTAAATTATCTTTAAACTGAAACTTGATTAATTAAATTTCAGGTTGTTGGATATCGTAAAGGGGCGGTGTTTGGTGGTTTAGTTGAGGCACCCTTGAAACCGTCAACTAAGAAAAGATATCAGGTATGCTCATTGAGACCTCCAACCAAGAAAAGATATGAAGTATATAATGATTAACTTCTTTTTATTTTTTAGTCATTTTTTCACTGGCTGGTGAATACTATACATGGATCAAATGATACATTTGTTTTCACAAATACCCCTGGTTGTCCTGTTATATTTCGTCCAACAGGTACTACAGTTTTTCTTAATACAGACTTTCCTTGGTATATGTATTACATCTCACAAGTCGTGACAGAATGAGTGTTTGCTTTGCTCACATTATGAATTAAGAAAAGTTTTATATGCTTATTCGGATGGATTAATCAATGTTGACTACATACCATGAAAAGTGGAATAAATCTGTTGAATAGCTTGCTATAGGTGGTTATAGGTTTACCCTTTATCTATAGGTGTTTGTATGACTTAAACTGTGAAACTATATACATATATGTGTGAGAGAGAGAGAGATTGAGAGAGAAAAGTTAAGACTAATCTATAACTAGGTTGAAATTGCTAAATATGTTTTCGTGCTAAATTTTCACAAGTTCCACTAGGACATTTGCACGTTTTTTCGTATGATTCCATCGAGGCTTATGGTTTAAGAGTACAATTACTGCTCTAACTTTGGTTGTTAGTGTCGCACTTTTGCCAATTCGCCTGTTCCATGTTTGAATGAGATTGATTTTAGTTCATTGTGAATGTACCGGCATGATGCGTGTGCATGTATATTACAAGTATTACCTTATCATGTGCAATGTATATTAAAAAGATATATAGAAAATAGATATAGATTAAATGAAATTTAAAGATAGATATTGAAAGATTGTATACCCAAATCAACTAAAACGATTGAAGTAAACTACAAAATGATGATGAATATAATAAAATGAACGGAAATATTATTGTGTATCAGAAGTTACATAGGAAACATAACACATCTATTTATAGAGGTGTTGCGTCAAACTAAAACATGCAGATCAACTAACATAGCCAAACAATAAAAAAAGTGCTCTAAACCGTAAATATAACTGTTAGTCTATGTTTTGCATATGACAGAGGACATGATCATGAGATTTTAACTAATTTGTAACTGACACATATTTTTACTTAATAGAGAGAATGATTGTGATGTATACAGGGGAGTAAAACTAATTATCTCAATAATAATAATTAATTATTATTCAGACTGGTTACTGAGCTTATATATTCTTATGTTTTTGAGTTTCTCCAACATAATAGATACACAGGTTAACCCAAATGTTGGGTTGGGGTTGGGATTTCGTATGTATTGATCATTTTTTTTTCAATACAAATCAAAATATATATAAGTAGATTTTAAAGGTTAGAGCAAATTACAAATCATGGGTTGGTAGACGGGCAACAAGCTGCTCACTTACTATAGTCAAAATTGTGCTGTACAGGTGGTGTATTTATTAGTTCTAAATCTCTTTTTGTAGTACTTTAATTTCAAGTTTCTATTATTAATTGTTCATAAATCAGGCTAACGGGTTGGATTTCACAAATAGTAGTTTGTGAACAAATTTTGTGGCTATTGATTTGATCAGGATGGTTGATAGGCAAATAGATCATTACGGGTCAATTTAGAAACATTACGCACTTTGACATTCAAAAGTCAAGCACCATATTTGCTTCAAATTTAAAACAAAATTATTTCATGTGTTTATAGATATCATAGTTCGAAGGCTGTATACCTGCCAAAATCATCCCTGTATCTTTTTTTGCGCATAGTTATAATATTTAAAGTAAATGTGTTTTCTTTCTCAATTAATCATCTATCATTTATATATGTTGGCCATCTAAGCTGCTATTATCCTTGAAGCTGATGTAATATGTATGTTAGCAAAGACATAGTTTTTGAAAATTTAGGCCTGAAATAGAACTATCTATCTGGATTCGTAAAGTGAATGAATGATCAATACATATAATTTAAAATCAAAAGTACATTTACTAAAAAAACGCTTCTGATGGATTTGATCCGGTTGGCTATTACCAAAAAGAACATTTTATAAGTATATGGGTTGAATCGCCACACATACAAACATACCATTGTTTTGTCTGATCGTCTATCTTGTGCTAGATTGCAATTGTTGGTCACGTGGGTGACACTTTATGTTATGCTTGTCGGAGCTTACCATTTTGAGGATCCCAAAGACCCTCTAAAGTCTAAACCATGAAATCGTTTTTGTTTACAATGGCACTTTAATTTCATGTTGCTGCTTTTCTTTATAGGTGAATGAAACCTATGATTGTTTGTATGCTCTTGGCATTTTGAAACCAAACTTATACCGTGGTAAGTATTTTAATTGCCATGCTTACCACCCATCAACCACGGAGATGCTTAAGCGCCAACTTATCATGTGAGTTAAATCAACTACTTGATTTGCCATTTGAATATACGAGTCATAGCAGTTGGGTCAGATTGACCCGCCATCATTTTCTTATGTTTTAGAGATCGTTTATTGTTGTTTATATTAAACATGTGTTAATTTTACGTTTTTCAATTTTGTTGATAGATCATTTCTTCATATTTGATTATGTGAAATTGTTAGGTGGTTGGGGAGTTTGTATTGTTCACCCATGATGATGTATGTTTTCTTTGTACAAGAAGCAAATGTCAAACCAGTAAGTAATTTGATTCTGAATTTATGCGGGTCAAATGCAGAAGCTCATATAAAAATGAAACAGGTAAGCTCAAAGGAGGGTTAAGCAGCTTCTTGATCATGTATACAAAAACTTAAATTACTTTGCAACAGTGCTTTCAATGGAAGCACCATAAGCTTAAGGTGAATGATAAAAAGACCCTTTTTGGCCAGAAGCTAGGTATTGCAATTGTGTTTTTACTCTGGTGTATGTTGGCATTGCATGTGTTGAGTGTTTGTAAGATGAGGTGTTGATACGGTAAAAGATCAAATAATTTACTTGCGTAGTTTGTTAGGGTTTAAAAAAATAAGTTTATTAGGGTGATGAAAAGAGTCTACAAAGAGTCCATGATAGGCCATACGGTGTGGAGGGGTTTGAAAATGAAGCGTTATGTGACATGTGGATGACACGTAAGCACGCGTCAAAAATGGGACGTGGTGCAAAAACGGGCGGTGTGGGAGGGGGCGTGGAAGATCTTTTTTCTTTTAAATTGTGTCGTTGGGGTCCAACGGCTATAACCCACACAAATAGCCAAACGCCACATCGCCTGAACCAATGCCTCCACACTGGTGGAAATTGTCCCGCCCCAACATCGACACCGTTGAAAACGCCGAGCCCGGTGTGGAATGTGTGGCGTGGAGTGGCCTAAATGCCACAAATCCATGCCCACACCGTGTGGTCTTAGCCAAAAAATGCCTATTTGCAGCAATATATGTGCTTAATTTGTAAGCAACGATACTTCTATTACACTTGTGTTTATCCTATGCATTTGCATTCAGGCGTACATAATAAGACCTAGTTTCCTATGTAATTAACATTTAGTACTTTTGGATTAGCTTTATGGTTATTTTTCCGTTTCAGCATCAGATCTAGGACAAATATGGCAATATATACAGAATAATCATAGTTACATTTTTTCAATGTACGCTGAATTTTCAATTTTCTTTCCTATGATTGTAGGTTTCATACTTACATTCTACCTCCGGACCAGGGACTAAAAGTGCAGCCACACTTGTAGAAAAAGTGACAGTGTTTTGCTACTTGTAATCACCAATATAGCAATTGTAGCTGCACATTTTCTCTTGAAAAAGGTCTTACGCGGGTCTTTAGAGGAAGTGGGTTTTGGTGATCATATAGGTATGGCTTTGGAGTGCGGTTTGTTGGTGAAAATGGGTTCGAGTGCTTTATTTGTGGACTGTAGTGTTTTCCGTCACATACACATACACAGTCTTATCTCTCTCTTTTTTATTATATGCCAACTTTGAGAGATCTAAGTATACTTAGAACAAGTACTATCAGATATTCTTTTCTTGTATGATATGTAAAAGTTAATATTATTTGGTATGAAAATATAGTTTCATACATTATATATATGTAACATTGTTTGCTCAAGTGAGTCTTGAAGCTGCTTTCTGAAGTAGAATCATTCTTTGCTAAAAGGCCAGGCCAGTGACAATTACATTTGGATCATATGAGCCCAGTGATGATTATTGTTTTCGTTTTTGTAGGTACAGGCTTATCTTTATGGTGGATACTGGAAGATATTGGTACAATTCAGGCCTTTTATAATGCAAAATTAGGAATTAGAAAAAAAGCCAGTGCTTATACTTGCTTCCTTCCAGGATGCTAATATCATCGATCGTATTATCGGTGGAGGGTGTTGGAATAAGGTTAGAAATTCTTATGCTACTTTCTAAATTAGCCTCTTCAATTTTTTGGTGTTAAGGTGGAAAATCAGTATGAAGGGTGGGTGAGTTAGGTAGCGGGTCGTAATGGGTTTTGATCAAAATGTGTCAGCTCAACCCACCAACGTTTTTATTCATTCTTGAGAGTTATAAATGTCTTCTACGAGATGAAAAACAATGAGGTTCTAGCAGGCTTATAAACAAACCTAAGGGGACCAGAAAAAAGGTTTTAAGTCATTATTGGGGCTCAGGACGAGGCGGTACTTGTGATATTTCGGCTTGGGACACATACAACAATATGATTTCCTATATGAATCATATTAGGTTACTCACCAAATATTTCGATAACATTACAAATACAAAAAACACCAAGAAAATTATGAGGTTGTTCTGTGTAGGATTAGAAGGTTGCTATGCATTCCAAAGATGACTTGAAACTAAATTTTAAGACACGACATTTTGATAATTTTATATTCATATTATTCTTTAATTTCCTAGGCAGTTAATATATGATTTGTTTAATGGAAAGAAAAATACGCATCACAGAGGTGTGAATCTAATCTAGAGTTTGAGCGAAGGAAAACAAAGAGTGTTCAAATGTACCTGAACATTTATGTTTCAAATCAATTGAATATTTTATTATGCAATACTAATACAAGTTTTATTTGTTTATCACTTAAATTTAGACCATCAGGCAGGCATATGTAAAATTCTTTTTTCAAGTTACCATAAAAGAATGCATTATTGACATCAAGCTAATACAAAGGCCAATTATTCTGAATAGATAGACTTATCACACACCTAAGGAGAAAAAGTCTCATCAAAGTCTATTCCCTCTCTCTGATTAAAACCTTTAACTACAAGCCTAGCTTTATATCTTTCTACCACTCCCGTAGACCTATAATTAACTCTAAAGATCCATTTACAATCAATGGGTTTTCCTCCAACAGGAAGATTAACATCTCAAGTGTTATTACTATATAATGCACTAATTTCTTCATTCCTTGCATTAATCCAGCTAATATCTGTAACGGATTCTTGATATGTTTTAGGTTCTACAATTTTATTTACATTAGAAGCAAATAAAATGTTCTTAACAAGCAAGTTAACATATTTTACAACCCTTTCATCCACATATTTGACTTTTCCCTCTACAACATAGTCCTTAAATCTCTTAGGTATGTTAGATACTCTAGTAGATCTCCTTAATGTTATTGGACTATTACTTCCCACTCAGATTGGTTTGATTAATCTATTTGTACACTTGGACCATCAGCCCTCATAAGACTATTATGATCAACCCTAAGTTGTTGATGTTAATGTAACACCCCAAAAATGCAAATTATTTATTTATTATATTATGTTGGTAAACTAACTAGGATTAAAATAACCTAGTTAGGTAAAAATCTTGTAGTGACTTATAAAAGGGTTAAAGACACTAAAAAAATAATAACTTAATGATAGTTGAGGGACCAAAAGTGATTAAAATGGAATTAGTAATAATAAAATAAATTAAAACTCAAGACACTCACATTGTTGTGTGTCTGAGTTCGACCAGAGGCAAGGGGGGCGACCAGGAGAAGAACTCCAACCCTAGTTCTTGTCTAAATTCACAAATTGAAGGTCAAGATCAGCCCCAAAACGAAATTCGAGCTAAGATTAGTGATCTTCATTACAAGGGGGTCATAAGGTATGTAAAATTTGATAAGAAATCTCTACTTGAAATTCTCATGATTCTAGGGAGATTGAAATCTGTTGATGCATGTTGGTTAAATGAATAGATTAAGGATGATATAGTGTCTAGGAGTAAACCCTAGACAACTATAAGTGAAATCATGTCTAATCTCTGAAAATCTCATGAACACATTGAAGGTGATTCATGGGTTTTGTGAGAAGTTGATGAACACTAGGGTTTAGAAGGTTATTTTAGTATAGATTGATTCATAGAAACTGATTTCTGAAAAGATTTGATGTTTAATTCTAAATGTGATAGCTTGATTTATGTTAATTTAGGCTAAACGACAAGCCATGAACTTGAATATAAAAGATATAAAATCCTGCCCTATAAGTGTTTGTAAAAATGCCTCAAAGAAGGCTCGAAACAGAAATTTTGAAGTTAAAACGCATAATTGCGACGTTGTGGCAAATTATGTGATATATGATTTAAAAAGAGTTCTAAACGCGTCATGATTGAACTCTATAGGAAAAGATACCGGAGCGTCGAGTGAACAAGTCGGTGGTGATTTGCGTTTGAAGGGCGTGCACTAAAGGTATGTAACTTGATTAGTTACATTGAGTACTTTGATACTAGAATATGTATAGTTGCGTTGTAAAATAATGGTTGTATTGATTTATGCGGCAATGTTCGTTATTTGGATTAGTAGGTTAAAAGTCGTTTGGTAGTCATTACAATGGTGGATTCCATAGATGAGCCAAACGGGTCGAATAATCAATTAGTACGTGGCTAAACGCATCGTTAATATGGTTATTTGGTCCTTGCTATTGTTAATTATAAGTATATTAGAATACAAGATTTTGATAGTTTGGTTTGCTTGACTGATTAACTTCCTAAGGACAACTAACGGGTCATTAAGAGGAGGTACAAACCGAGTAATGGTAGTACCCTACTCGTAGATTCCGAACCCTAGTGATGGGTAGTGAAATACTAAATACGCAAACCGATGATGGGAGCGTGGGTGTTGAAAATAAAGAACCCATGATTTGGATCTTCTTATTTAGAAGTGATATCCTGTTCATGGAAGTTTGGGTGAAATGGATAAACGGGTTAAACAACAAAGTTACAGAGTCTACCGTAACTTACGGTCTCTACCGTAACTTACGGTAGAGAACAAAGTGTTACGGTGGTTCACTACTGTTTTACGGCAGACTAGTGTCACACAACAACTACCGTAACTTACGGTAGATACCGTAAGTTACGGTAGAGTCCAGTAATCTTTGTTAAAATTCTGCATATCTTAGTTAATCGAATCCGTTTCTAAGCATAGTTTCGATTATGCAAATTTTCAAAGAACACTAATACTAATATTTGTCAAAATCTCCAGCTTTTAGGTATTGCAAGTGTGTAGATGATGGTCAAGACAATGCTCTCGAACCGAACACAATCTTTGAAGCTTTCGCATTAGATTAACTTCGTTTTAGACAATGTTTTTATTGTAAAGAATTTGTTAATCATGTTTTGAATGACGTAACTAGTTAAGTAATTATCTAGAATGTAATCACTCTTAAACTTGAATTTTGTACATCTTTTGAAGTAAGGTACCGTCTTATGTAAATTCATGTGTATTTACATTAAATTCCAATAAAATTTAGACGGGTGTCACAAGTTGGTAATCAGAGCTTAAGGTTGTCAACAAAGTGTTTGGTTCAAGCTTGATTGATCGTCCGGTAAGAATTACTTATTTATGTTAGTAGATTATATTTTATGTAAGAAACAAGATGTAAATCAATGTGCATGGGAAGAGCGTGTTAACGCACTCAAACCCGGAAAGTGCACTAAAGGCGAATGGTTAAAGCAAGTTATGAACTTGGCTAAACCAAAGCAAATAAAGTTATGTTATAAATGAAATGTTTAATGTTTAATGTAAACATTTCAGTTTCAAGATGTCGAAAGGAAACGATAATGATCCGGTGCCGACAAGCACCGAACAAACGAAAGAGATAAATGCCGAAGAAGTGGGTAAGTGTAAGGACCTTAAAAAATGTCCTAAATTAACCCGTAAGTGTGAACCCGGACCCCTGAAACCCTAATCCATGTCAAAAATCAAGAAAACAAAATTCTTGGTCTTCAGGCGGGCCGCGTAAAGGTAAGTATAGCCTTACGCGGGCCGCGTCAATGTGAAGTTTGACCAGATAAGCGTCCAGATCCACGTGTCACACACGTGGCAGCACTACTGATGACACGCTAGCCCTAGTCTACGACTAGACCTCCACGCGGGCCGCGTAAGGGTCGAGTGAGGGTTCACGCTGGCCGCGTGAGACCCAAAATTCAGCTATAAATAGGGCAGGTTACGAGCAGTCCACTGGTGTTGAAATCTTTTCACAAAAACAAAGTTACACTGCTTTAATTCGAAAATTTCATTCAAGGTAGTGAGACACTGCTACGATACAGGGTATTAACTCGATCGCTGCTATGATTTAATGTCCGATCGATCGAAAACTATCCAATGGATGTTTAAGTGCTGCCCACACTAGGGCCATACTTTGTCATTAGTCGTGAATTCGAAGAATGTTTAAGTATAGCACTTTGTCATTCGTTGTGAAGGTTTTTATCTCGTGAGTTATCGTAAATGCTGTATTAGTTACTGACCTAGTTCGTGTGCATTGTTATTTAAATTAGGTTACAAGGCTAATCAGTAGGCTAAACTCTGCTCGTTAAATCTGCAATGTGAGTCATTCTCTTTTATCAAAAGTATTTTACAATACTCCATTTTCAAATGTTATAATTACAGGGATTAAGTCATGGTTATCTTGAATCACTGGCTAGTGGGTATTGTGCACATTACTAATTTCTCACAGTTAGGCTAATAAATCCTAACCGTGATAATCATCACTACTTGGGGAAGGACCCAATAGTGGTATGACCATCGTCACCAGGTGACACAGCGCCAGATAAAAATAAGATAGAAGCCATTGTAATCGCTCTTATGCTGTAATTTATAACTATGTGTCATTTTATCAAATTGAGTGACTCGCCAGTATTTCCCCGCTGATATAATATTTTTAAAACATGTTTCTGGCGACCTGCTGTAAATCAAGGAAAACGTGCTACGGAGAACTAACAAGCTTGAAGAGGTGGCTCAGTTAAAATAAATAAACATGTTTTATAAATCAGGGAATTCCCTAGTAAAATTCCTCTATTGTAAATTACGGGGTTTATCCCGAATTATGAAATAAAATAATCGGGCATTTTTCAAGTTTAAAAGATCCTGTTAAATCATCCGCTGTCGCATCAATTAATAAATATCACGGGTTCCTGTCCTGCGGCTCCCGACCGGGTCAAACCGGGGCTGGGGCCGTGACAGGAAGAGGTGGTATCAGAGCCCGTGACATGAATTGTTATTTGTGAAAAAGAAAGATGGGTCGATGCGAATGTGTATCGATTACAGGGAATTAAATAAAGTTACAATTAAGAATCGATACCCATTACCTAGGATTGATGATCTCTTTGATCAATTGCAAGGAGCTAGATACTTTTCTAATATAGATTTACGCTCCGGATATCATCAATTGAAAGTACAAGAAGAAGACATACCTAAAACTGCTTTCAGAACTAGGTATGGTCATTACGAGTTTACAGTCATGCCCTTCGGATTAACAAATGCTCCCGCAGCATTTATGGACATGATGAATAGAATCTGTAAACCGTACTTGGATAAATTCATAATTGTTTTCATCGACGATATACTTATTTATTCCAAAAGCCAGGAGGAGCATTGTCAGCACCTGCATGTACTCTTAACTTTGTTAAGAAAGGAAAAGCTTTACGCCAAATTCTCGAAGTGTGAATTTTGGCTGCAAGAAGTGCAATTTTTAGGACACATGGTGAATCACGAAGGTATTCACGTAGATCCTGCTAAGATAGAAGCGATCACCAAATGGAAGGTTCCGCAATCAGCTATGGAAGTTAGAAGTTTTATAGGATTAGCTGGATATTATAGATGGTTTATTAAGGATTTTTCTAAGATAGTTGTACCATTAACTAAGTTAACCTGTAAAGCAGTTAAGTTTGAATGGGGACCAAGACAAGAAGAGGCCTTCAAAATTTTGAAACAGAAATTAACAAATGCTCCAATTCTTGCCTTACCCGAAGGAACAGAAGATTTTGAAGTATACTGTGATGCTTCAAAACTAGGATTTGGATGTGTGTTAATGCAACGCAAGAAGGTAATTGCATATGCATCAAGGCAATTGAAAAAGCACGAGGAAAATTATACGACTCATGATTTAGAGTTAGGAGCCATAATTTTTGCCCTTAAGATTTGGAGACACTATTTGTATGGAAGTAAGTTTACTATCTATATAGATCATAAAAGCTTAAGATACATATTTGGGCAAAAAGAATTAAACATGAGACAAAGAAGATGGATGGAAATCCTAAGTGACTACGACTGTGATATTCAATATCACGAAGGAAAAGCAAACATAGTTGCTGATGCTTTAAGTCGTAAGTATCATGAGAAACAACGACGAGTTCGTGCTCTTAGATTAAATCTACAGTTAGATTTAATGGAACAATTGAAAAGCATTCAAGAAACAGCAATCAAGGATGATGTTGAAGGAATGAAAGGAAGAATAAAAGAATTGGAACAAGGAAGTGATGGAATTTGGAGATTCCACAAAAGAAGGATTTGGGTACCTAAGCAAGAAGACTTAAGAAATAAGATTTTAGAAGAAGCCCATAAATCTAGGTATACCATGCATCCTGGTAATAATAAGATGTACCAAGATTTAAGAAATAATTTCTGGTGGATAGGAATGAAAAAGGACATAGCTAGAAATGTTTCTAAGTGTCTAACTTGTTCACAAGTTAAGGCAGAACACCAGAAACCTTCAGGACTACTACAACAATTAGAAATGCCTGTATGGAAATGGGAACTCATAACAATGGATTTCGTTACTAAGTTGCCTAAAACCAGAAAAGGTAATGTTGCGATTTGGGTAATTGTGGATCGATTAACCAAATCAGCTCATTTTCTACCCATAAAAGAAACCTTTAATATGGAAAGGTTGGCAAAGTTGTATGTAGATGAAGTAGTATCCTTACATGGAGTCCCACTCTCCATTTTATCGGATAGGGATAGTCGTTTCACTTCCCACTTCTGGACAAGTTTCTAGAAAGCGATGGGAACTCGATTAAATTTAAGCACTGCATACCATCCTCAGACGGACGGACAAAGTGAAAGGACAATCCAAACCCTGGAGGACATGCTAAGAGCATGTGTGATAGATTTTGGTGGAAATTGGGATGACCACCTACCTTTAATTGAATTCTCCTAAAACAATAGTTATCATTCAAGCATCGAAGCTGCCCCATTCGAAGCACTGTACGGACGTAAGTGTAGAACGTCAATTATCAGGTCCTGAAATTGTGCAAGAAACTACCGACAAGATCACTCAAATCAAGGAAAGACTAAAGACGGCTCGAGATTGCCAGAAGAGTTATGCAGACAATAGGCGTAAGCCGTTAGAATTTCAAGTTGGAGACAAGGTACTCTTGAAAGTTTCTCCTTGGAAAGGAGTAGTTCGATTTAGTAAGAAAGGGAAGTTAAGTCCAAGGTACGTAGGACCATTCCCAATAATCCAACGTATAGGACCAGTCGCTTATCGCTTACAACTACCAGAAGAGTTAGCTGGGGTACATGACGTATTTCATGTATCCAATCTCAAGAAATGTCTATCTGATGAATCCTTGGTAGTACCTCTTAAAGATGTAGAGGTGAATGAAAAGTTAAAATTTGTTGAGAAGCCATTACAAATAGAAGACAGAAAGATTAAATTTCTCAAACACAAAAGACTAGTACTGGTCAAAGTCAAGTGGGATTCAAAAAGAGGACCCGAATACACTTGGGAGCTGGAATCGGAGATGAAGCGAAAATATCCTCACTTATTTCAATAAATCTCGAGGACGAAATTTTAAATAAGGTGGGGAACATGTAAGGACCTTCATAAATGTCCTAAATTAACCCGTAAGTGCGAACCCGGACCCCCCTTGAAACCCTAATCCATGTCAAAAATCAAGAAAACAAAATTCTTGGTCTTCAGGCGGGCCGCGTAAAGGTAAGTATAGCCTTACGTGGGCCGCGTCAATGTGAAGTTTGACCAGATAAGCGTCCAGATCCACGTGTCACACACGTGGCAGCACTACCGACGACACGCTAGCCCTAGTCTACGACTAGACCTCCACGCGGGCCGCGTAAGGGTCGAGTAAGGGTTCACGCGGGCCGCGTGAGACCCAAAATTCAGCTATAAATAAGGCAGGTTACGAGCAGTCCACTGGTGTCGAAATCTTATCACAAAAATGAAGTTACACTGCTCTAATTTGAAAATTTCATTCAAGGTAGTGAGACACTGCTACGATACTGGGTATTAACTCGATCGCTGCTACGATTTAATGTCCGATCGATCGAAAACTATCCAATGGATGTTTAAGTGCTGCCCACACCAGGGCCATACTTTGTCATTAGTCGTGAATTCGATGGATGTTTAAGTATAGCACTTTATCATTCGTTGTGAAGGTTTTTATCTCGTGAGTTATCGTAAATGTTGTATTAGTTACTGACCTAGTTCGTGTGCATTGTTATTTAAATTAGGTTACAAGGCTAATCAGTAGGCTAAACTCTGCTCGTTAAATCTGCAATGTGAGTCATTCTCTTTTATTAAAAGTATTTTACAATACTCCATTTTCAAATGTTATAATTACAGGGATTAAGTCATGGTTATCTTGAATCACTGGCTAGTGGGGTATTGTGCACATTACTAATTTCTCACAGTTAGGCTAATAAATCCTAACCGTGATAATCATCACTACTTGGGGAAGGACCCAATAGTGGTATGACCATCGTCACCAGGTGACACAGCGCCAGATAAAAATAAGATAGAAGCCATTGTAATCGTTCTTATGCTGTAATTTATAACTATGTGTCATTTTATCAAATTGAGTTACTCGCCAGTATTTCCCCGCTGATAAAATATTTTAAAACATGTTTCAGGCGACCTGCTGTAAATCAAGGAAAACGTGCTACGGAGCACTAACAAGCTTGAAGAGGTGGCTCAGTTAAAATAAATAAACATGTTTTATAAATCAGGGAATTCCCTAGTAAAATTCATCTATTGTAAATTACGGGGGTTATCTCGAATTATGAAATAAAATAATCGGGCATTTTTCAAGTTTAAAAGATCATGTTAAGTCTTCCGCTGTCGCATCAATTAATAAATACCACGGGTTCCTGTCCTTTCCTGACCGGGTCAAACCGGGGCTGGGGCCGTGACAGGAAGGCAATTGAAGGTAGTCTATCCGGGTTTATAGACAAAATTCAAAACACGGTGTTGTCACTTGTCAAATAACGAGTCAAAAGGTTGGAAGATAGTGTCAACCTCATGAAAGAGAAATCGGGAGAACGTAAGGGATGTTCGTACAAAGAGTTTATGGCGTGTAAACCGCCAATCTATAACGGGGAGGTTGACCCAATAATATGCCAGAGATGGTTAAGCGATGTTGAAGGTGTTTGAAAGGACCCATTGTGACGAAGGTGACTTTGTTGCTTACGGAACGGGTCAGTTGAGGGGTCAAGCCAAAGATTGGCGGGACAATAGAAAGAAAGAAATAGGAGCCGAAGCAGCGAGGGCCATGACATGGGAGGAGTTTAAGACGCCGTTTCTTAAACATCATAGTCCCAAGGCGGTCATTAATAGAATCAAGGAAGAGTTCATGCAACTTAGACACAAGGGCGAGACCATAGACAAGATCACGGCGATGTTTATGGATAAGATGAAATTTTGCAATGAATTGGTGACGAATGAAGAACAGAAGATATACTGCTACTATAATATGTTGAGCTCCGAGTATAGGGAGTTTATGACTCCTTCAAATTACGAGACTGAAGGGGTAAGGTCCCAAAAACTTCATAATAAGTATTTAGGACCATACCACAACCTGGCCTTTTAACCTTTTAACCTTGCGCGGCCGCGCACTGGTCTTACAAAAGGAAGAAAGTAATCAGCAATCTATAATCGCGCGCCCAAAGGAAATCATAAATCCTTGCGCCTTCTCCCATTAGCAAAGGATAAAAATCCTGAGATCAATACTCCCGCTTAAATATCCAGACCTGGATAATTATTCAGACTTATGATTTATTTATTCAGTGGTCTCCACACAATAAGGTGCCACACCAGATTACAGCAGTAATCTTCTAGAAGAAATACAATCGTGCACCACCCAGACGGTTATAATCGTCTGGATACGTGTCATTACCACAGGCACCCCTGAAATCACAACGAAGGCATGCAATTGGAGAGTAATCTCCACTTGATCACATTACACGTGGCAAATCCCCAGCTTTTGATCTAGACCACGATCCGTGTGCTCTCACGTCGGATCAAAGAACTTAAACGGAAGGAAATGTAACCGCTTACGGGGTTAGCATCTTCCGTTAACTTTTCACTAACGGGTTTTCCCGCCTAAACGACTCCCGGCTATAAATATGAGAAACAACCCAGGTATGAATTCAAGTTACACACACTTCTCAAATACATCTTCTTCTTCATTACCAATACTTATTCTCACACCGGAGTCGGGTCAAGGAGAGAACCCTTTTCTCCCCTTGGCGAGGCTAACGGTGCTCTTTTTTGCAGAGCTTTCGGAGAAGAAGATCAGTTACCACTGAATCAATCGAGAGGGAACTAACCTTTTTATGCGGATTCAAACCCCCTAGATATCTCGGTTCCGACCATTTATCTAGTGTTTCTTCATTGGCGCCCACCGATTCCTCTGTTTTCTAGTTTTTATCTCGTTTCGATTCAGTTCTTTTCATTTTCTGTTTTGCACATGGCAGAAAATTCGTCATCTCACTGGCAACCTGGTCCTCGACCAAACGTCGGAAACAATTTACAAGTAGAAGGATCCCCAGAACATTGGTTTAACAGATGCCAAGCTGCTTTAGACAGAATCGTCATACAAATCGCCAGATCAGATTTCCCAAACATCAGATCTGGAGAAAAAATCAACACTACAGTATTGGACCCACCAACACCACGTCGGGGGGACATCCGATCCAGTCGTACCATTAAGATACAATCCAGATATAGCAGTTATCAAAAACCTAAACAAATACACATGGTTCAAGGAGGTCCGTCACGAAGGCCAAATAAACGAAACTATGATCAACATTGGAGAGAACAGCAAGTTGTGTTTCCTGTTGTTCCTGGGGGCCCTCAGGAAGAACGACCAGTGATTATTACTGGTATCTTCGGACATTACCGGACGGATTATATGTTTATAGATCCGGGAAGCTCGATGGACATCATATACGAGCAATGTTTTAAACAGCTAGACTCAGAAGACAAAGCACGTCTAGAACCGGTTGATTTTCCTCTCACCGGATTCTGCAATGAAGCTGTATTCCCATTAGGGAAAATAGCTTTTCCTGTGACTCTATCAGATGGCGAGCATTCACGAACTGTCACAGTCAATTTCATGGTCATGCCGGCAACATCACGCCATGATGTCTTCCTCGGAAGAAGGTCACAAAGAGAATTTAGCATGATCACTTCTATTCCACATGCTGCATGCGGATTTCCAACGGAAACCGGAGTTGCAATTCTATACTCAAGCAAAGAAGTCATGTACGTAGATGACGAGCCACCGGCAAAGGTAGTTAAATCTTCGGCATCAAACGAACCGGAGAAATGGGTCCTGAACAACGAATACCCTGAGCAAACCATCCTACTAGGACATGCCATTTCATCAGCAACACGAATACAACTAAAAGAATTGTTGACTAACAACAAAGATATATTCGCATGGTGCCCAGCAGACATGACTGGGGTTCCACGTGACATAGCGCAACATTGCTTGAATATCAAGCCAACAGCAGAACCTGTTGCTCAGGGAAGGCGCAGTTTTAGCGAAGAAAAAGCAAAAGCTATGGATGAGCAAGTGACAGAGCTACTCAATGCGGGAATCTTGTGCGAAGTAAAATACCATACATGGGTTGCCAATCCAGTAATGGTACAAAAACATAGCGGTGGATGGAGAATGTGCGTCGACTTCAAAGACCTGAATAAAGCATGCCCAAAAGATTGCTACGCGCTTCCAGAGATAGATAAGAAAGTCGATTCCCTAGCATCATTCAGATGGAAGTGTTTTCTCGACTGTTATAAAGGTTATCATCTGGTCCAGATGAAGGAAGAAGACGAAGACAAAACCGCATTTCGTACAGATAAAGGCATCTTCTGCTACACCAAAATGCCTTTCGGCCTGCGCAACGCAGGCGCAACTTACCAACGATTAATGGACACAGTCTTCAGCGGGGATATTGGTAAGACTGTCGAAGTATATATGGATGACCTCGTCATCATGAGCCATGAGGAAGACACAATGCTCAATAATATTCAGCGCACGTTCGACTCTTTGCGCAACGTGAACTTAAAACTTAACCCGACAAAATGCTCCTTCGGCATGGAAGAAGGGAAATTTTTGGGTTTTATAGTCACAAGAGACGGTTTTAAAGTTAATCC